>OY776675.1:87030729-87630729 GCA_963675555.1 Leptura quadrifasciata
ATATCACCGAACACGTTTGGGTAATTGATGTGCACATGTAATACAAATCTGCATGGGTCCCGAGTGAATCAGTTGTGAATAAGTCTATTTCGTTGTTAACCCTTCTCCTGTTTCACTGAGCACCTGTTATGATCATATAATGCAAAACTACACATGACCGAACACGTCTTGGTAATTGATGTGCACATATAGTACAAACCTGCATGGGTCCCGAGTAAATCAGTTGTGAAAAGTTATCTTTCTCTGTTAACCCAACTCCTGCTATATTGAGCTACTGTTATGATCATATAATGCACAACTACACGTGCCCCAACATGTTTAGGTAATTGATGTGCACATGTAGTACAAACCTGCATGGGTCCCGAGTAAATCAGTTGTGAAAAGTTATCTTTCTCTGTTAACCCAACTCCTGCTATATTGAGCTACTGTTATGACCATATAATGCACAACTACACGTGCCCCAACATGTTTAGGTAATTGATGTGCACATGTAGTACAAACCTGCATGGGTCCCGAGTAAATCAGTTGTGAAAAGTTATCTTTCTCTGTTAACCCAACTCCTGCTATATTGAGCTACTGTTATGATCATATAATGCACAACTACACGAGCCCCAACATGTTTAGGTAATTGATGTGCACATGTAGTACAAACCTGCATGGGTCCCGAGTAAATCAGTTGTGAAAAGTTATCTTTCTCTGTTAACCCAACTCCTGCTAAACTGAGCTACTGTTATGTTCATATAATGCACAACTACACGTGCCCCAACATGTTTAGGTAATTGATGTGCACATGTAGTACAAACCTGCATGGGTCCCGAGTAAATCAGTTGTGAAAAGTTATCTTTCTCTGTTAACCCAACTCCTGCTATATTGAGCCACTGTTATGATCATATAATGCACAACTACACGTGCCCCATCATGTTTTGGTAATTGATGTGCACATGTAGTACAAACCTGCATGGGTCCCGAGTAAATCAGTTGTGAAAAGTTATCTTTCTCTGTTAACCCAACTCCTGCTATATTGAGCTACTGTTATGATCATATAATGCACAACTACACGAGCCCCAACATGTTTAGGTAATTGATGTGCACATGTAGTACAAACCTGCATGGGTCCCGAGTAAATCAGTTGTGAAAAGTTATCTTTCTCTGTTAACCCAACTCCTGCTATATTGAGCCACTGTTATGATCATATAATGCACAACTACACGTGCCCCAACATGTTTAGGTAATTGATGTGCACATGTAGTACAAACCTGCATGGGTCCCGAGTAAATCAGTTGTGAAAAGTTATCTTTCTCTGTTAACCCAACTCCTGCTATATTGAGCCACTGTTATGATCATATAATGCACAACTACACGTGCCCCAACATATTTAGGTAATTGATGTGCACATGTAGTACAAACCTGCATGGGTCCCGAGTAAATCAGTTGTGAAAAGTTATCTTTCTCTGTTAACTCAACTCCTGCTATATTGAGCTACTGTTATGATCATATAATGCACAACTACACGTGCCCCAACATGTTTAGGTAATTGATGTGCACATATAGTACAAACCTGCATGGGTCCCGAGTAAATCAGTTGTGAAAAGTTATCTTTCTCTGTTAACCCAACTCCTGCTATATTGAGCCACTGTTATGATCATATAATGCACAACTACACGTGCCCCAACATATTTAGGTAATTGATGTGCACATGTAGTACAAACCTGCATGGGTCCCGAGTAAATCAGTTGTGAAAAGTTATCTTTCTCTGTTAACCCAACTCCTGCTATATTGAGCTACTGTTATGATCATATAATGCACAACTACACGTGCCCCAACATGTTTAGGTAATTGATGTGCACATGCAGTACAAACCTGCATGGGTCCCGAGTAAATCAGTTGTGAAAAGTTATCTTTCTCTGTTAACCCAACTCCTGCTATATTGAGCTACTGTTATGATTATATAATGCACAACTACACGTGCCTTAACATGTTTAGGTAATTGATGTGCACATGTAGTACAAACCTGCATGAATCTCGAGTAAATTAGTTGTGAAAAGTTATCTTTCTCTGTTAACCCAACTCCTGCTATATTCAGCCACTGTTACGATCATATAATGCACAACTACACGTGCCCCAACATGTTTAGGTAATTGATGTGCACATGTAGTACAAACCTGCATGGGTCCCGAGTACATCAGTTGTGAAAAGTTATCTTTCTCTGTTAACCCAACTCCTGCTATATTGAGCCACTGTTATGATCATATAATGCACAACTACACGTGCCTTAACATGTTTAGGTAATTGATGTGCACATGTAGTACAAACCTGCATGAATCCCGAGTAAATCAGTTGTGAAAAGTTATCTTTCTCTGTTAACCCAACTCCTGCTATATTCAGCCACTGTTACGATCATATAATGCACAACTACACGTGCCCCAACATGTTTAGGTAATTGATGTGCACATGTAGTACAAACCTGCATGGGTCCCGAGTACATCAGTTGTGAAAAGTTATCTTTCTCTGTTAACCCAACTCCTGCTATATTGAGCCACTGTTATGATCATATAATGCACAGCTACACGTGCCCCAACATGTTTAGGTAATTGATGTGCACATGTAGTACAAACTTGCATGGGTCCCGAGTAAATCAGTTGTGAAAAGTTATCTTTCTCTGTTAACCCAACTCCTGCTATATTGAGCTACTGTTATGATCATATAATGCACAACTACACGTGCCTTAACATGTTTAGGTAATTGATGTGCACATGTAGTTCAAACCTGCATGGGTCCCGAGTAAATCAGTTGTGAAAAGTTATCTTTCTCTGTTAACCCAACTCCTGCTATATTGAGCTACTGTTATGATCATATAATGCACAACTACACGTGCCCCAACATGTTTAGGTAATTTATGTGCACATGTAGTACAAAACTGCATGGGTCCCGAGTATATCAGTTGTGAATAAGTCTATTTCTTTGTTAACCCATCTTTTGCTCCACTGAGCACCTATTATGATCATATAATGCAAAACTACATATCACCGAACACGTTTGGGTAATTGATGTGCACATGTAATACAAATCTGCATGGGTCCCGAGTGAATCAGTTGTGAATAAGTCTATTTCGTTGTTAACCCTTCTCCTGTTTCACTGAGCACCTGTTATGATCATATAATGCAAAACTACACATGACCGAACACGTCTTGGTAATTGATGTGCACATATAGTACAAACCTGCATGGGTCCCGAGTAAATCAGTTGTGAAAAGTTATCTTTCTCTGTTAACCCAACTCCTGCTATATTGAGCTACTGTTATGATCATATAATGCACAACTACACGTGCCCCAACATGTTTAGGTAATTGATGTGCACATGTAGTACAAACCTGCATGGGTCCCGAGTAAATCAGTTGTGAAAAGTTATCTTTCTCTGTTAACCCAACTCCTGCTATATTGAGCTACTGTTATGACCATATAATGCACAACTACACGTGCCCCAACATGTTTAGGTAATTGATGTGCACATGTAGTACAAACCTGCATGGGTCCCGAGTAAATCAGTTGTGAAAAGTTATCTTTCTCTGTTAACCCAACTCCTGCTATATTGAGCTACTGTTATGATCATATAATGCACAACTACACGAGCCCCAACATGTTTAGGTAATTGATGTGCACATGTAGTACAAACCTGCATGGGTCCCGAGTAAATCAGTTGTGAAAAGTTATCTTTCTCTGTTAACCCAACTCCTGCTAAACTGAGCTACTGTTATGTTCATATAATGCACAACTACACGTGCCCCAACATGTTTAGGTAATTGATGTGCACATGTAGTACAAACCTGCATGGGTCCCGAGTAAATCAGTTGTGAAAAGTTATCTTTCTCTGTTAACCCAACTCCTGCTATATTGAGCCACTGTTATGATCATATAATGCACAACTACACGTGCCCCATCATGTTTTGGTAATTGATGTGCACATGTAGTACAAACCTGCATGGGTCCCGAGTAAATCAGTTGTGAAAAGTTATCTTTCTCTGTTAACCCAACTCCTGCTATATTGAGCTACTGTTATGATCATATAATGCACAACTACACGAGCCCCAACATGTTTAGGTAATTGATGTGCACATGTAGTACAAACCTGCATGGGTCCCGAGTAAATCAGTTGTGAAAAGTTATCTTTCTCTGTTAACCCAACTCCTGCTATATTGAGCCACTGTTATGATCATATAATGCACAACTACACGTGCCCCAACATGTTTAAGTAATTGATATGCACATGTAGTACAAACCTGCATGGGTCCCGAGCAAATCAGTTGTGAAAAGTTATCTTTCTCTGTTAACCCAACTCCTGCTATATTGAGCCACTGTTATGATCATATAATGCACAACTACACGTGCCCCAACATATTTAGGTAATTGATGTGCACATGTAGTACAAACCTGCATGGGTCCCGAGTAAATCAGTTGTGAAAAGTTATCTTTCTCTGTTAACCCAACTCCTGCTATATTGAGCTACTGTTATGATCATATAATGCACAACTACACGTGCCCCAACATGTTTAGGTAATTGATGTGCACATATAGTACAAACCTGCATGGGTCCCGAGTAAATCAGTTGTGAAAAGTTATCTTTCTCTGTTAACCCAACTCCTGCTATATTGAGCCACTGTTATGATCATATAATGCACAACTACACGTGCCCCAACATATTTAGGTAATTGATGTGCACATGTAGTACAAACCTGCATGGGTCCCGAGTAAATCAGTTGTGAAAAGTTATCTTTCTCTGTTAACCCAACTCCTGCTATATTGAGCCACTGTTATGATCATATAATGCACAACTACACGTGCCCCAACATGTTTAGGTAATTGATGTGCACATGTAGTACAAACCTGCATGGGTCCCGAGTAAATCAGTTGTGAAAAGTTATCTTTCTCTGTTAACCCAACTCCTGCTATATTGAGCTACTGTTATGATCATATAATGCACAACTACACGTGCCTTAACATGTTTAGGTAATTGATGTGCACATGTAGTACAAACCTGCATGGGTCCCGAGTAAATCAGTTGTGAAAAGTTATCTTTCTCTGTTAACCCAACTCCTGCTATATTGAGCCACTGTTATGATCATATAATGCACAACTACACGTGCCCCAACATATTTAGGTAATTGATGTGCACATGTAGTACAAACCTGCATGGGTCCCGAGTAAATCAGTTGTGAAAAGTTATCTTTCTCTGTTAACCCAACTCCTGCTATATTGAGCTACTGTTATGATCATATAATGCACAACTACACGTGCCCCAACATGTTTAGGTAATTGATGTGCACATGTAGTACAAACCTGCATGGGTTCCGAGTAAATCAGTTGTGAAAAGTTATCTTTCTCTGTTAACCCAACTCCTGCTATATTGAGCTACTGTTATGATCATATAATGCACAACTACACGTGCCTTAACATGTTTAGGTAATTGATGTGCACATGTAGTACAAACCTGCATGAATCCCGAGTAAATCAGTTGTGAAAAGTTATCTTTCTCTGTTAACCCAACTCCTGCTATATTCAGCCACTGTTACGATCATATAATGCACAACTACACGTGCCCCAACATGTTTAGGTAATTGATGTGCACATGTAGTACAAACCTGCATGGGTCCCGAGTACATCAGTTGTGAAAAGTTATCTTTCTCTGTTAACCCAACTCCTGCTATATTGAGCCACTGTTATGATCATATAATGCACAACTACACGTGCCTTAACATGTTTAGGTAATTGATGTGCACATGTAGTACAAACCTGCATGAATCCCGAGTAAATCAGTTGTGAAAAGTTATCTTTCTCTGTTAACCCAACTCCTGCTATATTCAGCCACTGTTACGATCATATAATGCACAACTACACGTGCCCCAACATGTTTAGGTAATTGATGTGCACATGTAGTACAAACCTGCATGGGTCCCGAGTACATCAGTTGTGAAAAGTTATCTTTCTCTGTTAACCCAACTCCTGCTATATTGAGCCACTGTTATGATCATATAATGCACAACTACACGTGCCTTAACATGTTTAGGTAATTGATGTGCACATGTAGTACAAACCTGCATGAATCCCGAGTAAATCAGTTGTGAAAAGTTATCTTTCTCTGTTAACCCAACTCCTGCTATATTGAGCTACTGTTATGATCATATAATGCGCAACTACACGTGCCCCAACATGTTTAGGTAATTGATGTGCACATGTAGTACAAACCTGCATGGGTCCCGAGTAAATCAGTTGTGAAAAGTTATCTTTCTCTGTTAACCCAACTCCTGCTATATTGAGCTACTGTTATGACCATATAATGCACAACTACACGAGCCCCAACATGTTTAGGTAATTGATGTGCACATGTAGTACAAACCTGCATGGGTCCCGAGTAAATCAGTTGTGAAAAGTTATCTTTCTCTGTTAACCCAACTCCTGCTAAACTGAGCTACTGTTATGTTCATATAATGCACAACTACACGTGCCCCAACATGTTTAGGTAATTGATGTGCACATGTAGTACAAACCTGCATGGGTCCCGAGTAAATCAGTTGTGAAAAGTTATCTTTCTCTGTTAACCCAACTCCTGCTATATTGAGCCACTGTTATGATCATATAATGCACAATTACACGTGCCCCATCATGTTTTGGTAATTGATGTGCACATGTAGTACAAACCTGCATGGGTCCCGAGTAAATCAGTTGTGAAAAGTTATCTTTCTCTGTTAACCCAACTCCTGCTATATTGAGCTACTGTTATGATCATATAATGCACAACTACACGAGCCCCAACATGTTTACTTAATTGATGTGCACATGTAGTACAAACCTGCATGGGTCCCGAGTAAATCAGTTGTGAAAAGTTATCTTTCTCTGTTAACCCAACTCCTGCTATATTGAGCCACTGTTATGATCATATAATGCACAACTACACGTGCCCCAACATGTTTAGGTAATTGATGTGCACATGTAGTACAAACCTGCATGGGTCCCGAGTAAATCAGTTGTGAAAAGTTATCTTTCTCTGTTAACCCAACTCCTGCTATATTGAGCCACTGTTATGACCATATAATGCACAACTACACGTGCCCCAACATGTTTAGTTAATTGATGTGCACATGTAGTACAAACTTGCATGGGTCCCGAGTAAATCAGTTGTGAAAAGTTATCTTTCTCTGTTAACCTAACTCCTGCTATATTGAGCTACTGTTATGATCATATAATGCTCAACTACACGTGCCCCAACATGTTTAGGTAATTGATGTGCACATATAGTACAAACCTGCATGGGTCCCGAGTAAATCAGTTGTGAAAAGTTATCTTTCTCTGTTAACCCAGCTTTTGCTATATTGAGCCACTGTTATGATCATATAATGCACAACTACACGTGCCCCAACATGTTTAGGTAATTGATGTGCACATGTAGTACAAACCTGCATGGGTCCCGAGTTAATCAGTTGTGAAAAGTTATCTTTCTCTGTTAACCCAACTCCTGCTATATTGAGCTACTGTTATGATCATATAATGCACAACTACACGTGCCCCAACATGTTTAGGTAATTGATGTGCACATGTAGTACAAAACTGCATGGGTCCCGAGTATATCAGTTGTGAATAAGTCTATTTCTTTGTTAACCCATCTTTTGCTCCACTGAGCACCTATTAATAATAATAATAATAATAATAATAATAATAATAATAATAATAATAATAATAATAATAATAATAATAATAATAATTTATTGGTGTTAACATACAAAAAACAGTATTTACACAAGTCAGGAAAAAAAAACAACGAGATTCACAAATGCATAAAAACTATAACAAAAAACACTCTATAAAATGTGATTGTAAACAATGCCATTTTGAACAAATGCATATAATAAATATATTAATATTATAATAGTGAATTTATATATATATATTAAAAATTATTAAAATTTGACAAAAAATACTCCTCAAATGTATAAAAAGCATTGGCTATCAAAAATGATCTCACAGTTTTCTTAAACAAGTTATATTCTAGCTCTCTAATATGTATGGGTAACGAATTAAAAAATCTAATGGCATAATAATTGGTTCCGGAACGAGATTTTGATAGACGTAAAAAATTTGTACATATATTACTACTATTTCTCGTGGGATATTTATGAACATCACTGTGAGGAGAATACTTTACCTGATTTTGCTTAATGTACAGTAGACATTGAAGTATATATGTACAGGGAAAGGTTAAAATAGATAGCTTTTTAAAAGCATCCCTGCAATCGTCTCTATATTTCAAACCGTAAACAATTCGTATGGCTCTTCTCTGTAATGCAAATACTCTGATAGAATGGTTCGAATGGCCCCAGACCATAATAGCATAGGATAAAGATGAGTGGATTAGACCATGATATGCTGTGATAAGTACTTTTTGTGATACATTATTCGCAATATTTCTAAGAATATATATTTTGGTCGAAATTTTCTTACAGACATAATTTACGTGATGCTCCCACGATAGTTTACTGTCTAGATAGACCCCAAGGAATTTAATACTATCTTTATTGTTATTTTCAGCAACATTTCTTAAACTAAAAATTATTGTTTCGGTTTTAGACTGATTTAAGCTTAGACGGTTAGCTACAAACCAGTTCTGAGCTTTCGACTGTGTGTCATTCACCTTAGAGTACAAAGTCTCTATATTTTTATGTGAATTGATGATGGTGGTATCATCAGCAAACAAAACAAAAGTTGAGGAAGATATATTACTTAAGTCATTGATGTAAATGAGAAATAATATGGGGCCAAGTATGGACCCTTGCGGCACTCCATGTTTCATTTGTTGCAAATCAGAATTTATATTTTGATAACTCACGTACTGGTAGCGATTGTTAAGGTAGGATTTTATTAAATTTATGCTACTTATATCGAAATTATAAAAACCTAATTTACTTATTAAAACGTCATGTGACACACAGTCAAAAGCTTTAGAAAGGATCATATAATGCAAAACTACACATGACCGAACACGTCTTGGTAATTGATGTGCACATATAGTACAAACCTGCATGGGTCCCGAATAAATCAGTTGTGAAAAGTTATCTTTCTCTGTTAACCCAACTCCTGCTATATTGAGCCACTGTTATGATCATATAATGCACAACTACACGTGCCCCAACATGTTTAGGTAATTGATGTGCACATGTAGTACAAACATGCATGGGTCCCGAGTAAATCAGTTGTGAAAAGTTATCTTTCTCTGTTAACCCAACTCCTGCTATATTGAGCTACTGTTATGACCATATAATGCACAACTACACGTGCCCCAACATGTTTAGGTAATTGATGTGCACATGTAGTACAAACCTGCATGGGTCCCGAGTAAATCAGTTGTGAAAAGTTATCTTTCTCTGTTAACCCAACTCCTGCTATATTGAGCCACTGCTATGATCATATAATGCACAATTACACGTGCCCCAACAGGTTTAGGTAATTGATATGCACATGTAGTACAAACCTGCATGGGTCCCGAGTAAATCAGTTGTGAAAAGTTATCTTTCTCTGTTAACCCAACTCTTGCTATATTGAGCTACTGTTATGTTCATATAATGCACAACTACACGTGCCCCAACATGTCTAGGTAATTGATGTGCACATGTAGTACAAACCTGCATGGGTCCCGAGTAAATCAGTTGTGAAAAGTTATCTTTCTGTGTTAACCCAACTCCTGCTATATTGAGCCACTGTTATGATCATATACTGCACAACTACACGTGCCCCATCATGTTTAGGTAATTGATGTGCACATGTAGTACAAACCTGCATGGGTCCCGAGTAAATCAGTTGTGAAAAGTTATCTTTCTCTGTTAACCCAACTCCTGCTATATTGAGCCACTGTTATGATCATATAATGCACAACTACACGTGCCCCATCATGTTTTGGTAATTGATGTGCACATGTAGTACAAACCTGCATGGGTCCCGAGTAAATCAGTTGTGAAAAGTTATCTTTCTCTGTTAACCCAACTCCTGCTATATTGAGCTACTGTTATGATCATATAATGCACAACTACACGAGCCCCAACATGTTTAAGTAATTGATGTGCACATGTAGTACAAACCTGCATGGGTCCCGAGTAAATCAGTTGTGAAAAGTTATCTTTCTCTGTTAACCCAACTCCTGCTATATTGAGCCACTGTTATGATCATATAATGCACAACTACACGTGCCCCAACATATTTAGGTAATTGATGTGCACATGTAGTACAAACCTGCATGGGTCCCGAGTAAATCAGTTGTGAAAAGTTATCTTTCTCTGTTAACCCAACTCCTGCTATATTGAGCTACTGTTATGATCATATAATGCACAACTACACGTGCCCCAACATGTTTAGGTAATTGATGTGCACATATAGTACAAACCTGCATGGGTCCCGAGTAAATCAGTTGTGAAAAGTTATCTTTCTCTGTTAACCCAACTCCTGCTATATTGAGCCACTGTTATGATCATATAATGCACAACTACACGTGCCCCAACATATTTAGGTAATTGATGTGCACATGTAGTACAAACCTGCATGGGTCCCGAGTAAATCAGTTGTGAAAAGTTATCTTTCTCTGTTAACCCAACTCCTGCTATATTGAGCTACTGTTATGATCATATAATGCACAACTACACGTGCCTTAACATGTTTAGGTAATTGATGTGCACATGTAGTACAAACCTGCATGAATCCCGAGTAAATCAGTTGTGAAAAGTTATCTTTCTCTGTTAACCCAACTCCTGCTATATTCAGCCACTGTTACGATCATATAATGCACAACTACACGTGCCCCAACATGTTTAGGTAATTGATGTGCACATGTAGTACAAACCTGCATGGGTCCCGAGTACATCAGTTGTGAAAAGTTATCTTTCTCTGTTAACCCAACTCCTGCTATATTGAGCCACTGTTATGATCATATAATGCACAGCTACACGTGCCCCAACATGTTTAGGTAATTGATGTGCACATGTAGTACAAACTTGCATGGGTCCCGAGTAAATCAGTTGTGAAGAGTTATCTTTCTCTGTTAACCCAACTCCTGCTATATTGAGCTACTGTTATGATCATATAATGCACAACTACACGTGCCTTAACATGTTTAGGTAATTGATGTGCACATGTAGTACAAACCTGCATGGGTCCCGAGTAAATCAGTTGTGAAAAGTTATCTTTCTCTGTTAACCCAACTCCTGCTATATTGAGCCACTGTTATGATCATATAATGCACAACTACACGTGCCCCAACATGTTTAGGTAATTGATGTGCACATGTAGTACAAACCTGCATGGGTCCCGAGTAAATCAGTTGTGAAAAGTTATCTTTCTCTGTTAACCCAACTCCTGCTATATTGAGCCACTGTTATGATCATATAATGCACAACTACTCGTGCCCCAACATGTTTAGGTAATTGATGTGCACATGTAGTACAAACCTGCATGGGTCCCGAGTAAATCAGTTGTGAAAAGTTATCTTTCTCTGTTAACCCAACTCCTGCTATATTGAGCCACTGTTATGATCATATAATGCACAACTACACGTGCCCCAACATGTTTAGGTAATTGATGTGCACATGTAGTACAAACCTGCATGGGTCCCGAGTAAATCAGTTGTGAAAAATTATCTTTCTCTGTTAACCCAACTCCTGCTATATTGAGCTACTGTTATGATCATATAATGCACAACTACACGTGCCCCAACATGTTTAGGTAATTGATGTGCACAAATAGTACAAACCTGCATGGGTCCTGAGTAAATCAGTTGTGAAAAGTTATCTTTCTCTGTTAACCCAACTCCTGCTATATTGAGCCACTGTTATGATCATATAATGCACAACTACACGTGCCCCAACATGTTTAGGTAATTGATGTGCACATGTAGTACAAACCTGCATGGGTCCCGAGTAAATCAGTTGTGAAAAGTTATCTTTCTCTGTTAACCCAACTCCTGCTATATTGAGCCACTGTTATGATCATATAATGCACAACTACACGTGCCCCAACATGTTTAGGTAATTGATGTACACATGTAGTACAAGCCTGCATGGGTCCCGAGTAAGTCAGTTGTGAAAAGTTATCTTTCTCTGTTAACCCAACTTCTGCTATATTGAGCTACTGTTATGATCATATAATGCACAACTACACGTGCCCCAACATGTTTAGGTAATTGATGTGCACATGTAGTATAAACCTGCATGGGTCCCGAGTAAATCAGTTGTGAAAAGTTATCTTTCTCTGTTACCCCAACTCCTGCTATATTGAGCCACTGCTATGATCATATAATGCACAATTACACGTGCCCCAACAGGTTTAGGTAATTGATATGCACATGTAGTACAAACCTGCATGGGTCCCGAGTAAATCAGTTGTGAAAAGTTATCTTTCTCTGTTAACCCAACTCTTGCTATATTGAGCTACTGTTATGTTCATATAATGCACAACTACACGTGCCCCAACATGTCTAGGTAATTGATGTGCACATGTAGTACAAACCTGCATGGGTCCCGAGTAAATCAGTTGTGAAAAGTTATCTTTCTGTGTTAACCCAACTCCTGCTATATTGAGCCACTGTTATGATCATATACTGCACAACTACACGTGCCCCATCATGTTTAGGTAATTGATGTGCACATGTAGTACAAACCTGCATGGGTCCCGAGTAAATCAGTTGTGAAAAGTTATCTTTCTCTGTTAACCCAACTCCTGCTATATTGAGCCACTGTTATGATCATATAATGCACAACTACTCGTGCCCCAACATGTTTAGGTAATTGATGTGCACATGTAGTACAAACCTGCATGGGTCCCGAGTAAATCAGTTGTGAAAAGTTATCTTTCTCTGTTAACCCAACTCCTGCTATATTGAGCCACTGTTATGATCATATAATGCACAACTACACGTGCCCCATCATGTTTAGGTAATTGATGTGCACATGTAGTACAAACCTGCATGGGTCCCGAGTAAATCAGTTGTGAAAAATTATCTTTCTCTGTTAACCCAACTCCTGCTATATTGAGCCACTGTTATGATCATATAATGCACAACTACACGTGCCCCATCATGTTTAGGTAAATGATGTGCACATGTAGTACAAACCTGCATGGGTGCCGAGTAAATCAGTTGTGAAAAGTTATCTTTCTCTGTTAACCCAACTCCTGCTATATTGAGCTACTGTTATGATCATATAATGCACAACTACACGTGCCCCAACATGTTTAGGTAATTGATGTGCACATATAGTACAAACCTGCATGGGTCCCGAGTAAATCAGTTGTGAAAAGTTATCTTTCTCTGTTAACCCAACTCCTGCTATATTGAGCTACTGTTATGATCATATAATGCACAACTACACGTGCCCCAACATGTTTAGGTAATTGGTGTGCACATGTAGTACAAACCTGCATGGGTCCCGAGTAAATCAGTTGTGAAAAGTTATCTTTCTCTGTTAACCCAACTCCTGCTATATTGAGCTACTGTTATGATCATATAATGCACAACTACACGTGCCCCAACATGTTTAGGTAATTGATGTGCACATGTAGTACAAACCTGCATGGGTCCCGAGTAAATCAGTTGTGAAAAGTTATCTTTCTCTGTTAACCCAACTCCTGCTATATTGAGCTACTGTTATGACCATATAATGCACAACTACACGTGCCCCAACATGTTTAGGTAATTGATGTGCACATGTAGTACAAACCTGCATGGGTCCCGAGTAAATCAGTTGTGAAAAGTTATCTTTCTCTGTTAACCCAACTCCTGCTATATTGAGCTACTGTTATGATCATATAATGCACAACTACACGTGCCCCAACATGTTTAGGTAATTGATGTGCACATGTAGTACAAACCTGCATGGGTCCCGAGTAAATCAGTTGTGAAAAGTTATCTTTCTCTGTTAACCCAACTCCTGCTATATTGAGCCACTGTTATGACCATATAATGCACAACTACACGTGCCCCAACATGTTTAGTTAATTGATGTGCACATGTAGTACAAACTTGCATGGGTCCCGAGTAAATCAGTTGTGAAAAGTTATCTTTCTCTGTTAACCCAACTCCTGCTATATTGAGCTACTGTTATGATCATATAATGCTCAACTACACGTGCCCCAACATGTTTAGGTAATTGATGTGCACATATAGTACAAACCTGCATGGGTCCCGAGTAAATCAGTTGTGAAAAGTTATCTTTCTCTGTTAACCCAGCTTTTGCTATATTGAGCCACTGTTATGATCATATAATGCACAACTACACGTGCCCCAACATGTTTAGGTAATTGATGTGCACATGTAGTACAAACCTGCATGGGTCCCGAGTTAATCAGTTGTGAAAAGTTATCTTTCTCTGTTAACCCAACTCCTGCTATATTGAGCTACTGTTATGTTCATATAATGCACAACTACACGTGCCCCAACATTTTTAGGTAATTGATGTGCACATGTAGTACAAAACTGCATGGGTCCCGAGTGAATCAGTTGTGAATAAGTCTATTTCTTTGTTAACCCATCTTTTGCTCCACTGAGCACCTATTATGATCATATAATGCAAAACTACATATCACCGAACACGTTTGGGTAATTGATGTGCACATGTAATACAAATCTGCATGGGTCCCGAGTGAATCAGTTGTGAATAAGTCTATTTCGTTGTTAACCCTTCTCCTGTTTCACTGAGCACCTGTTATGATCATATAATGCAAAACTACACATGACCGAACACGTCTTGGTAATTGATGTGCACATATAGTACAAACCTGCATGGGTCCCGAGTAAATCAGTTGTGAAAAGTTATCTTTCTCTGTTAACCCAACTCCTGCTATATTGAGCTACTGTTATGATCATATAATGCACAACTACACGTGCCCCAACATGTTTAGGTAATTGATGTGCACATGTAGTACAAACCTGCATGGGTCCCGAGTAAATCAGTTGTGAAAAGTTATCTTTCTCTGTTAACCCAACTCCTGCTAAACTGAGCTACTGTTATGTTCATATAATGCACAACTACACGTGCCCCAACATGTTTAGGTAATTGATGTGCACATGTAGTACAAACCTGCATGGGTCCCGAGTAAATCAGTTGTGAAAAGTTATCTTTCTCTGTTAACCCAACTCCTGCTATATTGAGCCACTGTTATGATCATATAATGCACAACTACACGTGCCCCATCATGTTTTGGTAATTGATGTGCACATGTAGTACAAACCTGCATGGGTCCCGAGTAAATCAGTTGTGAAAAGTTATCTTTCTCTGTTAACCCAACTCCTGCTATATTGAGCTACTGTTATGATCATATAATGCACAACTACACGAGCCCCAACATGTTTAGGTAATTGATGTGC
Organism: Leptura quadrifasciata; assembly: GCA_963675555.1. Lineage (NCBI taxonomy): Eukaryota > Metazoa > Arthropoda > Insecta > Coleoptera > Cerambycidae > Leptura > Leptura quadrifasciata. Next base: position 87,046,120 of record OY776675.1, read on the forward strand.
ACATGTAGTACAAACCTGCATGGGTCCCGAGTAAATCAGTTGTGAAAAGTTAGCTTTCTCTGTTAACCCAACTCCTGCTACATTGAGCCACTGTTATGATCATATAATGCACAACTACACGTGCCCCAACATGTTTAGGTAATTGATGTGCACATGTAGTACAAACCTGCATGGGTCCCGAGTAAATCAGTTGTGAAAAGTTATCTTTCTCTGTTAACCCAACTCCTGCTATATTGAGCCACTGTTATGATCATATAATGCACAACTACACGTGCCCCAACATATTTAGGTAATTGATGTGCACATGTAGTACAAACCTGCATGGGTCCCGAGTAAATCAGTTGTGAAAAGTTATCTTTCTCTGTTAACCCAACTCCTGCTATATTGAGCTACTGTTATGATCATATAATGCACAACTACACGTGCCCCAACATGTTTAGGTAATTGATGTGCACATATAGTACAAACCTGCATGGGTCCCGAGTAAATCAGTTGTGAAAAGTTATCTTTCTCTGTTAACCCAACTCCTGCTATATTGAGCCACTGTTATGATCATATAATGCACAACTACACGTGCCCCAACATATTTAGGTAATTGATGTGCACATGTAGTACAAACCTGCATGGGTCCCGAGTAAATCAGTTGTGAAAAGTTATCTTTCTCTGTTAACCCAACTCCTGCTATATTGAGCTACTGTTATGATCATATAATGCACAACTACACGTGCCCCAACATGTTTAGGTAATTGATGTGCACATGTAGTACAAACCTGCATGAGTAGCGAGTAAATCAGTTGTGAAAAGTTATCTTTCTCTGTTAACCCAACTCCTGCTATATTGAGCTACTGTTATGATCATATAATGCACAACTACACGTGCCTTAACATGTTTAGGTAATTGATGTGCACATGTAGTACAAACCTGCATGAATCCCGAGTAAATCAGTTGTGAAAAGTTATCTTTCTCTGTTAACCCAACTCCTGCTATATTCAGCCACTGTTACGATCATATAATGCACAACTACACGTGCCCCAACATGTTTAGGTAATTGATGTGCACATGTAGTACAAACCTGCATGGGTCCCGAGTACATCAGTTGTGAAAAGTTATCTTTCTCTGTTAACCCAACTCCTGCTATATTGAGCCACTGTTATGATCATATAATGCACAACTACACGTGCCTTAACATGTTTAGGTAATTGATGTGCACATGTAGTACAAACCTGCATGAATCCCGAGTAAATCAGTTGTGAAAAGTTATCTTTCTCTGTTAACCCAACTCCTGCTATATTCAGCCACTGTTACGATCATATAATGCACAACTACACGTGCCCCAACATGTTTAGGTAATTGATGTGCACATGTAGTACAAACCTGCATGGGTCCCGAGTACATCAGTTGTGAAAAGTTATCTTTCTCTGTTAACCCAACTCCTGCTATATTGAGCCACTGTTATGATCATATAATGCACAGCTACACGTGCCCCAACATGTTTAGGTAATTGATGTGCACATGTAGTACAAACTTGCATGGGTCCCGAGTAAATCAGTTGTGAAAAGTTATCTTTCTCTGTTAACCCAACTCCTGCTATATTGAGCTACTGTTATGATCATATAATGCACAACTACACGTGCCTTAACATGTTTAGGTAATTGATGTGCACATGTAGTACAAACCTGCATGGGTCCCGAGTAAATCAGTTGTGAAAAGTTATCTTTCTCTGTTAACCCAACTCCTGCTATATTGAGCTACTGTTATGATCATATAATGCACAACCACACGTGCCCCAACATGTTTAGGTAATTGATGTGCACATGTAGTACAAAACTGCATGGGTCCCGAGTATATCAGTTGTGAATAAGTCTATTTCTTTGTTAACCCATCTTTTGCTCCACTGAGCACCTATTATGATCATATAATGCAAAACTACATATCACCGAACACGTTTGGGTAATTGATGTGCACATGTAATACAAATCTGCATGGGTCCCGAGTGAATCAGTTGTGAATAAGTCTATTTCGTTGTTAACCCTTCTCCTGTTTCACTGAGCACCTGTTATGATCATATAATGCAAAACTACACATGACCGAACACGTCTTGGTAATTGATGTGCACATATAGTACAAACCTGCATGGGTCCCGAGTAAATCAGTTGTGAAAAGTTATCTTTCTCTGTTAACCCAACTCCTGCTATATTGAGCTACTGTTATGATCATATAATGCACAACTACACGTGCCCCAACATGTTTAGGTAATTGATGTGCACATGTAGTACAAACCTGCATGGGTCCCGAGTAAATCAGTTGTGAAAAGTTATCTGTCTCTGTTAACCCAACTCCTGCTATATTGAGCTACTGTTATGACCATATAATGCACAACTACACGTGCCCCAACATGTTTAGGTAATTGATGTGCACATGTAGTACAAACCTGCATGGGTCCCGAGTAAATCAGTTGTGAAAAGTTATCTTTCTCTGTTAACCCAACTCCTGCTATATTGAGCTACTGTTATGATCATATAATGCACAACTACACGTGCCCCAACATGTTTAGGTAATTGATGTGCACATGTAGTACAAACCTGCATGGGTCCCGAGTAAATCAGTTGTGAAAAGTTATCTTTCTCTGTTAACCCAACTCCTGCTATATTGAGCCACTGTTATGACCATATAATGCACAACTACACGTGCCCCAACATGTTTAGTTAATTGATGTGCACATGTAGTACAAACTTGCATGGGTCCCGAGTAAATCAGTTGTGAAAAGTTATCTTTCTCTGTTAACCCAACTCCTGCTATATTGAGCTACTGTTATGATCATATAATGCTCAACTACACGTGCCCCAACATGTTTAGGTAATTGATGTGCACATATAGTACAAACCTGCATGGGTCCCGAGTAAATCAGTTGTGAAAAGTTATCTTTCTCTGTTAACCCAGCTTTTGCTATATTGAGCCACTGTTATGATCATATAATGCACAACTACACGTGCCCCAATATGTTTAGGTAATTGATGTGCACATGTAGTACAAACCTGCATGGGTCCCGAGTTAATCAGTTGTGAAAAATTATCTTTCTCTGTTAACCCAACTCCTGCTATATTGAGCTACTGTTATGTTCATATAATGCACAACTACACGTGCCCCAACATTTTTAGGTAATTGATGTGCACATGTAGTACAAAACTGCATGGATCCCGAGTATATCAGTTGTGAATAAGTCTATTTCTTTGTTAACCCATCTTTTGCTCCACTGAGCACCTATTATGATCATATAATGCAAAACTACATATCACCGAACACGTTTGGGTAATTGATGTGCACATGTAATACAAATCTGCATGGGTCCCGAGTGAATCAGTTGTGAATAAGTCTATTTCGTTGTTAACCCTTCTCCTGTTTCACTGAGCACCTGTTATGATCATATAATGCAAAACTACACATGACCGAACACGTCTTGGTAATTGATGTGCACATATAGTACAAACCTGCATGGGTCCCGAGTAAATCAGTTGTGAAAAGTTATCTTTCTCTGTTAACCCAACTCCTGCTATATTGAGCTACTGTTATGATCATATAATGCACAACTACACGTGCCCCAACATGTTTAGGTAATTGATGTGCACATGTAGTACAAACCTGCATGGGTCCCGAGTAAATCAGTTGTGAAAAGTTATCTTTCTCTGTTAACCCAACTCCTGCTATATTGAGCTACTGTTATGACCATATAATGCACAACTACACGTGCCCCAACATGTTTAGGTAATTGATGTGCACATGTAGTACAAACCTGCATGGGTCCCGAGTAAATCAGTTGTGAAAAGTTATCTTTCTCTGTTAACCCAACTCCTGCTATATTGAGCTACTGTTATGATCATATAATGCACAACTACACGAGCCCCAACATGTTTAGGTAATTGATGTGCACATGTAGTACAAACCTGCATGGGTCCCGAGTAAATCAGTTGTGAAAAGTTATCTTTCTCTGTTAACCCAACTCCTGCTAAACTGAGCTACTGTTATGTTCATATAATGCACAACTACACGTGCCCCAACATGTTTAGGTAATTGATGTGCACATGTAGTACAAACCTGCATGGGTCCCGAGTAAATCAGTTGTGAAAAGTTATCTTTCTCTGTTAACCCAACTCCTGCTATATTGAGCCACTGTTATGATCATATAATGCACAGCTACACGTGCCCCAACATGTTTAGGTAATTGATGTGCACATGTAGTACAAACCTGCATGGGTCCCGAGTAAATCAGTTGTGAAAAGTTATCTTTCTCTGTTAACCCAACTCCTGCTATATTGAGCTACTGTTATGATCATATAATGCACAACTACACGTGCCCCAACATGTTTAGGTAATTGATGTGCACATGTAGTACAAACCTGCATGGGTCCCGAGTAAATTAGTTGTGAAAAGTTATCTTTCTCTGTTAACCCAACTCCTGCTATATTGAGCCACTGTTATGATCATATAATGCACAGCTACACGTGCCCCAACATGTTTAGGTAATTGATGTGCACATGTAGTACAAACCTGCATGGGTCCCGAGTAAATCAGTTGTGAAAAGTTATCTTTCTCTGTTAACCCAACTCCTGCTATATTGAGCTACTGTTATGATCATATAATGCACAACTACACGTGCCCCAACATGTTTAGGTAATTGATGTGCACATGTAGTACAAACCTGCATGGGTCCCGAGTAAATCAGTTGTGAAAAGTTATCTTTCTCTGTTAACCCAACTCCTGCTATATTGAGCCACTGCTATGATCATATAATGCACAACTACACGTGCCCCAACATGTTTAGGTAATTGATGTGCACATGTAATACAAACCTGCATGGGTCCCGAGTAAATCAGTTGTGAAAAGTTATCTTTCTCTGTTAACCCAACTCCTGCTATATTGAGCCACTGTTATGACCATATAATGCACAACTACACGTGCCCCAACATGTTTAGGTAATTGATGTGCACTTGTAGTACAAACCTGCATGGGTCCCGAGTAAATCAGTTGTGAAAAGTTATCTTTCTCTGTTAACCCAACTCCTGCTATATTGAGCTACTGTTATGATCATATAATGCACAACTACACGTGCCCCAACATGTTTAGGTAATTGATGTGCACATATAGTACAAACCTGAATGGGTCCCGAGTAAATCAGTTGTGAAAAGTTATCTTTCTCTGTTAACCCAACTCCTGGTATATTGAGCTACTGTTATGATCATATATTGCACAACTACACGTGCCCCAACATGTTTAGGTAATTGATGTGCACTTGTAGTACAAACCTGCATGGGTCCCGCGTAAATCAGTTGTGAAAAGTTATCATTCTCTGTTAACCCAACTCCTGCTATATTGAGCTACTGTTATGATCATATAATGCACAACTACACGTGCCCCAACATGTTTAGGTAATTGATGTGCACATATAGTACAAACCTGAATGGGTCCCGAGTAAATCAGTTGTGAAAAGTTATCTTTCTCTGTTAACCCAACTCCTGGTATATTGAGCTACTGTTATGATCATATAATGCACAACTACACGTGCCCCAACATGTTTAGGTAATTGATGTGCACATGTAGTACAAACCTGCATAGGTCCCGAGTAAATCATTTGTGAAAATTTATCTTTCTCTGTTAACCCAACTCCTGCTATATTGAGCTACTGTTATGATCATATAATGCACAACTACACGTGCCCCAACATATTTAGGTAATTGATGTGCACATGTAGTACAAACCTGCATGGGTCCCGAGTAAATCAGTTGTGAAAAGTTATCTTTCTCTGTTAACCCAACTCCTGCTATATTGAGCCACTGCTATGATCATATAATGCACAACTACACGTGCCCCAACATGTTTAGGTAATTGATGTGCACATGTAGTACAAACCTGCATGGGTCCCGAGTAAATCAGTTGTGAAAAGTTATCTTTCTCTGTTAACCCAACTCCTGCTATATTGAGCCACTGTTATGATCATATAATGCACAACTACTCGTGCCCCAATATGTTTAGGTAATTGATGTGCACATGTAGTACAAACCTGCATGGGTCCCGAGTAAATCAGTTGTGAAAAGTTATCTTTCTCTGTTAACCCAACTCCTACTATATTGAGCTACTTTTATGATCATATAATGCACAACTACACGTGCCCCAACATGTTTAGGTAATTGATGTGCACATATAGTACAAACCTGCATGGGTCCCGAGTAAATCAGTTGTGAAAAGTTATCTTTCTCTGTTAACCCAACTCCTGCTATATTGAGCCACTGTTATGATCATATAATGCACAACTACACGTGCCCCATCATGTTTAGGTAATTGATGTGCACATGTAGTACAAACCTGCATGGGTCCCGAGTAAATCAGTTGTGAAAAGTTATCTTTCTCTGTTAACCCAACTCCTGCTATATTGAGCTACTGTTATGATCATATAATGCACAACTACACGAGCCCCAACATGTTTAGGTAATTTATGTGCACATGTAGTACAAACCTGCATGGGTCCCGAGTATATCAGTTGTGAATAGTTATCTTTCTCTGTTAACCCAACTCCTGCTATATTGAGCCACTGTTATGATCATATAATGCACAACTACACGTGCCCCAACATGTTTAGGTAATTGATGTGCACATGTAGTACAAACCTGCATGGGTCCCGAGTAAATCAGTTGTGAAAAGTTATCTTTCTCTGTTAACCCAACTCCTGCTATATTGAGCTACTGTTATGATCATATAATGCACAACTACACGTGCCCCAATATGTTTAGGTAGTTGATGTGCACATGTAGTACAAACCTGCATGGGTCCCGAGTAAATCAGTTGTGAAAAGTTATCTTTCTCTGTTAACCCAACTCCTGCTATATTGAGCTACTGCTATGATCATATAATACACAACTACACGTGCCCCAACATGTTTAGGTAATTGATATGCACATGTAGTACAAACCTGCATGGGTCCCGAGTAAATCAGTTGTGAAAAGTTATCTTTCTCTGTTAACCCAACTCCTGCTATATTGAGCTACTGTTATGTTCATATAATGCACAACTACACGTGCCCCAACATGTTTAGGTAATTGATGTGCACATGTAGTACAAACCTGCATGGGTCCCGAATAAATCATTTGTGAAAAGTTATCTTTCTCTGTTAACCCAACTCCTGCTATATTGAGCCACTGTTATGATCATATAATGCACAACTACACGTGCCCCATCATGTTTAGGTAATTGATGTGCACATGTAGTACAAACCTGCATGGGTCCCGAGTAAATCAGTTGTGAAAAGTTATCTTTCTCTGTTAACCCAACTCCTGCTATATTGAGCTACTGTTATGATCATATAATGCACAACTACACGTGCCCCATCATGTTTAGGTAATTGATGTGCACATGTAGCACAAACCTGCATGGGTCCCGAGTAAATCAGTTGTGAAAAGTTATCTTTCTCTATTAACCCAATTCCTTCTATATTGAGCCACTGTTATGATCATATAATGCACAACTACACGTGCCCCAACATGTTTAGGTAATTGATGTGCACATGTAGTATAAACCTGCATGGGTCCCGAGTAAATCAGTTGTGAAAAGTTATCTTTCTCTGTTAACCCAACTCCTGCTATATTGAGCTACTGTTATGTTCATATAATGCACAACTACACGTGCCCCAACATTTTTAGGTAATTGATGTGCACATGTAGTACAAACCTGCATGGGTCCCGAGTAAATCAGTTGTGAAAAGTTATCTTTCTCTGTTAACCCAACTCCTGCTATTTTGAGCTACTGTTATGATCATATAATGCACAACTTCACGTGCCCCAACATGTTTATGTAATTGATGTGCACATGTAGTACAAAACTGCATGGGTCCCGAGTATATCAGTTGTGAATAAGTCTATTTCTTTGTTAACCCATCTTTTGCTCCACTGAGCACCTATTATGATCATATAATGCAAAACTACATATCACCGAACACGTTTGGGTAATTGATGTGCACATGTAATACAAATCTGCATGGGTCCCGAGTGAATCAGTTGTGAATAAGTCTATTTCGTTGTTAACCCTTCTCCTGTTTCACTGAGCACCTGTTATGATCATATAATGCAAAACTACACATGACCGAACACGTCTTGGTAATTGATGTGCACATATAGTACAAACCTGCATGGGTCCCGAATAAATCAGTTGTGAAAAGTTATCTTTCTCTGTTAACCCAACTCCTGCTATATTGAGCCACTGTTATGATCATATAATGCACAACTACACGTGCCCCAACATGTTTAGGTAATTGATGTGCACATGTAGTACAAACCTGCATGGGTCCCGAGTAAATCAGTTGTGAAAAGTTATCTTTCTCTGTTAACCCAACTCCTGCTATATTGAGCTACTGTTATGATCATATAATGCACAACTACACGTGCCCCAACATGTTTAGGTAATTGATGTGCACATGTAGTACAAACCTGCATAGGTCCCGAGTAAATCAGTTGTGAAAAGTTATCTTTCTCCGTTAACCCAACTCCTGCTATATTGAGCCACTGCTATGATCATATAATGCACAACTACACGTGCCCCAACAGGTTTAGGTAATTGATATGCACATGTAGTACAAACCTGCATGGGTCCCGAGTAAATCAGTTGTGAAAAGTTATCTTTCTCTGTTAACCCAACTCCTGCTATATTAAGCTACTGTTATGTTCATATAATGCACAACTACACGTGCCCCAACATGTTTAGGTAATTTATGTGCACATGTAGTACAAACCTGCATGGGTCCCGAGTAAATCAGTTGTGAAAAGTTATCTTTCTCTGTTAACCCAACTCCTGCTATATTGAGCCACTGTTATGATCATATAATGCACAACTACACGTGCCCCATCATGTTTAGGTAATTGATGTGCACATGTAGTACAAACCTGCATGGGTCCCGAGTAAATCAGTTGTGAAAAGTTATCTTTCTCTGTTAACCCAACTCCTGCTATATTGAGCTACTGTTATGATCATATAATGCACAACTACACGAGCCCCAACATGTTTAGGTAATTGATGTGCACATGTAGTACAAACCTGCATGGGTCCCGAGTAAATCAGTTGTGAAAAGTTATCTTTCTCTGTTAACCCAACTTTTGCTATATTGAGCTACTGTTATGATCATATAATTCACAACTACACGAGCCCCAACATGTTTAGGTAATTGATGTGCACATGTAGTACAAACCTGCATGGGTCCCGAGTAAATCAGTTGTGAAAAGTTATCTTTCTCTGTTAACCCAACTCCTGCTATATTGAGACACTGTTATGATCATATAATGCACAACTACACGTGCCCCAACATGTTTAGGTAATTGATGTACACATGTAGTACAAACCTGCATGGGTCCCGAGTAAATCAGTTGTGAAAAGTTATCTTTCTCTGTTAACCCAACTCCTGCAATATTGAGCTACTGTTATGATCATATAATGCACAACTACACGTGCCCCAACATGTTTAGGTAATTGATGTGCACATGTAGTACAAACCTGCATGGGTCCCGAGTAAATCAGTTGTGAAAAGTTATCTTTCTCTGTTAACCCAACTCCTGCTATATTGAGCTACTGTTATGATCATATAATGCACAACTACACGTGCCCCAACATGTTTAGGTAATTGATGTGCACATGTAGTAAAAACCTGCATGGGTCCCGAGTAAATCAGTTGTGAAAAGTTATCTTTCTCTGTTAACCCAACTCCTGCTATATTGAGCTACTGTTATGATCATATAATGCACAACTACACGTGCCCCAACATGTTTAGGTAATTGATGTGCACATGTAGTACAAACCTGCATGGGTCCCGAGTAAATCAGTTGTGAAAAGTTATCTTTCTCTGTTAACCCAACTCCTGCTATATTGAGCCACTGTTATGATCATATAATGCACAACTACTCGTGCCCCAATATGTTTAGGTAATTGATGTGCACATGTAGTACAAACCTGCATGGGTCCCGAGTAAATCAGTTGTGAAAAGTTATCTTTCTCTGTTAACCCAACTCCTACTATATTGAGCTACTTTTATGATCATATAATGCACAACTACACGTGCCCCAACATGTTTAGGTAATTGATGTGCACATATAGTACAAACCTGCATGGGTCCCGAGTAAATCAGTTGTGAAAAGTTATCTTTCTCTGTTAACCCAACTCCTGCTATATTGAGCCACTGTTATGATCATATAATGCACAACTACACGTGCCCCATCATGTTTAGGTAATTGATGTGCACATGTAGTACAAACCTGCATGGGTCCCGAGTAAATCAGTTGTGAAAAGTTATCTTTCTCTGTTAACCCAACTCCTGCTATATTGAGCTACTGTTATGATCATATAATGCACAACTACACGAGCCCCAACATGTTTAGGTAATTTATGTGCACATGTAGTACAAACCTGCATGGGTCCCGAGTATATCAGTTGTGAATAGTTATCTTTCTCTGTTAACCCAACTCCTGCTATATTGAGCCACTGTTATGATCATATAATGCACAACTACACGTGCCCCAACATGTTTAGGTAATTGATGTGCACATGTAGTACAAACCTGCATGGGTCCCGAGTAAATCAGTTGTGAAAAGTTATCTTTCTCTGTTAACCCAACTCCTGCTATATTGAGCTACTGTTATGATCATATAATGCACAACTACACGTGCCCCAATATGTTTAGGTAGTTGATGTGCACATGTAGTACAAACCTGCATGGGTCCCGAGTAAATCAGTTGTGAAAAGTTATCTTTCTCTGTTAACCCAACTCCTGCTATATTGAGCTACTGCTATGATCATATAATACACAACTACACGTGCCCCAACATGTTTAGGTAATTGATATGCACATGTAGTACAAACCTGCATGGGTCCCGAGTAAATCAGTTGTGAAAAGTTATCTTTCTCTGTTAACCCAACTCCTGCTATATTGAGCTACTGTTATGTTCATATAATGCACAACTACACGTGCCCCAACATGTTTAGGTAATTGATGTGCACATGTAGTACAAACCTGCATGGGTCCCGAATAAATCATTTGTGAAAAGTTATCTTTCTCTGTTAACCCAACTCCTGCTATATTGAGCCACTGTTATGATCATATAATGCACAACTACACGTGCCCCATCATGTTTAGGTAATTGATGTGCACATGTAGTACAAACCTGCATGGGTCCCGAGTAAATCAGTTGTGAAAAGTTATCTTTCTCTGTTAACCCAACTCCTGCTATATTGAGCTACTGTTATGATCATATAATGCACAACTACACGTGCCCCATCATGTTTAGGTAATTGATGTGCACATGTAGCACAAACCTGCATGGGTCCCGAGTAAATCAGTTGTGAAAAGTTATCTTTCTCTATTAACCCAATTCCTTCTATATTGAGCCACTGTTATGATCATATAATGCACAACTACACGTGCCCCAACATGTTTAGGTAATTGATGTGCACATGTAGTATAAACCTGCATGGGTCCCGAGTAAATCAGTTGTGAAAAGTTATCTTTCTCTGTTAACCCAACTCCTGCTATATTGAGCTACTGTTATGTTCATATAATGCACAACTACACGTGCCCCAACATTTTTAGGTAATTGATGTGCACATGTAGTACAAACCTGCATGGGTCCCGAGTAAATCAGTTGTGAAAAGTTATCTTTCTCTGTTAACCCAACTCCTGCTATTTTGAGCTACTGTTATGATCATATAATGCACAACTTCACGTGCCCCAACATGTTTATGTAATTGATGTGCACATGTAGTACAAAACTGCATGGGTCCCGAGTATATCAGTTGTGAATAAGTCTATTTCTTTGTTAACCCATCTTTTGCTCCACTGAGCACCTATTATGATCATATAATGCAAAACTACATATCACCGAACACGTTTGGGTAATTGATGTGCACATGTAATACAAATCTGCATGGGTCCCGAGTGAATCAGTTGTGAATAAGTCTATTTCGTTGTTAACCCTTCTCCTGTTTCACTGAGCACCTGTTATGATCATATAATGCAAAACTACACATGACCGAACACGTCTTGGTAATTGATGTGCACATATAGTACAAACCTGCATGGGTCCCGAATAAATCAGTTGTGAAAAGTTATCTTTCTCTGTTAACCCAACTCCTGCTATATTGAGCCACTGTTATGATCATATAATGCACAACTACACGTGCCCCAACATGTTTAGGTAATTGATGTGCACATGTAGTACAAACCTGCATGGGTCCCGAGTAAATCAGTTGTGAAAAGTTATCTTTCTCTGTTAACCCAACTCCTGCTATATTGAGCTACTGTTATGATCATATAATGCACAACTACACGTGCCCCAACATGTTTAGGTAATTGATGTGCACATGTAGTACAAACCTGCATAGGTCCCGAGTAAATCAGTTGTGAAAAGTTATCTTTCTCCGTTAACCCAACTCCTGCTATATTGAGCCACTGCTATGATCATATAATGCACAACTACACGTGCCCCAACAGGTTTAGGTAATTGATATGCACATGTAGTACAAACCTGCATGGGTCCCGAGTAAATCAGTTGTGAAAAGTTATCTTTCTCTGTTAACCCAACTCCTGCTATATTAAGCTACTGTTATGTTCATATAATGCACAACTACACGTGCCCCAACATGTTTAGGTAATTTATGTGCACATGTAGTACAAACCTGCATGGGTCCCGAGTAAATCAGTTGTGAAAAGTTATCTTTCTCTGTTAACCCAACTCCTGCTATATTGAGCCACTGTTATGATCATATAATGCACAACTACACGTGCCCCATCATGTTTAGGTAATTGATGTGCACATGTAGTACAAACCTGCATGGGTCCCGAGTAAATCAGTTGTGAAAAGTTATCTTTCTCTGTTAACCCAACTCCTGCTATATTGAGCTACTGTTATGATCATATAATGCACAACTACACGAGCCCCAACATGTTTAGGTAATTGATGTGCACATGTAGTACAAACCTGCATGGGTCCCGAGTAAATCAGTTGTGAAAAGTTATCTTTCTCTGTTAACCCAACTTTTGCTATATTGAGCTACTGTTATGATCATATAATTCACAACTACACGAGCCCCAACATGTTTAGGTAATTGATGTGCACATGTAGTACAAACCTGCATGGGTCCCGAGTAAATCAGTTGTGAAAAGTTATCTTTCTCTGTTAACCCAACTCCTGCTATATTGAGACACTGTTATGATCATATAATGCACAACTACACGTGCCCCAACATGTTTAGGTAATTGATGTACACATGTAGTACAAACCTGCATGGGTCCCGAGTAAATCAGTTGTGAAAAGTTATCTTTCTCTGTTAACCCAACTCCTGCAATATTGAGCTACTGTTATGATCATATAATGCACAACTACACGTGCCCCAACATGTTTAGGTAATTGATGTGCACATGTAGTACAAACCTGCATGGGTCCCGAGTAAATCAGTTGTGAAAAGTTATCTTTCTCTGTTAACCCAACTCCTGCTATATTGAGCTACTGTTATGATCATATAATGCACAACTACACGTGCCCCAACATGTTTAGGTAATTGATGTGCACATGTAGTAAAAACCTGCATGGGTCCCGAGTAAATCAGTTGTGAAAAGTTATCTTTCTCTGTTAACCCAACTCCTGCTATATTGAGCTACTGTTATGATCATATAATGCACAACTACACGTGCCCCAACATGTTTAGGTAATTGATGTGCACTTGTAGTACAAACCTGCATGGGTCCCGAGTAAATCAGTTGTGAAAAGTTATCTTTCTCTGTTAACCCAACTCCTGCTATATTGAGCTACTGTTATGATCATATAATGCACAACTACACGTGCCCCAACATGTTTAGGTAATTGATGTGCACATGTAGTACAAACCTGCATGGGTCCCGAGTAAATCAGTTGTGAAAAGTTATCTGTCTCTGTTAACCCAACTCCTGCTATATTGAGCTACTGTTATGACCATATAATGCACAACTACACGTGCCCCAACATGTTTAGGTAATTGATGTGCACATGTAGTACAAACCTGCATGGGTCCCGAGTAAATCAGTTGTGAAAAGTTATCTTTCTCTGTTAACCCAACTCCTGCTATATTGAGCTACTGTTATGATCATATAATGCACAACTACACGTGCCCCAACATGTTTAGGTAATTGATGTGCACATGTAGTACAAACCTGCATGGGTCCAGAGTAAATCAGTTGTGAAAAGTTATCTTTCTCTGTTAACCCAACTCCTGCTATATTGAGCCACTGTTATGACCATATAATGCACAACTACACGTGCCCCAACATGTTTAGTTAATTGATGTGCACATGTAGTACAAACTTGCATGGGTCCCGAGTAAATCAGTTGTGAAAAGTTATCTTTCTCTGTTAACCCAACTCCTGCTATATTGAGCTACTGTTATGATCATATAATGCTCAACTACACGTGCCCCAACATGTTTAGGTAATTGATGTGCACATATAGTACAAACCTGCATGGGTCCCGAGTAAATCAGTTGTGAAAAGTTATCTTTCTCTGTTAACCCAGCTTTTGCTATATTGAGCCACTGTTATGATCATATAATGCACAACTACACGTGCCCCAACATGTTTAGGTAATTGATGTGCACATGTAGTACAAACCTGCATGGGTCCCGAGTTAATCAGTTGTGAAAAGTTATCTTTCTCTGTTAACCCAACTCCTGCTATATTGAGCTACTGTTATGTTCATATAATGCACAACTACACGTGCCCCAACATTTTTAGGTAATTGATGTGCACATGTAGTACAAAACTGCATGGATCCCGAGTATATCAGTTGTGAATAAGTCTATTTCTTTGTTAACCCATCTTTTGCTCCACTGAGCACCTATTATGATCATATAATGCAAAACTACATATCACCGAACACGTTTGGGTAATTGATGTGCACATGTAATACAAATCTGCATGGGTCCCGAGTGAATCAGTTGTGAATAAGTCTATTTCGTTGTTAACCCTTCTCCTGTTTCACTGAGCACCTGTTATGATCATATAATGCAAAACTACACATGACCGAACACGTCTTGGTAATTGATGTGCACATATAGTACAAACCTGCATGGGTCCCGAGTAAATCAGTTGTGAAAAGTTATCTTTCTCTGTTAACCCAACTCCTGCTATATTGAGCTACTGTTATGATCATATAATGCACAACTACACGTGCCCCAACATGTTTAGGTAATTGATGTGCACATGTAGTACAAACCTGCATGGGTCCCGAGTAAATCAGTTGTGAAAAGTTATCTTTCTCTGTTAACCCAACTCCTGCTATATTGAGCTACTGTTATGACCATATAATGCACAACTACACGTGCCCCAACATGTTTAGGTAATTGATGTGCACATGTAGTACAAACCTGCATGGGTCCCGAGTAAATCAGTTGTGAAAAGTTATCTTTCTCTGTTAACCCAACTCCTGCTATATTGAGCTACTGTTATGATCATATAATGCACAACTACACGAGCCCCAACATGTTTAGGTAATTGATGTGCACATGTAGTACAAACCTGCATGGGTCCCGAGTAAATCAGTTGTGAAAAGTTATCTTTCTCTGTTAACCCAACTCCTGCTAAACTGAGCTACTGTTATGTTCATATAATGCACAACTACACGTGCCCCAACATGTTTAGGTAATTGATGTGCACATGTAGTACAAACCTGCATGGGTCCCGAGTAAATCAGTTGTGAAAAGTTATCTTTCTCTGTTAACCCAACTCCTGCTATATTGAGCCACTGTTATGATCATATAATGCACAACTACACGTGCCCCATCATGTTTTGGTAATTGATGTGCACATGTAGTACAAACCTGCATGGGTCCCGAGTAAATCAGTTGTGAAAAGTTATCTTTCTCTGTTAACCCAACTCCTGCTATATTGAGCTACTGTTATGATCATATAATGCACAACTACACGAGCCCCAACATGTTTAGGTAATTGATGTGCACATGTAGTACAAACCTGCATGGGTCCCGAGTAAATCAGTTGTGAAAAGTTATCTTTCTCTGTTAACCCAACTCCTGCTATATTGAGCCACTGTTATGATCATATAATGCACAACTACACGTGCCCCAACATGTTTAGGTAATTGATGTGCACATGTAGTACAAACCTGCATGGGTCCCGAGTAAATCAGTTGTGAAAAGTTATCTTTCTCTGTTAACCCAACTCCTGCTATATTGAGCCACTGTTATGATCATATAATGCACAACTACACGTGCCCCAACATATTTAGGTAATTGATGTGCACATGTAGTACAAACCTGCATGGGTCCCGAGTAAATCAGTTGTGAAAAGTTATCTTTCTCTGTTAACTCAACTCCTGCTATATTGAGCTACTGTTATGATCATATAATGCACAACTACACGTGCCCCAACATGTTTAGGTAATTGATGTGCACATATAGTACAAACCTGCATGGGTCCCGAGTAAATCAGTTGTGAAAAGTTATCTTTCTCTGTTAACCCAACTCCTGCTATATTGAGCCACTGTTATGATCATATAATGCACAACTACACGTGCCCCAACATATTTAGGTAATTGATGTGCACATGTAGTACAAACCTGCATGGGTCCCGAGTAAATCAGTTGTGAAAAGTTATCTTTCTCTGTTAACCCAACTCCTGCTATATTGAGCTACTGTTATGATCATATAATGCACAACTACACGTGCCCCAACATGTTTAGGTAATTGATGTGCACATGTAGTACAAACCTGCATGGGTCCCGAGTAAATCAGTTGTGAAAAGTTATCTTTCTCTGTTAACCCAACTCCTGCTATATTGAGCTACTGTTATGATTATATAATGCACAACTACACGTGCCTTAACATGTTTAGGTAATTGATGTGCACATGTAGTACAAACCTGCATGAATCTCGAGTAAATTAGTTGTGAAAAGTTATCTTTCTCTGTTAACCCAACTCCTGCTATATTCAGCCACTGTTACGATCATATAATGCACAACTACACGTGCCCCAACATGTTTAGGTAATTGATGTGCACATGTAGTACAAACCTGCATGGGTCCCGAGTACATCAGTTGTGAAAAGTTATCTTTCTCTGTTAACCCAACTCCTGCTATATTGAGCCACTGTTATGATCATATAATGCACAACTACACGTGCCTTAACATGTTTAGGTAATTGATGTGCACATGTAGTACAAACCTGCATGAATCCCGAGTAAATCAGTTGTGAAAAGTTATCTTTCTCTGTTAACCCAACTCCTGCTATATTCAGCCACTGTTACGATCATATAATGCACAACTACACGTGCCCCAACATGTTTAGGTAATTGATGTGCACATGTAGTACAAACCTGCATGGGTCCCGAGTACATCAGTTGTGAAAAGTTATCTTTCTCTGTTAACCCAACTCCTGCTATATTGAGCCACTGTTATGATCATATAATGCACAGCTACACGGGCCCCAACATGTTTAGGTAATTGATGTGCACATGTAGTACAAACTTGCATGGGTCCCGAGTAAATCAGTTGTGAAAAGTTATCTTTCTCTGTTAACCCAACTCCTGCTATATTGAGCTACTGTTATGATCATATAATGCACAACTACACGTGCCTTAACATGTTTAGGTAATTGATGTGCACATGTAGTTCAAACCTGCATGGGTCCCGAGTAAATCAGTTGTGAAAAGTTATCTTTCTCTGTTAACCCAACTCCTGCTATATTGAGCTACTGTTATGATCATATAATGCACAACTACACGTGCCCCAACATGTTTAGGTAATTTATGTGCACATGTAGTACAAAACTGCATGGGTCCCGAGTATATCAGTTGTGAATAAGTCTATTTCTTTGTTAACCCATCTTTTGCTCCACTGAGCACCTATTATGATCATATAATGCAAAACTACATATCACCGAACACGTTTGGGTAATTGATGTGCACATGTAATACAAATCTGCATGGGTCCCGAGTGAATCAGTTGTGAATAAGTCTATTTCGTTGTTAACCCTTCTCCTGTTTCACTGAGCACCTGTTATGATCATATAATGCAAAACTACACATGACCGAACACGTCTTGGTAATTGATGTGCACATATAGTACAAACCTGCATGGGTCCCGAGTAAATCAGTTGTGAAAAGTTATCTTTCTCTGTTAACCCAACTCCTGCTATATTGAGCTACTGTTATGATCATATAATGCACAACTACACGTGCCCCAACATGTTTAGGTAATTGATGTGCACATGTAGTACAAACCTGCATGGGTCCCGAGTAAATCAGTTGTGAAAAGTTATCTTTCTCTGTTAACCCAACTCCTGCTATATTGAGCTACTGTTATGACCATATAATGCACAACTACACGTGCCCCAACATGTTTAGGTAATTGATGTGCACATGTAGTACAAACCTGCATGGGTCCCGAGTAAATCAGTTGTGAAAAGTTATCTTTCTCTGTTAACCCAACTCCTGCTATATTGAGCTACTGTTATGATCATATAATGCACAACTACACGAGCCCCAACATGTTTAGGTAATTGATGTGCACATGTAGTACAAACCTGCATGGGTCCCGAGTAAATCAGTTGTGAAAAGTTATCTTTCTCTGTTAACCCAACTCCTGCTAAACTGAGCTACTGTTATGTTCATATAATGCACAACTACACGTGCCCCAACATGTTTAGGTAATTGATGTGCACATGTAGTACAAACCTGCATGGGTCCCGAGTAAATCAGTTGTGAAAAGTTATCTTTCTCTGTTAACCCAACTCCTGCTATATTGAGCCACTGTTATGATCATATAATGCACAACTACACGTGCCCCATCATGTTTTGGTAATTGATGTGCACATGTAGTACAAACCTGCATGGG
This sequence comes from Leptura quadrifasciata, assembly GCA_963675555.1. NCBI lineage: Eukaryota > Metazoa > Arthropoda > Insecta > Coleoptera > Cerambycidae > Leptura > Leptura quadrifasciata. The sequence goes on from OY776675.1 coordinate 87,065,019, forward strand.
TCCCGAGTAAATCAGTTGTGAAAAGTTATCTTTCTCTGTTAACCCAACTCCTGCTATATTGAGCTACTGTTATGATCATATAATGCACAACTACACGAGCCCCAACATGTTTAGGTAATTGATGTGCACATGTAGTACAAACCTGCATGGGTCCCGAGTAAATCAGTTGTGAAAAGTTATCTTTCTCTGTTAACCCAACTCCTGCTATATTGAGCCACTGTTATGATCATATAATGCACAACTACACGTGCCCCAACATGTTTAAGTAATTGATATGCACATGTAGTACAAACCTGCATGGGTCCCGAGTAAATCAGTTGTGAAAAGTTATCTTTCTCTGTTAACCCAACTCCTGCTATATTGAGCCACTGTTATGATCATATAATGCACAACTACACGTGCCCCAACATATTTAGGTAATTGATGTGCACATGTAGTACAAACCTGCATGGGTCCCGAGTAAATCAGTTGTGAAAAGTTATCTTTCTCTGTTAACCCAACTCCTGCTATATTGAGCTACTGTTATGATCATATAATGCACAACTACACGTGCCCCAACATGTTTAGGTAATTGATGTGCACATATAGTACAAACCTGCATGGGTCCCGAGTAAATCAGTTGTGAAAAGTTATCTTTCTCTGTTAACCCAACTCCTGCTATATTGAGCCACTGTTATGATCATATAATGCACAACTACACGTGCCCCAACATATTTAGGTAATTGATGTGCACATGTAGTACAAACCTGCATGGGTCCCGAGTAAATCAGTTGTGAAAAGTTATCTTTCTCTGTTAACCCAACTCCTGCTATATTGAGCCACTGTTATGATCATATAATGCACAACTACACGTGCCCCAACATGTTTAGGTAATTGATGTGCACATGTAGTACAAACCTGCATGGGTCCCGAGTAAATCAGTTGTGAAAAGTTATCTTTCTCTGTTAACCCAACTCCTGCTATATTGAGCTACTGTTATGATCATATAATGCACAACTACACGTGCCTTAACATGTTTAGGTAATTGATGTGCACATGTAGTACAAACCTGCATGGGTCCCGAGTAAATCAGTTGTGAAAAGTTATCTTTCTCTGTTAACCCAACTCCTGCTATATTGAGCCACTGTTATGATCATATAATGCACAACTACACGTGCCCCAACATATTTAGGTAATTGATGTGCACATGTAGTACAAACCTGCATGGGTCCCGAGTAAATCAGTTGTGAAAAGTTATCTTTCTCTGTTAACCCAACTCCTGCTATATTGAGCTACTGTTATGATCATATAATGCACAACTACACGTGCCCCAACATGTTTAGGTAATTGATGTGCACATGTAGTACAAACCTGCATGGGTTCCGAGTAAATCAGTTGTGAAAAGTTATCTTTCTCTGTTAACCCAACTCCTGCTATATTGAGCTACTGTTATGATCATATAATGCACAACTACACGTGCCTTAACATGTTTAGGTAATTGATGTGCACATGTAGTACAAACCTGCATGAATCCCGAGTAAATCAGTTGTGAAAAGTTATCTTTCTCTGTTAACCCAACTCCTGCTATATTCAGCCACTGTTACGATCATATAATGCACAACTACACGTGCCCCAACATGTTTAGGTAATTGATGTGCACATGTAGTACAAACCTGCATGGGTCCCGAGTACATCAGTTGTGAAAAGTTATCTTTCTCTGTTAACCCAACTCCTGCTATATTGAGCCACTGTTATGATCATATAATGCACAACTACACGTGCCTTAACATGTTTAGGTAATTGATGTGCACATGTAGTACAAACCTGCATGAATCCCGAGTAAATCAGTTGTGAAAAGTTATCTTTCTCTGTTAACCCAACTCCTACTATATTCAGCCACTGTTACGATCATATAATGCACAACTACACGTGCCCCAACATGTTTAGGTAATTGATGTGCACATGTAGTACAAACCTGCATGGGTCCCGAGTACATCAGTTGTGAAAAGTTATCTTTCTCTGTTAACCCAACTCCTGCTATATTGAGCCACTGTTATGATCATATAATGCACAACTACACGTGCCTTAACATGTTTAGGTAATTGATGTGCACATGTAGTACAAACCTGCATGAATCCCGAGTAAATCAGTTGTGAAAAGTTATCTTTCTCTGTTAACCCAACTCCTGCTATATTGAGCTACTGTTATGATCATATAATGCACAACTACACGTGCCCCAACATGTTTAGGTAATTGATGTGCACATGTAGTACAAACCTGCATGGGTCCCGAGTAAATCAGTTGTGAAAAGTTATCTTTCTCTGTTAACCCAACTCCTGCTATATTGAGCTACTGTTATGACCATATAATGCACAACTACACGAGCCCCAACATGTTTAGGTAATTGATGTGCACATGTAGTACAAACCTGCATGGGTCCCGAGTAAATCAGTTGTGAAAAGTTATCTTTCTCTGTTAACCCAACTCCTGCTAAACTGAGCTACTGTTATGTTCATATAATGCACAACTACACGTGCCCCAACATGTTTAGGTAATTGATGTGCACATGTAGTACAAACTTGCATGGGTCCCGAGTAAATCAGTTGTGAAAAGTTATCTTTCTCTGTTAACCCAACTCCTGCTATATTGAGCCACTGTTATGATCATATAATGCACAATTACACGTGCCCCATCATGTTTTGGTAATTGATGTGCACATGTAGTACAAACCTGCATGGGTCCCGAGTAAATCAGTTGTGAAAAGTTATCTTTCTCTGTTAACCCAACTCCTGCTATATTGAGCTACTGTTATGATCATATAATGCACAACTACACGAGCCCCAACATGTTTACTTAATTGATATGCACATGTAGTACAAACCTGCATGGGTCCCGAGTAAATCAGTTGTGAAAAGTTATCTTTCTCTGTTAACCCAACTCCTGCTATATTGAGCCACTGTTATGATCATATAATGCACAACTACACGTGCCCCAACATGTTTAGGTAATTGATGTGCACATGTAGTACAAACCTGCATGGGTCCCGAGTAAATCAGTTGTGAAAAGTTATCTTTCTCTGTTAACCCAACTCCTGCTATATTGAGCCACTGTTATGACCATATAATGCACAACTACACGTGCCCCAACATGTTTAGTTAATTGATGTGCACATGTAGTACAAACTTGCATGGGTCCCGAGTAAATCAGTTGTGAAAAGTTATCTTTCTCTGTTAACCTAACTCCTGCTATATTGAGCTACTGTTATGATCATATAATGCTCAACTACACGTGCCCCAACATGTTTAGGTAATTGATGTGCACATATAGTACAAACCTGCATGGGTCCCGAGTAAATCAGTTGTGAAAAGTTATCTTTCTCTGTTAACCCAGCTTTTGCTATATTGAGCCACTGTTATGATCATATAATGCACAACTACACGTGCCCCAACATGTTTAGGTAATTGATGTGCACATGTAGTACAAACCTGCATGGGTCCCGAGTTAATCAGTTGTGAAAAGTTATCTTTCTCTGTTAACCCAACTCCTGCTATATTGAGCTACTGTTATGATCATATAATGCACAACTACACGTGCCCCAACATGTTTAGGTAATTGATGTGCACATGTAGTACAAAACTGCATGGGTCCCGAGTATATCAGTTGTGAATAAGTCTATTTCTTTGTTAACCCATCTTTTGCTCCACTGAGCACCTATTAATAATAATAATAATAATAATAATAATAATAATAATAATAATAATAATTTTTAGGTCGAGGAGTAACTTACCTTCTGCCCAAAAAAGGAGATCTGAAAGACCCGAAAAACTACAGGCCAATCACCTGCTTGTCTGCGATCTACAAACTTCTCACGTCATTGATACATAGGCAAATCAATGAACACTGTGAGATGAACAATATAATTGGCCCAGAACAGCGGGGATGCGTAAAGAGATCACTTGGATGCAAGGAGCAGCTAACAATAGATGCAGTAACCATCAAACAAGCTGAAGTAAAGCGCCGAAACATCAGTATGGCCTACATAGACTACAAAAAGGCATTCGACTCTGTACCTCATGACTGGCTAATAAAAGTGCTAGAAGTATACAAAGTTAGCCCAACCATCGTTCGGCTACTAACATATGCAATGGCGACTTGGGAAACTCAGACAATAATTGGAGGAAGCACTATCTCGAACATCAAGATTAGAAGAGGTATATACCAGGGGGATTCGCTGAGTCCATTATGGTTTTGCCTCGCTCTCAATCCCCTCTCAGCAATATTGAATGACACCGCCTACGGTTTCCGAATAGATCCCAAGCAACCAAGCTCGAGGCTCAGTCATTTACTATTTATGGATGACATCAAGCTCTACGCTGAGAATCCAAGACAATTGAAGGCGCTAGTAGCCAATGTCAAAACCTTCAGCGATGATATCAGAATGGAGTTTGGTCTGGAGAAGTGTGCCGAAGTACATGTCACAAAGGGAAAATTAACGCAGCAGCCGGAGAATATCCGTGACTTTGAGCAAATGCTGCCAGAAGAAACTTACAAGTACCTTGGAATTCTGCAGAATAGAAGGATAGACCACACCCAGCTAAAGAAGGAGTTTAGGGAAAAATACAAACAACGTCTAAATAAGCTCCTGAATACTAAACTCAACGCTAGGAACATGATTACAGCGATCAATACATATGCTGTCCCTAGTCTGGCATACTCATTCGGAATACTAAAGTACTCGGATACAGACCTGGAAGACCTAGACAGAATGACGAGAACTACACTTACAAAGTTTCGAACGCATCACCCAAAGAGCGCAGTTGAAAGACTGTACATGCCAAGAACACAAGGAGGCAGAGGATTAAGCAGCGTTCAGAAGATGTGCCGAACGCAAGAGAAGAACATGCGCCTCTATTTCTACAATTCAGACAGGGTCCTCATTCGGAAAATAGTGGAAAGTGACAATAGATACACACCGTTAAACCTCAAAGATCGACAACACGAAATAGTGATCCGAACGAACGAGGATATTCAAACAGCATGGCAGGACAAGGTACTCCATGGAAAGTATCCCAATGCCTTAAACAATCCAGAGATCGACAAGGAGACCTCGCTCCTATGGCTTAAGGAAGGAATGTTACACCCAGAAACTGAGGGATTCATAACAGCCATTCAGGATAGCATTATCCGTACTAGAAATTATGAGAAGTACATTCTTAAAGTCCCCGGCGTGAACGATGTGTGTAGAAAGTGTAAGGCCGTGGGTGAAACTATCGAACATGTCACTGGAGGCTGCCCCGCTTTGGCTACGGGAATGTATCTGGGAAGGCACAACGAGGTGGCGAAAATCATCCATAGAGAATTGGCACTTAACTTAGGACTCATTACTAATCCACCGCCCTTCTATAAATACACACCTCAAGCTGTTTTAGAAGACGAGGAAACATTGTTGTACTGGGATAGACCAATACAGTCTGATAGAACCTTGGATCACAACCGCCCTGACATCCTGGTGATCAAAAAGAAAGACAAGAAGGCCACTATTATTGATATTGGATGCCCCCTAACCAACAACCTGCATAAAACGGAGATGGAAAAGAGAAATAAATATCAGAACTTGGCTATAGAACTTAAACACGTGTGGAGATTAGAGGAGGTTCGAATTATCCCGATCATAATATCGGCTACAGGCGTGGTGACGAAAAAGTTCTTGAATTATTTGGAGCAACTTAATCTACCTAAAGGCCTCGCGAAGATTATCCAGAGGACGGTGATTCTTCAGACATGCCATATCACCAGAAAGTTTTTGAACGATGAAGGATAGAAAATCGAAATATCCACCGGATTAATGGGACGTGATGAATTTCATCCCCGTTAACCGAGCCGATCCCCAACACCAATGGACCCGGGACAGGCCCGGGTCCCCACAGAGCCGAACCCCAACGGCGCGCGCGAGGGGTCGGTGAATTTTTTCCGGCTTCGGCCGAGAAAGTGCACGGCTTAAGTCTATAATAATAATAATAATAATAATAATTTATTGGTGTTAACATACAAAAAACAGTATTTACACAAGTCAGGAAAAAAAAACAACGAGATTCACAAATGCATAAAAACTATAACAAAAAACACTCTATAAAATGTGATTGTAAACAATGCCATTTTGAACAAATGCATATAATAAATATATTAATATTATAATAGTGAATTTATATATATATATTAAAAATTATTAAAATTTGACAAAAAATACTCCTCAAATGTATAAAAAGCATTGGCTATCAAAAATGATCTCACAGTTTTCTTAAACAAGTTATATTCTAGCTCTCTAATATGTATGGGTAACGAATTAAAAAATCTAATGGCATAATAATTGGTTCCGGAACGAGATTTTGATAGACGTAAAAAATTTGTACATATATTACTACTATTTCTCGTGGGATATTTATGAACATCACTGTGAGGAGAATACTTTACCTGATTTTGCTTAATGTACAGTAGACATTGAAGTATATATGTACAGGGAAAGGTTAAAATAGATAGCTTTTTAAAAGCATCCCTGCAATCGTCTCTATATTTCAAACCGTAAACAATTCGTATGGCTCTTCTCTGTAATGCAAATACTCTGATAGAATGGTTCGAATGGCCCCAGACCATAATAGCATAGGATAAAGATGAGTGGATTAGACCATGATATGCTGTGATAAGTACTTTTTGTGATACATTATTCGCAATATTTCTAAGAATATATATTTTGGTCGAAATTTTCTTACAGACATAATTTACGTGATGCTCCCACGATAGTTTACTGTCTAGATAGACCCCAAGGAATTTAATACTATCTTTATTGTTATTTTCAGCAACATTTCTTAAACTAAAAATTATTGTTTCGGTTTTAGACTGATTTAAGCTTAGACGGTTAGCTACAAACCAGTTCTGAGCTTTCGACTGTGTGTCATTCACCTTAGAGTACAAAGTCTCTATATTTTTATGTGAATTGATGATGGTGGTATCATCAGCAAACAAAACAAAAGTTGAGGAAGATATATTACTTAAGTCATTGATGTAAATGAGAAATAATATGGGGCCAAGTATGGACCCTTGCGGCACTCCATGTTTCATTTGTTGCAAATCAGAATTTATATTTTGATAACTCACGTACTGGTAGCGATTGTTAAGGTAGGATTTTATTAAATTTATGCTACTTATATCGAAATTATAAAAACCTAATTTACTTATTAAAACGTCATGTGACACACAGTCAAAAGCTTTAGAAAGGATCATATAATGCAAAACTACACATGACCGAACACGTCTTGGTAATTGATGTGCACATATAGTACAAACCTGCATGGGTCCCGAATAAATCAGTTGTGAAAAGTTATCTTTCTCTGTTAACCCAACTCCTGCTATATTGAGCCACTGTTATGATCATATAATGCACAACTACACGTGCCCCAACATGTTTAGGTAATTGATGTGCACATGTAGTACAAACATGCATGGGTCCCGAGTAAATCAGTTGTGAAAAGTTATCTTTCTCTGTTAACCCAACTCCTGCTATATTGAGCTACTGTTATGACCATATAATGCACAACTACACGTGCCCCAACATGTTTAGGTAATTGATGTGCACATGTAGTACAAACCTGCATGGGTCCCGAGTAAATCAGTTGTGAAAAGTTATCTTTCTCTGTTAACCCAACTCCTGCTATATTGAGCCACTGCTATGATCATATAATGCACAATTACACGTGCCCCAACAGGTTTAGGTAATTGATATGCACATGTAGTACAAACCTGCATGGGTCCCGAGTAAATCAGTTGTGAAAAGTTATCTTTCTCTGTTAACCCAACTCTTGCTATATTGAGCTACTGTTATGTTCATATAATGCACAACTACACGTGCCCCAACATGTCTAGGTAATTGATGTGCACATGTAGTACAAACCTGCATGGGTCCCGAGTAAATCAGTTGTGAAAAGTTATCTTTCTGTGTTAACCCAACTCCTGCTATATTGAGCCACTGTTATGATCATATACTGCACAACTACACGTGCCCCATCATGTTTAGGTAATTGATGTGCACATGTAGTACAAACCTGCATGGGTCCCGAGTAAATCAGTTGTGAAAAGTTATCTTTCTCTGTTAACCCAACTCCTGCTATATTGAGCCACTGTTATGATCATATAATGCACAACTACACGTGCCCCATCATGTTTTGGTAATTGATGTGCACATGTAGTACAAACCTGCATGGGTCCCGAGTAAATCAGTTGTGAAAAGTTATCTTTCTCTGTTAACCCAACTCCTGCTATATTGAGCTACTGTTATGATCATATAATGCACAACTACACGAGCCCCAACATGTTTAAGTAATTGATGTGCACATGTAGTACAAACCTGCATGGGTCCCGAGTAAATCAGTTGTGAAAAGTTATCTTTCTCTGTTAACCCAACTCCTGCTATATTGAGCCACTGTTATGATCATATAATGCACAACTACACGTGCCCCAACATATTTAGGTAATTGATGTGCACATGTAGTACAAACCTGCATGGGTCCCGAGTAAATCAGTTGTGAAAAGTTATCTTTCTCTGTTAACCCAACTCCTGCTATATTGAGCTACTGTTATGATCATATAATGCACAACTACACGTGCCCCAACATGTTTAGGTAATTGATGTGCACATATAGTACAAACCTGCATGGGTCCCGAGTAAATCAGTTGTGAAAAGTTATCTTTCTCTGTTAACCCAACTCCTGCTATATTGAGCCACTGTTATGATCATATAATGCACAACTACACGTGCCCCAACATATTTAGGTAATTGATGTGCACATGTAGTACAAACCTGCATGGGTCCCGAGTAAATCAGTTGTGAAAAGTTATCTTTCTCTGTTAACCCAACTCCTGCTATATTGAGCTACTGTTATGATCATATAATGCACAACTACACGTGCCTTAACATGTTTAGGTAATTGATGTGCACATGTAGTACAAACCTGCATGAATCCCGAGTAAATCAGTTGTGAAAAGTTATCTTTCTCTGTTAACCCAACTCCTGCTATATTCAGCCACTGTTACGATCATATAATGCACAACTACACGTGCCCCAACATGTTTAGGTAATTGATGTGCACATGTAGTACAAACCTGCATGGGTCCCGAGTACATCAGTTGTGAAAAGTTATCTTTCTCTGTTAACCCAACTCCTGCTATATTGAGCCACTGTTATGATCATATAATGCACAGCTACACGTGCCCCAACATGTTTAGGTAATTGATGTGCACATGTAGTACAAACTTGCATGGGTCCCGAGTAAATCAGTTGTGAAGAGTTATCTTTCTCTGTTAACCCAACTCCTGCTATATTGAGCTACTGTTATGATCATATAATGCACAACTACACGAGCCCCAACATGTTTACTTAATTGATGTGCACATGTAGTACAAACCTGCATGGGTCCCGAGTAAATCAGTTGTGAAAAGTTATCTTTCTCTGTTAACCCAACTCCTGCTATATTGAGCCACTGTTATGATCATATAATGCACAACTACACGTGCCCCAACATGTTTAGGTAATTGATGTGCACATGTAGTACAAACCTGCATGGGTCCCGAGTAAATCAGTTGTGAAAAGTTATCTTTCTCTGTTAACCCAACTCCTGCTATATTGAGCCACTGTTATGATCATATAATGCACAACTACACGTGCCCCAACATATTTAGGTAATTGATGTGCACATGTAGTACAAACCTGCATGGGTCCCGAGTAAATCAGTTGTGAAAAGTTATCTTTCTCTGTTAACCCAACTCCTGCTATATTCAGCCACTGTTACGATCATATAATGCACAACTACACGTGCCCCAACATGTTTAGGTAATTGATGTGCACATGTAGTACAAACCTGCATGGGTCCCGAGTACATCAGTTGTGAAAAGTTATCTTTCTCTGTTAACCCAACTCCTGCTATATTGAGCCACTGTTATGATCATATAATGCACAGCTACACGTGCCCCAACATGTTTAGGTAATTGATGTGCACATGTAGTACAAACTTGCATGGGTCCCGAGTAAATCAGTTGTGAAAAGTTATCTTTCTCTGTTAACCCAACTCCTGCTATATTGAGCTACTGTTATGATCATATAATGCACAACTACACGTGCCTTAATATGTTTAGGTAATTGATGTGCACATGTAGTACAAACCTGCATGGGTCCCGAGTAAATCATTTGTGAAAAGTTATCTTTCTCTGTTAACCCAACTCCTGCTATATTGAGCTACTGTTATGATCATATAATGCACAACTACACGTGCCCCAACATATTTAGGTAATTGATGTGCACATGTAGTACAAACCTGCATGGGTCCCGAGTAAATCAGTTGTGAAAAGTTATCTTTCTCTGTTAACCCAACTCCTGCTATATTGAGCCACTGTTATGATCATATAATGCACAACTACACGTGCCCCAACATGTTTAGGTAATTGATGTGCACATGTAGTACAAACCTGCATGGGTCCCGAGTAAATCAGTTGTGAAAAGTTATCTTTCTCTGTTAACCCAACTCCTGCTATATTGAGCCACTGTTATGATCATATAATGCACAACTACTCGTGCCCCAACATGTTTAGGTAATTGATGTGCACATGTAGTACAAACCTGCATGGGTCCCGAGTAAATCAGTTGTGAAAAGTTATCTTTCTCTGTTAACCCAACTCCTACTATATTGAGCTACTGTTATGATCATATAATGCACAACTACACGTGCCCCAACATGTTTAGGTAATTGATGTGCACATGTAGTACAAACCTGCATGGGTCCCGAGTAAATCAGTTGTGAAAAGTTATCTTTCTCTGTTAACCCAACTCCTGCTATATTGAGCCACTGTTATGATCATATAATGCACAACTACACGTGCCCCAACATGTTTAGGTAATTGATGTGCACATGTAGTACAAACCTGCATGGGTCCCGAGTAAATCAGTTGTGAAAAGTTATCTTTCTCTGTTAACCCAACTCTTGCTATATTGAGCTACTGTTATGATCATATAATGCACAACTACACGTGCCCCAACATGTTTAGGTAATTGATGTGCACATGTAGTACAAACCTGCATGGGTCCCGAGTAAATCAGTTGTGAAAAGTTATCTTTCTCTGTTAACCCAACTCCTGCTATATTGAGCTACTGTTATGTTCATATAATGCACAACTACACGTGCCCCAACATGTTTAGGTAATTGATGTGCACATGTAGTACAAACCTGCATGGGTCCCGAGTAAATCAGTTGTGGAAAGTTATCTTTCTCTGTTAACCCAACTCCTGCTATATTGAGCTACTGTTATGATCATATAATGCACAACTACACGTGCCCCAACATGTTTAGGTAATTGATGTGCACATGTAGTACAAACCTGCATGGGTCCCGAGTAAATCAGTTGTGAAAAGTTATTTTTCTCTGTTAACCCAACTCCTGCTATATTGAGCTACTGTTATGATCATATAATGCACAACTACACGTGCCCCAACATGTTTAGGTAATTGATGTGCACATATAGTACAAACCTGCATGGGTCCCGAGTAAATCAGTTGTGAAAAGTTTTCTTTCTCTGTTAACCCAACTCCTGCTATATTGAGCTACTGTTATGATCATATAATGCACAACTACACGTGCCCCAACATGTTTAGGTAATTGATGTGCACATATAGTACAAACCTGCATGGGTCCCGAGTAAATCAGTTGTGAAAAGTTATCTTTCTCTGTTAACCCAACTCCTGCTATATTGAGCCACTGTTATGATCATATAATGCACAACTACACGTGCCCCAACATGTTTAGGTAATTGATGTGCACATGTAGTACAAACCTGCATTGGTCCCGAGTAAATCAGTTGTGAAAAGTTATTTTTCTCTGTTAACCCAACTCCTGCTATATTGAGCTACTGTTATGATCATATAATGCACAACTACACGTGCCCCAACATGTTTAGGTAATTGATGTGCACATGTAGTACAAACCTGCATGGGTCCCGAGTAAATCAGTTGTGAAAAGTTATCTTTCTCTGTTAACCCAACTCCTGCTATATTCAGACACTGTTACGATCATATAATGCACAACTACACGTGCCCCCAACATGTTTAGTTAATTGATGTGCACATGTAGTACAAACCTGCATGGGTCCCGAGTAAATCAGTTGTGAAAAGTTATCTTTCTCTGTTAACCCAACTCCTGCTATATTGAGCCACTGCTATGATCATATAATGCACAACTACACGTGCCCCAACAGGTTTAGGTAATTGATGTGCACATGTAGTACAAACCTGCATGGGTCCCGAGTAAATCAGTTGTGAAAAGTTATCTTTCTCTGTTAACCCAACTCCTGCTATATTGAGCTACTGTTATGTTCATATAATGCACAACTACACGTGCCCCAACATGTTTAGGTAATTGATGTGCACATGTAGTACAAACCTGCATGGGTCCCGAGTAAATCAGTTGTGAAAAGTTATCTTTCTCTGTTAACCCAACTCCTGCTATAGTGAGCTACTGTTATGATCATATAATGCACAACTACACGAGCCCCAACATGTTTAGGTAATTGATGTGCACATGTAGTACAAACCTGCATGGGTCCCGAGTAAATCAGTTGTGAATAGTTATCTTTCTCTGTTAACCCAACTCCTGCTATATTGAGCCACTGTTATGATCATATAATGCACAACTACACGTGCCCCAACATGTTTAGGTAATTGATGTGCACATGTAGTACAAACCTGCATGGGTCCCGAGTAAATCAGTTGTGAAAAGTTATCTTTCTCTGTTAACCCAACTCTTGCTATATTGAGCTACTGTTATGATCATATAATGCACAACTACACGTGCCCCATCATGTTTAGGTAATTGATGTGCACATGTAGTACAAACCTGCATGGGTCCCGAGTAAATCAGTTGTGAAAAGTTATCTTTCTCTGTTAACCCAACTCCTGCTATATTGAGCCACTGTTATGATAATATAATGCACAACTACACGTGCCCCATCATGTTTAGGTAATTGATGTGCACATGTAGTACAAACCTGCATGGGTCCCGAGTAAATCAGTTGTGAAAAGTTATCTTTCTCTGTTAACCCAACTCCTGCTATATTGAGCCACTGTTATGATAATATAATGCACAACTACACGTGCCCCATCATGTTTAGGTAATTGATGTGCACATATAGTACAAACCTGCATGGGTCCCGAGCAAATCAGTTGTGAAAAGTTATCTTTCTCTGTTAACCCAACTCCTGCTATATTGAGCTACTGTTATGATCATATAATGCACAACTACACGTGCCCCAACATGTTTAGGTAATTGATGTGCACATATAGTACAAACCTGCATGGGTCCCGAGTAAATCAGTTGTGAAAAGTTATCTTTCACTGTTAACCCAACTCCTGCTATATTGAGCCACTGTTATGATAATATAATGCACAACTACACGTGCCCCATCATGTTTAGGTAATTGATGTACACATGTAGTACAAACCTGCATGGGTCCCGAGTAAATCAGTTGTGAAAAGTTATCTTTCTCTGTTAACCCAACTCCTGCTATATTGAGCTACTGTTATGATCATATAATGCACAACTACACGTGCCCCAACATGTTTAGGTAATTGATGTGCACATATAGTACAAACCTGCATGGGTCCCGAGTAAATCAGTTGTGAAAAGTTATCTTTCTCTGTTAACCCAACTCCTGCTATATTGAGCCACTGTTATGATCATATAATGCACAACTACACGTGCCCCAACATATTTAGGTAATTGATGTGCACATGTAGTACAAACCTGCATGGGTCCCGAGTAAATCAGTTGTGAAAAGTTATCTTTCTCTGTTAACCCAACTCCTGCTATATTGAGCCACTGTTATGATCATATAATGCACAGCTACACGTGCCCCAACATGTTTAGGTAATTGATGTGCACATGTAGTACAAACCTGCATGGGTCCCGAGTAAATCAGTTGTGAAAAGTTATCTTTCTCTGTTAACCCAACTCCTGCTATATTGAGCTACTGTTATGATCATATAATGCACAACTACACGTGCCCCAACATGTTTAAGTAATTGATGTGCACATGTAGTACAAACCTGCATGGGTCCCGAGTAAATCAGTTGTGAAAAGTTATCTTTCTCTGTTAACCCAACTCCTGCTATATTCAGCCACTGTTACGATCATATAATGCACAACTACACGTGCCCCAACATGTTTAGGTAATTGATGTGCACATGTAGTACAAACCTGCATGGGTCCCGAGTAAATCAGTTGTGAAAAGTTATCTTTCTCTGTTAACCCAACTCCTGCTATATTGAGCCACTGTTATGATCATATAATGCACAACTACACGTGCCCCAACATGTTTAGGTAATTGATGTACACATGTAGTACAAGCCTGCATGGGTCCCGAGTAAGTCAGTTGTGAAAAGTTATCTTTCTCTGTTAACCCAACTTCTGCTATATTGAGCTACTGTTATGATCATATAATGAACAACTACACGTGCCCCAACATGTTTAGGTAATTGATGTGCACATGTAGTACAAACCTGCATGGGTCCCGAGTAAATCAGTTGTGAAAAGTTATCTTTCTCTGTTAACCCAACTCCTGCTATATTGAGCCACTGCTATGATCATATAATGCACAATTACACGTGCCCCAAAAGGTTTAGGTAATTGATATGCACATGTAGTACAAACCTGCATGGGTCCCGAGTAAATCAGTTGTGAAAAGTTATCTTTCTCTGTTAACCCAACTCCTGCTATATTGAGCTACTGTTATGTTCATATAATGCACAACTACACGTGCCCCAACATGTTTAGGTAATTGAAGTGCACATGTAGTACAAACCTGCATGGGTCCCGAGTAAATCAGTTGTGAAAAGTTATCTTTCTGTGTTAACCCAACTCCTGCTATATTGAGCCACTGTTATGATCATATAATGCACAACTACACGTGCCCCATCATGTTTAGGTAATTGATGTGCACATGTAGTACAAACCTGCATGGGTCCCGAGTAAATCAGTTGTGAAAAGTTATCTTTCTCTGTTAACCCAACTCCTGCTATATTGAGCTACTGTTATGATCATATAATGCACAACTACACGAGCCCCAACATGTTTAGGTAATTGATGTGCACATGTAGTACAAACCTGCATGGGTCCTGAGTAAATCAGTTGTGAAAAGTTATCTTTCTCTGTTAACCCAACTCCTGCTAAACTGAGCTACTGTTATGTTCATATAATGCACAACTACACGTGCCCCAACATGTTTAGGTAATTGATGTGCACATGTAGTACAAACCTGCATGGGTCCCGAGTAAATCAGTTGTGAAAAGTTATCTTTCTCTGTTAACCCAACTCCTGCTATATTGAGCCACTGTTATGATCATATAATGCACAACTACACGTGCCCCATCATGTTTTGGTAATTGATGTGCACATGTAGTACAAACCTGCATGGGTCCCGAGTAAATCAGTTGTGTAAAGTTATCTTTCTCTGTTAACCCAACTCCTGCTAAACTGAGCTACTGTTATGATCATATAATGCACAACTACACGTGCCCCAACATGTTTGGGTAATTGATGTGCACATATAGTACAAACCTGCATGGGTCCCGAGTAAATCAGTTGTGTAAAGTTATCTTTCTCTGTTAACCCAACTCCTGCTATATTGAGCTACTGTTATGATCATATAATGCACAGCTACACGTGCCCCACCATGTTTAGGTAATTGATGTGCACATGTAGTACAAACTTGCATGGGTCCCGAGTAAATCATTTGTGAAAAGTTATCTTTCTCTGTTAACCCAACTCCTGCTATATTGAGCTACTGTTATGATCATATAATGCACAACTACACGTGCCCCAACATGTTTAGGTAATTGATGTGCACATATAGTACAAACCTGCATGGGTCCCGAGTAAATCAGTTGTGAAAAGTTATCTTTCTCTGTTAACCCAACTCCTGCTATATTGAGCCACTGTTATGATCATATAATGCACAACTACACGTGCCCCAACATATTTAGGTAATTGATGTGCACATGTAGTACAAACCTGCATGGGTCCCGAGTAAATCAGTTGTGAAAAGCTATATTTCTCTGTTAACCCAACTCCTGCTATATTGAGCTACTGTTATGATCATATAATGCACAACTACACGTGCCCCAACATGTTTAGGTAAGTGGTGTGCACATGTAGTACAAACCTGCATGGGTCCCGAGTAAATCAGTTGTGAAAAGTTATCTTTCTCTGTTAACCCAACTCCTGCTATATTGAGCCACTGTTATGACCATATAATGCACAACTACACGTGCCCCAACATGTTTAGTTAATTGATGTGCACATGTAGTACAAACTTGCATGGGTCCCGAGTAAATCAGTTGTGAAAAGTTATCTTTCTCTGTTAACCCAACTCCTGCTATATTGAGCTACTGTTATGATCATATAATGCTCAACTACACGTGCCCCAACATGTTTAGGTAATTGATGTGCACATATAGTACAAACCAGCATGGGTCCCGAGTAAATCAGTTGTGAAAAGTTATCTTTCTCTGTTAACCCAACTTTTGCTATATTGAGCCACTGTTATGATCATATAATGCACAACTACACGTGCCCCAACATGTTTAGGTAATTGATGTGCACATGTAGTACAAACCTGCATGGGTCCCGAGTAAATCAGTTGTGAAAAGTTATCTTTCTCTGTTAACCCAACTCCTGCTATATTGAGCTACTGTTATGATCATATAATGCACAACTACACGTGCCCCAACATGTTTAGGTAATTGATGTGCACATGTAATACAAAACTGCATGGGTCCCGAGTATATCAGTTGTGAATAAGTCTATTTCTTTGTTAACCCATCTTTTGCTCCACTGAGCACCTATTATGATCATATAATGCAAAACTACATATCACCGAACACGTTTGGGTAATTGATGTGCACATGTAATACAAATCTGCATGGGTCCCGAGTGAATCAGTTGTGAATAAGTCTATTTCGTTGTTAACCCTTCTCCTGTTTCACTGAGCACCTGTTATGATCATATAATGCAAAACTACACATGACCGAACACGTCTTGGTAATTGATGTGCACATGTAGTACAAACCTGCATGGGTCCCGAGTAAATCAGTTGTGAAAAGTTATCTTTCTCTGTTAACCCAACTCCTGCTATATTGAGCTACTGTTATGATCATATAATGCACAACTACACGTGCCCCAACATGTTTAGGTAACTGATGTGCACATGTAGTACAAACCTGCATGGGTCCCGAGTAAATCAGTTGTGAAAAGTTATCTTTCTCTGTTAACCCAACTCCTGCTATATTGAGCCACTGTTATGATCATATAATGAACAACTACACGTGCCCCATCATGTTTAGGTAATTGATGTGCACATGTAGTACAAACCTGCATGGGTCCCGAGTAAATCAGTTGTGAAAAGTTATCTTTCTCTGTTAACCCAACTCCTGCTATATTGAGCTACTGTTATGATCATATAATGCACAACTACACGAGCCCCAACATGTTTAGGTAATTGATGTGCACATGTAGTACAAACCTGCATGGGTCCCGAGTAAATCAGTTGTGAAAAGTTATCTTTCTCTGTTAACCCAACTCCTGCTAAACTGAGCTACTGTTATGTTCATATAATGCACAACTACACGTGCCCCAACATGTTTAGGTAATTGATGTGCACATGTAGTACAAACCTGCATGGGTCCCGAGTAAATCAGTTGTGAAAAGTTATCTTTCTCTGTTAACCCAACTCCTGCTATATTGAGCCACTGTTATGATCATATAATGCACAACTACACGTGCCCCATCATGTTTTGGTAATTGATGTGCACATGTAGTACAAGCCTGCATGGGTCCCGAGTAAATCAGTTGTGAAAAGTTATCTTTCTCTGTTAACCCAACTCCTGCTATATTGAGCTACTGTTATGATCATATAATGCACAACTACACGAGCCCCAACATGTTTAGGTAATTGATGTGCACATGTAGTACAAACCTGCATGGGTCCCGAGTAAATCAGTTGTGAAAAGTTATCTTTCTCTGTTAACCCAACTCCTGCTATATTGAGCCACTGTTATGATCATATAATGCACAACTACACGTGCCCCAACATGTTTAGGTAATTGATGTGCACATGTAGTACAAACCTGCATGGGTCCCGAGTAAATCAGTTGTGAAAAATTATCTTTCTCTGTTAACCCAACTCCTGCTATATTGAGCCACTGTTATGATCATATAATGCACAACTACACGTGCCCCAACATATTTAGGTAATTGATGTGCACATGTAGTACAAACCTGCATGGGTCCCGAGTAAATCAGTTGTGAAAAGTTATCTTTCTCTGTTAACCCAACTCCTGCTATATTGAGCTACTGTTATGATCATATAATGCACAACTACACGTGCCTTAACATGTTTAAGTAATTGATGTGCACATGTAGTACAAACCTGCATGAATCTCGAGTAAATCAGTTGTGAAAAGTTATCTTTCTCTGTTAACCCAACTCCTGCTATATTGAGCTACTGTTATGTTCATATAATGCACAACTACACGTGCCCCAACATGTTTAGGTAATTGATGTGCACATGTAGTACAAACCTGCATGGGTCCCGAGTAAATCAGTTGTGAAAAGTTATCTTTCTGTGTTAACCCAACTCCTGCTATATTGAGCCACTGTTATGATCATATAATGCACAACTACACGTGCCCCATCATGTTTAGGTAATTGATGTGCACATGTAGTACAAACCTGCATGGGTCCCGAGTAAATCAGTTGTGAAAAGTTATCTTTCTCTGTTAACCCAACTCCTGCTATATTGAGCTACTGTTATGATCATATAATGCACAACTACACGAGCCCCAACATGTTTAGGTAATTGATGTGCACATGTAGTACAAACCTGCATGGGTCCCGAGTAAATCAGTTGTGAAAAGTTATCTTTCTCTGTTAACCCAACTCCTGCTATATTGAGCTACTGTTATGTTCATATAATGCACAACTACACGTGCCCCAACATGTTTAGGTAATTGATGTGCACAAGTAGTACAAACCTGCATGGGTCCCGAGTAAATCAGTTGTGAAAAGTTATCTTTCTCTGTTAACCCAACTCCTGCTATATTGAGCTACTGTTATGATTATATAATGCACAACTACACGTGCCTTAACATGTTTAGGTAATTGATGTGCACATGTAGTACAAACCTGCATGAATCCCGAGTAAATCAGTTGTGAAAAGTTATCTTTCTCTGTTAACCCAACTCCTGCTATATTCAGCCACTGTTACGATCATATAATGCACAACTACACGTGCCCCAACATGTTTAGGTAATTGATGTGCACAAGTAGTACAAACCTGCATGGGTCCCGAGTAAATCAGTTGTGAAAAGTTATCTTTCTCTGTTAACCCAACTCCTGCTATATTGAGCTACTGTTATGATTATATAATGCACAACTACACGTGCCTTAACATGTTTAGGTAATTGATGTGCACATGTAGTACAAACCTGCATGAATCCCGAGTAAATCAGTTGTGAAAAGTTATCTTTCTCTGTTAACCCAACTCCTGCTATATTCAGCCACTGTTACGATCATATAATGCACAACTACACGTGCCCCAACATGTTTAGGTAATTGATGTGCACATGTAATGCAAACCTGCATGGGTCCCGAGTAAATCAGTTGTGAAAAGTTATCTTTCTCTGTTAACCCAACTCCTGCTATATTGAGCCACTGTTATGATCATATAATGCACAGCTACACGTGCCCCAACATGTTTAGGTAATTGATGTGCACATGTAGTACAAACCTGCATGGGTCCCGAGTAAATCAGTTGTGAAAAGTTATCTTTCTCTGTTAACCCAACTCCTGCTATATTCAGCCACTGTTACGATCATATAATGCACAACTACACGTGCCCCAACATGTTTAGGTAATTGATGTGCACATGTAATGCAAACCTGCATGGGTCCCGAGTAAATCAGTTGTGAAAAGTTATCTTTCTCTGTTAACCCAACTCCTGCTATACTGAGCTACTGTTATGTTCATATAATGCACAACTACACGTGCCCCAACATGTTTAGGTAATTGATGTGCACATGTAGTACAAACCTGCATGGGTCCCGAGTAAATCAGTTGTGAAAAGTTATCTTTCTCTGTTAACCCAACTCCTGCTATATTGAGCTACTGTTATGATCATATAATGCACAACTACACGTGCCCCAACATGTTTAGGTAATTGATGTGCACATGTAGTACAAACCTGCATGGGTCCCCAGTAAATCAGTTGTGAAAAGTTATCTTTCTCTGTTAACCCAACTCCTGCTATATTGAGCCACTGTTATGATCATATAATGCACAACTACACGTGCCCCAACATGTTTAGGTAAATGATGTGCACATGTAGTACAAACCTGCATGGGTGCCGAGTAAATCAGCTGTGAAAAGTTATCTTTCTCTGTTAACCCAACTCCTGCTACATTGAGCTACTGTTATGATCATATAATGCACAACTACACGTGCCCCAACATGTTTAGGTAATTGATGTGCACATATAGTACAAACCTGCATGGGTCCCGAGTAAATCAGTTGTGAAAAGTTATCTTTCTCTGTTAACCCAACTCCTGCTATATTGAGCCACTGTTATGATCATATAATGCACAACTACACGTGCCCCAACATATTTAGGTAATTGATGTGCACATGTAGTACAAACCTGCATGGGTCCCGAGTAAATCAGTTGTGAAAAGTTATCTTTCTCTGTTAACCCAACTCCTGCTATATTGGGCTACTGTTATGATCACATAATGCACAACTACACGTGCCTTAACATGTTTAGGTAATTAATGTGCACATGTAGTACAAACCTGCATGGGTCCCGAGTAAATCAGTTGTGAAAAGTTATCTTTCTCTGTTATCCCAACTCCTGCTATATTGAGCCACTGTTATGACCATATAATGCACAACTACACGTGCCCCAACATGTTTAGGTAATTGATGTGCACATGTAGTACAAACCTGCATGGGTCCCGAGTAAATCAGTTGTGAAAAGTTATCTTTCTCTGTTAACCCAACTCCTGCTATATTGAGCTACTGTTATGATCATATAATGCACAACTACACGTGCCCCAACATGTTTAGGTAATTGATGTGCACATGTAGTACAAATCTGCATGGGTCCCGAGTAAATCAGTTGTGAAAAGTTATCTTTCTCTATTAACCCAACTCCTGCTATATTGAGCCACTGTTATGATCATATAATGCACAACTACACGTGCCCCAACATGTTTAGGTAATTGATGTGCACATGTAGTACAAACCTGCATGGGTCCCGAGTTAATCAGTTGTGAAAAGTTATCTTTCTCTCTTAACCCAACTCCTGCTATATTGAGCTACTGTTATGTTCATATAATGCACAACTACACGTGCCCCAACATTTTTAGGTAATTGATGTGCACATGTAGTACAAACCTGCATGGGTCCCGAGTAAATCAGTTGTGAAAAGTTATCTTTCTCTGTTAACCCAACTCCTGCTATATTGAGCTACTGTTATGATCATATAATGCACAACTACACGTGCCCCAACATGTTTAGGTAATTGATGTGCACATGTAGTACAAAACTGCATGGGTCCCTAGTATATCAGTTGTGAATAAGTCTATTTCGTTGTTAACCCATCTCCTGTTTCACTGAGCACCTGTTATGATCATATAATGCAAAACTACACATGACCGAACACGTCTTGGTAATTGATGTGCACATATAGTACAAACCTGCATGGGTTCCGAATAAATCAGTTGTGAAAAGTTATCTTTCTCTGTTAACCCAACTCCTGCTGTATTGAGCCACTGTTATGATCATATAATGCACAACTACACGTGCCCCAACATGTTTAGGTAATTGATGTGCACATGTAGTACAAACCTGCATGGGTCCCGAGTAAATCAGTTGTGAAAAGTTATCTTTCTCTGTTAACCCAACTCCTGCTATATTGAGCTACTGCTATGATCATATAATGCACAATTACACGTGCCCCAACATGTTTAGGTAATTGATGTGCACATGTAGTACAAACCTGCATGGGTCCCGAGTAAATCAGTTGTGAAAAGTTATCTTTCTCTGTTAACCCAACTCCTGCTATATTGAGCCACTGCTATGATCATATAATGTACAACTACACGTGCCCCAACAGGTTTAGGTAATTGATGTGCACATGTAGTACAAACCTGCATGGGTCCCGAGTAAATCAGTTGTGAAAAGTTATCTTTCTCTGTTAACCCAACTCCTGCTATATTGAGCTACTGTTATGTTCATATAATGCACAACTACACGTGCCCCATCATGTTTAGGTAATTGATGTGCACATGTAGTACAAACCTGCATGGGTCCCGAGTAAATCAGTTGTGAAAAGTTATCTTTCTCTGTTAACCCAACTCCTGCTATATTGAGCCACTGTTATGATCATATAATGCACAACTACACGTGCCCCAACATGTTTAGGTAATTGATGTGCACATGTAGTACAAACCTGCATGAGTCCCGAGTAAATCAGTTGTGAAAAGTTATCTTTCTCTATTAACCCAACTCCTGCTATATTGAGCTACTGCTATGATCATATAATGCACAACTACACGTGCCCCAACATGTTTAGGTAATTGATGTGCACATGTAGTACAAACCTGCATGGGTCCCGAGTAAATCAGTTGTGGAAAGTTATCTTTCTCTGTTAACCCAACTCCTGCTATATTGAGCCACTGCTATGATCATATAATGTACAACTACACGTGCCCCAACAGGTTTAGGTAATTGATGTGCACATGTAGTACAAACCTGCATGGGTCCCGAATAAATCAGTTGTGAAAAGTTATCTTTCTCTGTTAACCCAACTCCTGCTATATGGAGCTACTGTTATGTTCATATAATGCACAACTACACGTGCCCCATCATGTTTAGGTAATTGATGTGCACATGTAGTACAAATCTGCATGGGTCCCGAGTAAATCAGTTGTGAAAAGTTATCTTTCTCTGTTAACCCAACTCCTGCTATATTGAGCCCCTGTTATGATCATATAATGCACAACTACACGTGCCCCATCATGTTTAGGTAATTGATGTGCACATGTAGTACAAACCTGCATGGGTCCCGAGTAAATCAGTTGTGAAAAGTTATCTTTCTCTGTTAACCCAACTCCTGCTATATTGAGCCACTGTTATGATCATATAATGCACAACTACACGTGTCCCAACATGTTTAGGTAAATGATGTGCACATGTAGTACAAACCTGCATGGGTGCCGAGTAAATCAGTTGTGAAAAGTTATCTTTCTCTGTTAACCCAACTCCTGCTATATTGAGCTACTGTTATGATCATATAATGCACAACTACACGTGCCTTAACATGTTTAGGTAATTGATGTGCACATGTAGTACAAACCTGCATGGGGCCCGAGTAAATCAGTTGTGAAAAGTTATCTTTCTCTGTTAACCCAACTCCTGCTATATTGAGCTACTGTTATGATCATATAATGCACAACTACACGTGCCCCAACATGTTTAGGTAAATGATGTGCACATGTAGTACAAACCTGCATGGGTCCCGAGTAAATCAGTTGTGAAAAGTTATCTTTCTCTCTTAACCCAACTCCTGCTATATTGAGCTACTGTTATGTTCATATAATGCACAACTACACGTGCCCCAACATGTTTAGGTAATTGATGTGCACATGTAGTACAAACCTGCATGGGTCCCGAGTAAATCAGTTGTGGAAAGTTATCTTTCTCTGTTAACCCAACTCCTGCTATATTGAGCCACTGTTATGATCATATAATGCACAACTACACGTGCCCCATCATGTTTAGGTAATTGATGTACACATGTAGTACAAACCTGCATGGGTCCCGAGTAAATCAGTTGTGAAAAGTTATCTTTCTCTGTTAACCCAACTCCTGCTATATTGAGCTACTGTTATGATCATATAATGCACAACTACACGAGCCCCAACATGTTTAGGTAATTGATGTGCACATGTAGTACAAACCTGCATGGGTCCCGAGTAAATCAGTTGTGAATAGTTATCTTTCTCTGTTAACCCAACTCCTGCTATATTGAGCCACTGTTATGATCATATAATGCACAACTACACGTGCCCCAACATGTTTAGGTAATTGATGTGCACATGTAGTACAAACCTGCATGGGACCCGAGTAAATCAGTTGTGAAATGTTATCTTTCTCTGTTAACCCAACTCTTGCTATATTGAGCTACTGTTATGATCATATAATGCACAACTACACGTGCCCCAACATGTTTAGGTAATTGGTATGCACATGTAGTACAAACCTGCATGGGTCCCGAGTAAATCAGTTGTGAAAAGTTATCTTTCTCTGTTAACCCAACTCCTGCTATATTGAGCTACTGTTATGATCATATAATGCACAACTACACGTGCCCCAACATATTTAGGTAATTGATGTGCACATGTAGTACAAACCTGCATGGGTCCCGAGTAAATCAGTTGTGAAAAGTTATCTTTCTCTGTTAACCCAACTCCTGCTATATTGAGCCACTGTTATGATCATATAATGCACAACTACACGTGCCCCAACATGTTTAGGTAAATGATGTGCACATGTAGTACAAACCTGCATGGGTCCCGAGTAAATCAGATGTGAAAAGTTATCTTTCTCTGTTAACCCAACTCCTGCTATATTGAGCTACTGTTATGATCATATAATGCACAACTACACGTGCCCCAACATGTTTATGTAAATGATGTGCACATGTAGTACAAACCTGCATGGGTGCCGAATAAATCAGTTGTGAAAAGTTATCTTTCTCTGTTAACCCAACTCCTGCTATATTGAGCTACTGTTATGATCATATATTGCACAACTACACGTGCCCCAACATGTTTAGGTAATTGATGTGCACATATAGTACAAACCTGCATGGGTCCCGAGTAAATCAGTTGTGAAAAGTTATCTTTCTCTGTTAACCCAACTCCTGCTATATTGAGCCACTGTTATGATCATATAATGCACAACTACACGTGCCCCAACATGTTTAGGTAATTGATGTGCACATGTAGTACAAACCTGCATGAGTCCCGAGTAAATCAGTTGTGAAAAGTTATCTTTCTCTGTTAACCCAACTCCTGCTATATTGAGCCACTGCTATGATCATATAATGTACAACTACACGTGCCCCAACAGGTTTAGGTAATTGATGTGCACATGTAGTACAAACCTGCATGGGTCCCGAGTAAATCAGTTGTGAAAAGTTATCTTTCTCTGTTAACCCAACTCCTGCTATATTGAGCTACTGTTATGTTCATATAATGCACAACTACACGTGCCCCATCATGTTTAGGTAATTGATGTGCACATGTAGTACAAACCTGCATGGGTCCCGAGTAAATCAGTTGTGAAAAGTTATCTTTCTCTGTTAACCCAACTCCTGCTATATTGAGCCACTGTTATGATCATATAATGCACAACTACACGTGCCCCAACATGTTTAGGTAATTGATGTGCACATGTAGTACAAACCTGCATGAGTCCCGAGTAAATCAGTTGTGAAAAGTTATCTTTCTCTATTAACCCAACTCCTGCTATATTGAGCTACTGCTATGATCATATAATGCACAACTACACGTGCCCCAACATGTTTAGGTAATTGATGTGCACATGTAGTACAAACCTGCATGGGTCCCGAGTAAATCAGTTGTGGAAAGTTATCTTTCTCTGTTAACCCAACTCCTGCTATATTGAGCCACTGCTATGATCATATAATGTACAACTACACGTGCCCCAACAGGTTTAGGTAATTGATGTGCACATGTAGTACAAACCTGCATGGGTCCCGAGTAAATCAGTTGTGAAAAGTTATCTTTCTCTGTTAACCCAACTCCTGCTATATGGAGCTACTG
This sequence comes from Leptura quadrifasciata, assembly GCA_963675555.1. NCBI lineage: Eukaryota > Metazoa > Arthropoda > Insecta > Coleoptera > Cerambycidae > Leptura > Leptura quadrifasciata. The sequence goes on from OY776675.1 coordinate 87,090,991, forward strand.
TTATGTTCATATAATGCACAACTACACGTGCCCCATCAAGTTTAGGTAATTGATGTGCACATGTAGTACAAATCTGCATGGGTCCCGAGTAAATCAGTTGTGAAAAGTTATCTTTCTCTGTTAACCCAACTCCTGCTATATTGAGCCCCTGTTATGATCATATAATGCACAACTACACGTGCCCCATCATGTTTAGGTAATTGATGTGCACATGTAGTACAAACCTGCATGGGTCCCGAGTAAATCAGTTGTGAAAAGTTATCTTTCTCTGTTAACCCAACTCCTGCTATATTGAGCCACTGTTATGATCATATAATGCACAACTACACGTGTCCCAACATGTTTAGGTAAATGATGTGCACATGTAGTACAAACCTGCATGGGTGCCGAGTAAATCAGTTGTGAAAAGTTATCTTTCTCTGTTAACCCAACTCCTGCTATATTGAGCTACTGTTATGATCATATAATGCACAACTACACGTGCCTTAACATGTTTAGGTAATTGATGTGCACATGTAGTACAATCCTGCATGGGTCCCGAGTAAATCAGTTGTGAAAAGTTATCTTTCTCTGTTAACCCAACTCCTGCTATATTGAGCTACTGTTATGATCATATAATGCACAACTACACGTGCCCCAACATGTTTAGGCAAATGATGTGCACATGTAGTACAAACCTGCATGGGTCCCGAGTAAATCAGTTGTGAAAAGTTATCTTTCTCTCTTAACCCAACTCCTGCTATACTGAGCTACTGTTATGTTCATATAATGCACAACTACACGTGCCCCAACATGTTTAGGTAATTGATGTGCACATGTAGTACAAACCTGCATGGGTCCCGAGTAAATCAGTTGTGGAAAGTTATCTTTCTCTGTTAACCCAACTCCTGCTATATTGAGCCACTGTTATGATCATATAATGCACAACTACACGTGCCCCATCATGTTTAGGTAATTGATGTACACATGTAGTACAAACCTGCATGGGTCCCGAGTAAATCAGTTGTGAAAAGTTATCTTTCTCTGTTAACCCAACTCCTGCTATATTGAGCTACTGTTATGATCATATAATGCACAACTACACGAGCCCCAACATGTTTAGGTAATTGATGTGCACATGTAGTACAAACCTGCATGGGTCCCGAGTAAATCAGTTGTGAATAGTTATCTTTCTCTGTTAACCCAACTCCTGCTATATTGAGCCACTGTTATGATCATATAATGCACAACTACACGTGCCCCAACATGTTTAGGTAATTGATGTGCACATGTAGTACAAACCTGCATGGGTCCCGAGTAAATCAGTTGTGAAATGTTATCTTTCTCTGTTAACCCAACTCTTGCTATATTGAGCTACTGTTATGATCATATAATGCACAACTACACGTGCCCCAACATGTTTAGGTAATTGGTATGCACATGTAGTACAAACCTGCATGGGTCCCGAGTAAATCAGTTGTGAAAAGTTATCTTTCTCTGTTAACCCAACTCCTGCTATATTGAGCTACTGTTATGATCATATAATGCACAACTACACGTGCCCCAACATATTTAGGTAATTGATGTGCACATGTAGTACAAACCTGCATGGGTCCCGAGTAAATCAGTTGTGAAAAGTTATCTTTCTCTGTTAACCCAACTCCTGCTATATTGAGCCACTGTTATGATCATATAATGCACAACTACACGTGCCCCAACATGTTTAGGTAAATGATGTGCACATGTAGTACAAACCTGCATGGGTCCCGAGTAAATCAGATGTGAAAAGTTATCTTTCTCTGTTAACCCAACTCCTGCTATATTGAGCTACTGTTATGATCATATAATGCACAACTACACGTGCCCCAACATGTTTATGTAAATGATGTGCACATGTAGTACAAACCTGCATGGGTGCCGAGTAAATCAGTTGTGAAAAGTTATCTTTCTCTGTTAACCCAACTCCTCCTATATTGAGCTACTGTTATGATCATATAATGCACAACTACACGTGCCCCAACATGTTTAGGTAATTGATGTGCACATATAGTACAAACCTGCATGGGTCCCGAGTAAATCAGTTGTGAAAAGTTATCTTTCTCTGTTAACCCAACTCCTGCTATATTGAGCTACTGTTATGATCATATAATGCACAACTACACGTGCCCCAACATGTTTAGGTAATTGATGTGCACATGTAGTAAAAACCTGCATGGGTCCCGAGTAAATCAGTTGTGAAAAGTTATCTTTCTCTGTTAACCCAACTCCTGCTATATTGAGCCACTGTTATGATCATATAATGCACAACTACACGTGCCCCAACATGTTTAGGTAATTGATGTGCACATGTAGTACAAACCTGCATGGGTCCCGAGTAAATCAGTTGTGAAAAGTTATCTTTCTCTGTTAACCCAACTCCTGCTATATTGAGCTACTGTTATGATCATATAATGCACAACTACACGTGCCCCAACATGTTTAGGTAATTGGTGTGCACATGTAGTACAAACCTGCATGGGTCCCGAGTAAATCAGTTGTGAAAAGTTATCTTTCTCTGTTAACCCAACTCCTGCTATATTGAGCTACTGTTATGATCATATAATGCACAACTACACGTGCCCCAACATGTTTAGGTAATTGATGTGCACATGTAGTACAAACCTGCATGGGTCCCGAGTAAATCAGTTGTGAAAAGTTATATTTCTCTGTTAACCCAACTCCTGCTATATTGAGCCACTGTTATGATCATATAATGCACAACTACACGTGCCCCAACATGTTTAGGTAAATGATGTGCACATGTAGTACAAACCTGCATGGGTGCCGAGTAAATCAGCTGTGAAAAGTTATCTTTCTCTGTTAACCCAACTCCTGCTATATTGAGCTACTGTTATGATCATATAATGCACAACTACACGTGCCCCAACATGTTTAGGTAATTGATGTGCACATATAGTACAAACCTGCATGGGTCCCGAGTAAATCAGTTGTGAAAAGTTATCTTTCACTGTTAACCCTACTCCTGCTATATTGAGCCACTGTTATGATCATATAATGCACAACTACACGTGCCCCAACATATTTAGGTAATTGATGTGCACATGTAGTACAAACCTGCATGGGTCCCGAGTAAATCAGTTGTGAAAAGTTATCTTTCTCTGTTAACCCAACTCCTGCTATATTGAGCTACTGTTATGATCATATAATGCACAACTACACGTGCCTTAACATGTTTAGGTAATTGATGTGCACATGTAGTACAAACCTGCATGGGTCCCGAGTAAATCAGTTGTGAAAAGTTATCTTTCTCTGTTATCCCAACTCCTGCTATATTGAGCCACTGTTATGACCATATAATGCACAACTACACGTGCCCCAACATGTTTAGGTAATTGATGTGCACATGTAGTACAAACCTGCATGGGTCCCGAGTAAATCAGTTGTGAAAAGTTATCTTTCTCTGCTAACCCAACTCCTGCTATATTGAGCTACTGTTATGATCATATAATGCACAACTACACGTGCCCCAACATGTTTAGGTAATTGATGTGCACATGTAGTACAAACCTGCATGGGTCCCGAGTAAATCAGTTGTGAAAAGTTATTTTTCTCTGTTAACCCAACTCCTGCTATATTGAGCCACTGTTATGATCATATAATGCACAACTACACGTGCCCCAACATGTTTAGGTAATTGATGTGCACATGTAGCACAAACCTGCATGGGTCCCGAGTAAATCAGTTGTGAAAAGTTATCTTTCTCTGTTAACCCAACTCCTGCTATATTGAGCCACTGTTATGATCATATAATGCACAACTACACGTGCTCCAACATGTTTAGGTAATTGATGTGCACATGTAGTACAAACCTGCATGGGTCCCGAGTAAATCAGTTGTGAAAAGTTATCTTTCTCTGTTAACCCAACTCCTGCTATATTGAGCTACTGTTATGATCATATAATGCACAACTACACGTGCCCCAACATGTTTAGGTAATTGATGTGCACATGTAGTACAAACCTGCATGGGTCCCGAGTAAATCAGTTGTGAAAAGTTATCTTTCTCTGTTAACCCAACTCCTGCTATATTGAGCCACTGTTATGATCATATAATGCACAACTACACGTGCCCCATCATGTTTAGGTAATTGATGTGCACATGTAGTACAAACCTGCATGGGTCCCGAGTAAATCAGTTGTGAAAAGTTATCTTTCTCTGTTAACCCAACTCCTGCTATATTGAGCTACTGTTATGATCATATAATGCACAACTACACGTGCCCCAACATGTTTAGGTAATTGATGTGCACATGTAGTACAAACCTGCATGGGTCCCGAGTAAATCAGTTGTGAAAAGTTATCTTTCTCTCTTAACCCAACTCCTGCTATATTGAGCTACTGTTATGATCATATAATGCACAACTACTCGTGTCCCAACATGTTTAGGTAATTGATGTGCACATGTAGTACAAACCTGCATGGGTCCCGAGTAAATCAGTTGTGAAAAGTTATCTTTCTCTGTTAACCCAACTCCTGCTATATTGAGCCACTGTTATGATCATATAATGCACAACTACACGTGCCCCATCATGTTTAGGTAATTGATGTGCACATGTAGTACAAACCTGCATGGGTCCCGAGTAAATCAGTTGTGAAAAGTTATCTTTCTCTGTTAACCCAACTCCTGCTATATTGAGCCACTGCTATGATCATATAATGCACAACTACACGTGCCCCAACATGTTTAGGTAATTGATGTGCACATGTAATACAAACCTGCATGGGTCCCGAGTAAATCAGTTGTGAAAAGTTATCTTTCTCTGTTAACCCAACTCCTGCTATATTGAGCCACTGTTATGACCATATAATGCACAACTACACGTGCCCCAACATGTTTAGGTAATTGATGTGCACTTGTAGTACAAACCTGCATGGGTCCCGAGTAAATCAGTTGTGAAAAGTTATCTTTCTCTGTTAACCCAACTCCTGCTATATTGAGCTACTGTTATGATCATATAATGCACAACTACACGTGCCCCAACATGTTTAGGTAATTGATGTGCACATATAGTACAAACCTGAATGGGTCCCGAGTAAATCAGTTGTGAAAAGTTATCTTTCTCTGTTAACCCAACTCCTGCTATATTGAGCTACTGTTATGATCATATAATGCACAACTACACGTGCCCCAACATGTTTAGGTAATTGATGTGCACATGTAGTACAAAACTGCATGGGTCCCGAGTATATCAGTTGTGAATAAGTCTATTTCTTTGTTAACCCATCTTTTGCTCCACTGAGCACCTATTATGATCATATAATGCAAAACTACATATCACCGAACACGTTTGGGTAATTGATGTGCACATGTAATACAAATCTGCATGGGTCCCGAGTGAATCAGTTGTGAATAAGTCTATTTCGTTGTTAACCCTTCTCCTGTTTCACTGAGCACCTGTTATGATCATATAATGCAAAACTACACATGACCGAACACGTCTTGGTAATTGATGTGCACATATAGTACAAACCTGCATGGGTCCCGAATAAATCAGTTGTGAAAAGTTATCTTTCTCTGTTAACCCAACTCCTGCTATATTGAGCCACTGTTATGATCATATAATGCACAACTACACGTGCCCCAACATGTTTAGGTAATTGATGTGCACATGTAGTACAAACCTGCATGGGTCCCGAGTAAATCAGTTGTGAAAAGTTATCTTTCTCTGTTAACCAAACTCCTGCTATATTGAGCTACTGTTATGATCATATAATGCACAACTACGCGTGCCCCAACATGTTTAGGTAATTGATGTGCACATGTAGTACAAACCTGCATGGGTCCCGAGTAAATCAGTTGTGAAAAGTTATCTTTCTCTGTTAACCCAACTCCTGCTATATTGAGCTACTGTTATGATCATATAATGCACAACTACACGTGCCCCAACATGTTTAAGTAATTGATGTGCACATGTAGTACAAACCTGCATGGGTCTCGAGTAAATCAGTTGTGAAAAGTTATCTTTCTCTGTTAACCAAACTCCTACTATATTCAGCCACTGTTATGATCATATAATGCACAACTACACGTGCCCCAACATGTTTAGGCAATTGATGTGCACATGTAGTACAAACCTGCATGGGTCCCGAGTAAATCATTTGTGAAAATTTATCTTTCTCTGTTAACCCAACTCCTGCTATATTGAGCTACTGTTATGATAATATAATGCACAACTACACGTGCCCCAACATATTTAGGTAATTGATGTGCACATGTAGTACAAACCTGCATGGGTCCCGAGTAAATCAGTTGTGAAAAGTTATCTTTCTCTGTTAACCCAACTCCTGCTATATTGAGCCACTGCTATGATCATATAATGCACAACTACACGTGCCCCAACATGTTTAGGTAATTGATGTGCACATGTAGTACAAACCTGCATGGGTCCCGAGTAAATCAGTTGTGAAAAGTTATCTTTCTCTGTTAACCCAACTCCTGCTATATTGAGCCACTGTTATGATCATATAATGCACAACTACTCGTGCCCCAATATGTTTAGGTAATTGATGTGCACATGTAGTACAAACCTGCATGGGTCCCGAGTAAATCAGTTGTGAAAAGTTATCTTTCTCTGTTAAGCCAACTCCTACTATATTGAGCTACTGTTATGATCATATAATGCACAACTACACGTGCCCCAACATGTTTAGGTAATTGATGTGCACATATAGTACAAACCTGCATGGGTCCCGAGTAAATCAGTTGTGAAAAGTTATCTTTCTCTGTTAACCCAACTCCTGCTATATTGAGCCACTGTTATGATCATATAATGCACAACTACACGTGCCCCATCATGTTTAGGTAATTGATGTGCACATGTAGTACAAACCTGCATGGGTCCCGAGTAAATCAGTTGTGAAAAGTTATCTTTCTCTGTTAACCCAACTCCTGCTATATTGAGCTACTGTTATGATCATATAATGCACAACTACACGTGCCCCAACATGTTTAGGTAATTGATGTGCACATGTAGTACAAACCTGCATGGGTCCCGAGTAAATCAGTTGTGAAAAGTTATCTTTCTCTCTTAACCCAACTCCTGCTATATTGAGCTACTGTTATGATCATATAATGCACAACTACTCGTGTCCCAACATGTTTAGGTAATTGATGTGCACATGTAGTACAAACCTGCATGGGTCCCGAGTAAATCAGTTGTGAAAAGTTATCTTTCTCTGTTAACCCAACTCCTACTATATTGAGCTACTGTTATGATCATATAATGCACAACTACACGTGCCCCAACATGTTTAGGTAATTGATGTGCACATATAGTACAAACCTGCATGGGTCCCGAGTAAATCAGTTGTGAAAAGTTATCTTTCTCTGTTAACCCAACTCCTGCTATATTGAGCCACTGTTATGATCATATAATGCACAACTACACGTGCCCCATCATGTTTAGGTAATTGATGTGCACATGTAGTACAAACCTGCATGGGTCCCGAGTAAATCAGTTGTGAAAAGTTATCTTTCTCTGTTAACCCAACTCCTGCTATATTGAGCCACTGTTATGTTCATATAATGCACAACTACACGTGCCCCATCATGTTTAGGTAATTGATGTGCACATGTAGTACAAACCTGCATGGGTACCGAGTAAATCAGTTGTGAAAAGCTATCTTTCTCTGTTAACCCAACTCCTGCTATATTGAGCTACTCTTATGATCATATAATGCACAACTACACGTGCCCCAACATGTTTAGGTAATTGATGTGCACATATAGTACAAACCTGCATGGGTCCCGAGTAAATCAGTTGTGAAAAGTTATCTTTCTCTGTTAACCCAACTCCTGCTATATTGAGCCACTGTTATGATCATATAATGCACAACTACACGTGCCCCAACATGTTTAGGTAATTGATGTGCACATGTAGTACAAACCTGCATGGGTCCCGAGTAAATCAGTTGTGAAAAGTTATCTTTCTCTGTTAACCCAACTCCTGCTATATTGAGCTACTGTTATGATCATATAATGCACAACTACACGTGCCCCAACATGTTTAGGTAATTGGTGTGCACATGTAGTACAAACCTGCATGGGTCCCGAGTAAATCAGTTGTGAAAAGTTATCTTTCTCTGTTAACCCAACTCCTGCTATATTGAGCTACTGTTATGATCATATAATGCACAACTACACGTGCCCCAACATGTTTAGGTAATTGATGTGCACATGTAGTACAAACCTGCATGGGTCCCGAGTAAATCAGTTGTGAAAAGTTATCTTTCTCTGTTAACCCAACTCCTGCTATATTGAGCCACTGTTATGATCATATAATGCACAACTACACGTGCCCCAACATGTTTAGGTAAATGATGTGCACATGTAGTACAAACCTGCATGGGTGCCGAGTAAATCAGCTGTGAAAAGTTATCTTTCTCTGTTAACCCAACTCCTGCTACATTGAGCTACTGTTATGATCATATAATGCACAACTACACGTGCCCCAACATGTTTAGGTAATTGATGTGCACATATAGTACAAACCTGCATGGGTCCCGAGTAAATCAGTTGTGAAAAGTTATCTTTCTCTGTTAACCCAACTCCTGCTATATTGAGCCACTGTTATGATCATATAATGCACAACTACACGTGCCCCAACATATTTAGGTAATTGATGTGCACATGTAGTACAAACCTGCATGGGTCCCGAGTAAATCAGTTGTGAAAAGTTATCTTTCTCTGTTAACCCAACTCCTGCTATATTGAGCTACTGTTATGATCACATAATGCACAACTACACGTGCCTTAACATGTTTAGGTAATTAATGTGCACATGTAGTACAAACCTGCATGGGTCCCGAGTAAATCAGTTGTGAAAAGTTATCTTTCTCTGTTAACCCAACTCCTGCTATATTGAGCCACTGCTATGATCATATAATGTACAACTACACGTGCCCCAACAGGTTTAGGTAATTGATGTGCACATGTAGTACAAACCTGCATGGGTCCCGAGTAAATCAGTTGTGAAAAGTTATCTTTCTCTGTTAACCCAACTCCTGCTATATTGAGCTACTGTTATGTTCATATAATGCACAACTACACGTGCCCCATCATGTTTAGGTAATTGATGTGCACATGTAGTACAAACCTGCATGGGTCCCGAGTAAATCAGTTGTGAAAAGTTATCTTTCTCTGTTAACCCAACTCCTGCTATATTGAGCCACTGTTATGATCATATAATGCACAACTACACGTGCCCCAACATGTTTAGGTAATTGATATGCACATGTAGTACAAACCTGCATTGGTCCCGAGTAAATCAGTTGTGAAAAGTTATCTTTCTCTGTTAACCCAACTCCTGCTATATTGAGCTACTGTTATGTTCATATAATGCACAACTACACGTGCCCCAACATGTTTAGGTAATTGATGTGCACATGTAGTACAAAACTGCATGGGTCCCTAGTATATCAGTTGTGAATAAGTCTATTTCGTTGTTAACCCATCTCCTGTTTCACTGAGCACCTGTTATGATCATATAATGCAAAACTACACATGACCGAACACGTCTTGGTAATTGATGTGCACATATAGTACAAACCTGCATGGGTTCCGAATAAATCAGTTGTGAAAAGTTATCTTTCTCTGTTAACCCAACTCCTGCTGTATTGAGCCACTGTTATGATCATATAATGCACAACTACACGTGCCCCAACATGTTTAGGTAATTGATGTGCACATGTAGTACAAACCTGCATGGGTCCCGAGTAAATCAGTTGTGAAAAGTTATCTTTCTCTGTTAACCCAACTCCTGCTATATTGAGCCACTGTTATGATCATATAATGCACAACTACACGTGCCCCAACATATTTAGGTAATTGATGTGCACATGTAGTACAAACCTGCATGGGTCCCGAGTAAATCAGTTGTGAAAAGTTATCTTTCCCTGTTAACCCAACTCCTGCTATATTGAGCCACTGTTATGATCATATAATGCACAACTACACGTGCCCCAACATGTTTAGGTAATTGATGTGCACATGTACAAACCTGCATGGGTCCCGAGTAAATCAGTTGTGAAAAGTTATCTTTCTCTGTTAACCCAACTCCTGCTATATTGAGCTACTGTTATGATCATATAATGCACAACTACACGTGCCCCAACATGTTTAGGTAATTGATGTGCACATGTAGTACAAACCTGCATGGGTCCCGAGTAAATCAGTTGTGAAAAGTTATCTTTCTCTGTTAACCCAACTCCTGCTATATTGAGCTACTGTTATGATCATATAATGCACAACTACACGTGCCCCAACTTGTTTAGGTAATTGATGTGCACATATAGTACAAACCTGCATGGGTCCCGAGTAAATCAGTTGTGAAAAGTTATCTTTCTCTGTTAACCCAACTCCTGCTATATGTAGCCACTGTTACGATCATATAATGCACAACTACACGTGCCCCAATATGTTTAGGTAATTGATGTGCACATGTAGTACAAACCTGCATGGGTCCCGAGTAAATCAGTTGTGAAAAGTTATCTTTCTCTGTTAACCCAACTCCTGCTATATTGAGCCACTGTTATGATCATATAATGCACAACTACTCGTGCCCCAATATGTTTAGGTAATTGATGTGCACATGTAGTACAAACCTGCATGGGTCCCGAGTAAATCAGTTGTGAAAAGTTATCTTTCTCTGTTAACCCAACTCCTACTATATTGAGCTACTGTTATGATCATATAATGCACAACTACACGTGCCCCAACATGTTTAGGTAATTGATGTGCACATATAGTACAAACCTGCATGGGTCCCGAGTAAATCAGTTGTGAAAAGTTATCTTTCTCTGTTAACCCAACTCCTGCTATATTGAGCCACTGTTATGATCATATAATGCACAACTACACGTGCCCCATCATGTTTAGGTAATTTATGTGCACATGTAGTACAAACCTGCATGGGTCCCGAGTAAATCAGTTGTGAAAAGTTATCTTTCTCTGTTAACCCAACTCCTGCTATATTGAGCTACTGTTATGATCATATAATGCACAACTACACGAGCCCCAACATGTTTAGGTAATTTATGTGCACATGTAGTACAAACCTGCATGGGTCCCGAGTATATCAGTTGTGAATAGTTATCTTTCTCTGTTAACCCAACTCCTGCTATATTGAGCCACTGTTATGATCATATAATGCACAACTACACGTGCCCCAACATGTTTAGGTAATTGATGTGCACATGTAGTACAAACCTGCATGGGTCCCGAGTAAATCAGTTGTGAAAAGTTATCTTTCTCTGTTAACCCAACTCCTGCTATATTGAGCTACTGTTATGATCATATAATGCACAACCACACGTGCCCCAACATGTTTAGGTAATTGATGTGCACATGTAGTACAAACCTGCATGGGTCCCGAGTAAATCAGTTGTGAAAAGTTATTTTTCTCTGTTAACCCAACTCCTGCTATATTGAGCTACTGTTATGATCATATAATGCACAACTACACGTGCCCCAACATGTTTAGGTAATTGATGTGCACATGTAGTACAAACCTGCATGGGTCCCGAGTAAATCAGTAGTGAAAAGTTATCTTTCTCTGTTAACCCAACTCCTGCTATATTCAGCCACTGTTACGATCATATAATGCACAACTACACGTGCCCCAACATGTTTAGGTAATTGATGTCCACATGTAGTACAAACCTGCATGGGTCCCGAGTAAGTCAGTTGTGAAAAGTTATTTTTCTCTGTTAACCCAACTCCTGCTATATTGAGCCACTGTTATGATCATATAATGCACAACTACACGTGCCCCAACATGTTTAGGTAATTGATGTGCACATGTAGTACAAACCTGCATGGGTCCCGAGTAAATCAGTTGTGAAAAGTTATTTTTCTCTGTTAACCCAACTCCTGCTATATTGAGCTACTGTTATGATCATATAATGCACAACTACACGTGCCCCAACATGTTTAGGTAATTGATGTGCACATGTAGTACAAACCTGCATGGGTCCCGAGTAAATCAGTAGTGAAAAGTTATCTTTCTCTGTTAACCCAACTCCTGCTATATTCAGCCACTGTTACGATCATATAATGCACAACTACACGTGCCCCAACATGTTTAGGTAATTGATGTCCACATGTAGTACAAACCTGCATGGGTCCCGAGTAAGTCAGTTGTGAAAAGTTATCTTTCTCTGTTAACCCAACTCCTGCTATATTGAGCCTCTGTTATGATCATATAATGCACAACTACACGTGCCCCAACATGTTTAGGTAATTGATGTCCACATGTAGTACAAACCTGCATGGGTCCCGAGTAAGTCAGTTGTGAAAAGTTATTTTTCTCTGTTAACCCAACTCCTGCTATATTGAGCCACTGTTATGATCATATAATGCACAACTACACGGGCCCCATCATGTTTAGGTAATTGATGTGCACATGTAGTACAAACCTGCATGGGTCCCGAGTAAATCAGTTGTGAAAAGTTATCTTTCTCTGTTAACCCAACTCCTGCTATATTGAGCTACTGTTATGATCATATAATGCACAACTACACGAGCCCCAACATGTTTAGGTAATTGATGTGCACATGTAGTACAAACCTGCATGGGTCCCGAGTAAATCAGTTGTGAAAAGTTATCTTTCTCTGTTAACCCAACTCCTACTATATTGAGCTACTGTTATGATCATATAATGCACAACTACACGTGCCCCAACATGTTTAGGTAATTGATGTGCACATGTAGTACAAACCTGCATGGGTCCCGAGTAAATCAGTTGTGAAAATTTATCTTTCTCTGTTAACCCAACTCCTGCTATATTGAGCCACTGTTATGATCATATAATGCACAACTACACGTGCCCCAACATGTTTAGGTAATTGATGTGCACATGTACAAACCTGCATGGGTCCCGAGTAAATCAGTTGTGAAAAGTTATCTTTCTCTGTTAACCCAACTCCTGCTATATTGAGCTACTGTTATGATCATATAATGCACAACTACACGTGCCCCAACATGTTTAGGTAATTGATGTGCACATGTAGTACAAACCTGTATGGGTCCCGAGTAAATCAGTTGTGAAAAGTTATCTTTCTCTGTTAACCCAACTCCTGCTATATTGAGCTACTGTTATGATCATATAATGCACAACTACACGTGCCCCAACATGTTTAGGTAATTGATGTGCACATATAGTACAAACCTGCATGGGTCCCGAGTAAATCAGTTGTGAAAAGTTATCTTTCTCTGTTAACCCAACTCCTGCTATATGCAGCCACTGTTACGATCATATAATGCACAACTACACGTGCCCCAATATGTTTAGGTAATTGATGTGCACATGTAGTACAAACCTGCATGGGTCCCGAGTAAATCAGTTGTGAAAAGTTGTCTTTCTCTGTTAACCCAACTCCTGCTATATTGAGCCACTGTTATGATCATATAATGCACAACTACTCGTGCCCCAATATGTTTAGGTAATTGATGTGCACATGTAGTACAAACCTGCATGGGTCCCGAGTAAATCAGTTGTGAAAAGTTATCTTTCTCTGTTAACCCAACTCCTGCTATATTGAGCTACTGTTATGTTCATATAATGCACAACTACACGTGCCCCAACATGTTTAGGTAATTGATGTGCACATATAGTACAAACCTGCATGGGTCCCGAGTAAATCAGTTGTGAAAAGTTATCTTTCTCTGTTAACCCAACTCCTGCTATATTGAGCTACTGTTATGTTCATATAATGCACAACTACACGTGCCCCAACATGTTTAGGTAATTGATGTGCACATGTAGTACAAACCTGCATGGGTCCCGAGTAAATCAGTTGTGAAAAGCTATCTTTCTCTGTTAACCCAACTCCTGCTATATTGAGCCACTGTTATGATCATATAATGCACAACTACACGTGCCCCATCATGTTTAGGTAATTGATGTGTACATGTAGTACAAACCTGCATGGGTCCCGAGTAAATCAGTTGTGAAAAGTTATCTTTCTCTGTTAACCCAACTCCTGCTATATTGAGCCACTGTTATGATCATATAATGCACAACTACACGTGCCCCAACATGTTTAGGTAAATGATGTGCACATGTAGTACAAACCTGCATGGGTGCCGAGTAAATCAGTTGTGAAAAGTTATCTTTCTCTGTTAACCCAACTCCTGCTATATTGAGCTACTGTTATGATCATATAATGCACAACTACACGAGCCCCAACATGTTTAGGTAATTGATGTGCACATGTAGTACAAACCTGCATGGGTCCCGAGTAAATCAGTTGTGAAAAGTTATCTTTCTCTGTTAACCCAACTCCTGCTAAACTGAGCTACTGTTATGTTCATATAATGCACAACTACACGTGCCCCAACATGTTTAGGTAATTGATGTGCACATGTAGTACAAACCTGCATGGGTCCCGAGTAAATCAGTTGTGAAAAGTTATCTTTCTTTGTTAACCCAACTCCTGCTATATTGAGCCACTGTTATGATCATATAATGCACAACTACACGTGCCCCATCATGTTTGGGTAATTGATGTGCACATGTAGTACAAACCTGCATGGGTCCCGAGTAAATCAGTTGTGAAAAGTTATCTTTCTCTGTTAACCCAACTCCTGCTATATTGAGCCACTGTTATGATCATATAATGCACAACTACACGTGCCCCAACATGTTTAGGTAATTGATGTGCACATGTAGTACAAACCTGCATGGGTCCCGAGTAAATCAGTTGTGAAAAGTTATCTTTCTCTGTTAACCCAACTCCTGCTATATTGAGCCACTGTTATGATCATATAATGCACAACTACACGTGCCCCATCATGTTTTGGTAATTGATGTGCACATGTAGTACAAACCTGCATGGGTCCCGAGTAAATCAGTTGTGAAAAGTTATCTTTCTCTGTTAACCCAACTCCTACTATATTGAGCCACTGTTATGATCATATAATGCACAACTACACGTGCCCCAACATGTTTAGGTAATTGATGTGCACATGTAGTACAAACCTGCATGGGTCCCGAGTAAATCAGTTGTGAAAAGTTATCTTTCTCTGTTAACCCAACTCCTGCTATATTGAGCTACTGTTATGATCATATAATGCACAACTACACGTGCCTTAACATGTTTAAGTAATTGATGCGCACATGTAGTACAAACCTGCATGAATCCCGAGTAAATCAGTTGTGAAAAGTTATCTTTCTCTGTTAACCCAACTCCTGCTATATTCAGCCACTGTTACGATCATATAATGCACAACTACACGTGCCCCAACATGTTTAGGTAATTGATGTGCACATGTAGCACAAACCTGCATGGGTCCCGAGTAAATCAGTTGTGAAAAGTTATCTTTCTCTGTTAACCCAACTCCTGCTATATTGAGCCACTGTTATGATCATATAATGCACAGCTACACGTGCCCCAACATGTTTAGGTAATTGATGTGCACATGTAGTACAAACCTGCATGGGTCTCGAGTAAATCAGTTGTGAAAAGTTATCTTTCTCTGTTAACCCAACTCCTGCTATATTGAGCTACTGTTATGATCATATAATGCACAACTACACGTGCCCCAACGTGTTTAGGTAATTGATGTGCACATGTAGTACAAACCTGCATGGGTCCCGAGTAAATCAGTTGTGAAAAGTTATCTTTCTCTGTTAACCCAACTCCTGCTATATTGAGCCACTGCTATGATCATATAATGCACAATTACACGTGCCCCAACATGTTTAGGTAATTGATGTGCACATGTAATACAAACCTGCATGGGTCCCGAGTAAATCAGTTGTGAAAAGGTATCTTTCTCTGTTAACCCAACTCCTGCTATATTGAGCCACTGTTATGATCATATAATGCACAACTACACGTGCCCCAACATGTTTAGGTAATTGATGTGCACATGTAGTACAAACCTGCATGGGTCCCGAGTAAATCAGTTGTGAAAAGTTATCTTTCTCTGTTAACCCAACTCCTGCTATATTGAGCTACTGTTATGATCATATAATGCACAACTACACGTGCCCCAACATGTTTAGGTAATTTGTGTGCACATGTATTACAAACCTGCATGGGTCCCGAGTAAATCAGTTGTGAAAAGTTATCTTTCTCTGTTAACCCAACTCCTGCTATATTGAGCTACTGTTATGATCATATAATGCACAACTACACGTGCCCCAATATGTTTAGGTAATTGATGTGCACATGTAGTACAAACCTGCATGGGTCCCGAGTAAATCAGTTGTGAAAAGTTATCTTTCTCTGTTAACCCAACTCCTGCTATATTGAGCCACTGTTATGACCATATAATGCACAACTACACGTGCCCCAACATGTTTAGGTAATTGATGTGCACATGTAGTACAAACCTGCATGGGTCCCGAGTAAATCAGTTGTGAAAAGTTATCTTTCTCTGTTAACCCAACTCCTGCTATATTGAGCTACTGTTATGATCATATAATGCACAACTACACGTGCCCCAACATGTTTAGGTAATTGATGTGCACATGTAGTACAAACCTGCATGGGTCCCGAGTAAATCAGTTGTGAAAAGTTATCTTTCTCTGTTAACCCAACTCCTACTATATTGAGCTACTGTTATGATCATATAATGCACAACTACACGTGCCCCAACATGTTTAGGTAAATGATGTGCACATGTAGTGCAAACCTGCATGGGTGCCGAGTAAATCAGTTGTGAAAAGTTATCTTTCTCTGTTAACCCAACTCCTGCTATATTGAGCTACTGTTATGATCATATAATGCACAACTACACGTGCCCCAACATGTTTAGGTAATTGATGTGCACATATAGTACAAACCTGCATGGGTCCCGAGTAAATCAGTTGTGAAAAGTTATCTTTCTCTGTTAACCCAACTCCTGCTATATTGAGCCACTGTTATGATCATATAATGCACAACTACACGTGCCCCAACATATTTAGGTAATTGATGTGCACATGTAGTACAAACCTGCATGGGTCCCGAGTAAATCAGTTGTGAAAAGTTATCTTTCTCTGTTAACCCAACTCCTGCTATATTGAGCTACTGTTATGATCATATAATGCACAACTGCACGTGCCCCAACATGTTTAGGTAATTGGTGTGCACATATAGTACAAACCTGCATGGGTCCCGAATAAATCAGTTGTGAAAAGTTATCTTTCTCTGTTAACCCAACTCCTGCTATATTGAGCCACTGTTATGATCATATAATGCACAACTACACGTGCCCCAACATGTTTAGGTAATTGATGTGCACATGTAGTACAAACCTGCATGGGTCCCGAGTAAATCAGTTGTGAAAAGTTATCTTTCTCTGTTAACCCAACTCCTGCTATATTGAGCTACTGCTATGATCATATAATGCACAACTACACGTGCCCCAACATGTTTAGGTAATTGATGTGCACATGTAGTACAAACCTGCATGGGTCCCGAGTAAATCAGTTGTGAAAAGTTATCTTTCTCTGTTAACCCAACTCCTGCTATATTGAGCCACTGCTATGATCATATAATGTACAACTACACGTGCCCCAACAGGTTTAGGTAATTGATGTGCACATGTAGTACAAACCTGCATGGGTCCCGAGTAAATCAGTTGTGAAAAGTTATCTTTCTCTGTTAACCCAACTCCTGCTATATTGAGCTACTGTTATGTTCATATAATGCACAACTACACGTGCCCCAACATGTTTAGGTAATTGATGTGCACATATAGTACAAACCTGCATGGGTCCCGAGTAAATCAGTTGTGAAAAGTTATCTTTCTCTGTTAACCCAACTCCTGCTATATTGAGCTACTGTTATGTTCATATAATGCACAACTACACGTGCCCCAACATGTTTAGGTAATTGATGTGCACATGTAGTACAAACCTGCATGGGTCTTGAGTAAATCAGTTGTGAAAAGCTATCTTTCTCTGTTAACCCAACTCCTGCTATATTGAGCCACTGTTATGATCATATAATGCACAACTACACGTGCCCCATCATGTTTAGGTAATTGGTGTGTACATGTAGTACAAACCTGCATGGGTCCCGAGTAAATCAGTTGTGAAAAGTTATCTTTCTCTGTTAACCCAACTCCTGCTATATTGAGCTACTGTTATGATCATATAATGCACAACTACACGTGCCCCAACATGTTTAGGTAATTGATGTGCACATGTAGTACAAACCTGCATGGGTCCCGAGTAAGTCAGTTGTGAAAAGTTATCTTTCTCTGTTAACCCAACTCCTGCTATATTGAGCCACTGCTATGATCATATAATGCACAACTACACGTGCCCCAACAGGTTTAGGTAATTGATATGCACATGTAGTACAAACCTGCATGGGTCCCGAGTAAATCAGTTGTGAAAAGTTATCTTTCTCTGTTAACCCAACTCCTGCTATATTGAGCTACTGTTATGTTCATATAATGCACAACTACACGTGCCCCAACATGTTTAGGTAATTGATGTGCACATGTAGTACAAACCTGCATGGGTCCCGAATAAATCAGTTGTGAAAAGTTATCTTTCTCTGTTAACCCAACTCCTGCTATATTGAGCCACTGTTATGATCATATAATGCACAACTACACGTGCCCCATCATGTTTAGGTAATTGATGTGCACATGTAGTACAAACCTGCATGGGTCCCGAGTAAATCAGTTGTGAAAAGTTATCTTTCTCTGTTAACCCAACTCCTGCTATATTGAGCTACTGTTATGATCATATAATGCACAACTACACGAGCCCCAACATGTTTAGGTAATTGATGTGCACATGTAGTACAAACCTGCATGGGTCCCGAGTAAATCAGTTGTGAAAAGTTATCTTTCTCTGTTAACCCAACTCCTGCTATACTGAGCTACTGTTATGTTCATATAATGCACAACTACACGTGCCCCAACATGTTTAGGTAATTGATGTGCACATGTAGTACAAACCTGCATGGGTCCCGAGTAAATCAGTTGTGAAAAGTTATCTTTCTCTGTTAACCCAACTCCTGCTATATTGAGCTACTGTTATGATCATATAATGCACAACTACACGTGCCCCAACATGTTTAGGTAATTGATGTGCACATGTAGTACAAACCTGCATGGGTCCCCAGTAAATCAGTTGTGAAAAGTTATCTTTCTCTGTTAACCCAACTCCTGCTATATTGAGCCACTGTTATGATCATATAATGCACAACTACACGTGCCCCAACATGTTTAGGTAAATGATGTGCACATGTAGTACAAACCTGCATGGGTGCCGAGTAAATCAGCTGTGAAAAGTTATCTTTCTCTGTTAACCCAACTCCTGCTACATTGAGCTACTGTTATGATCATATAATGCACAACTACACGTGCCCCAACATGTTTAGGTAATTGATGTGCACATATAGTACAAACCTGCATGGGTCCCGAGTAAATCAGTTGTGAAAAGTTATCTTTCTCTGTTAACCCAACTCCTGCTATATTGAGCCACTGTTATGATCATATAATGCACAACTACACGTGCCCCAACATATTTAGGTAATTGATGTGCACATGTAGTACAAACCTGCATGGGTCCCGAGTAAATCAGTTGTGAAAAGTTATCTTTCTCTGTTAACCCAACTCCTGCTATATTGGGCTACTGTTATGATCACATAATGCACAACTACACGTGCCTTAACATGTTTAGGTAATTAATGTGCACATGTAGTACAAACCTGCATGGGTCCCGAGTAAATCAGTTGTGAAAAGTTATCTTTCTCTGTTATCCCAACTCCTGCTATATTGAGCCACTGTTATGACCATATAATGCACAACTACACGTGCCCCAACATGTTTAGGTAATTGATGTGCACATGTAGTACAAACCTGCATGGGTCCCGAGTAAATCAGTTGTGAAAAGTTATCTTTCTCTGTTAACCCAACTCCTGCTATATTGAGCTACTGTTATGATCATATAATGCACAACTACACGTGCCCCAACATGTTTAGGTAATTGATGTGCACATGTAGTACAAATCTGCATGGGTCCCGAGTAAATCAGTTGTGAAAAGTTATCTTTCTCTATTAACCCAACTCCTGCTATATTGAGCCACTGTTATGATCATATAATGCACAACTACACGTGCCCCAACATGTTTAGGTAATTGATGTGCACATGTAGTACAAACCTGCATGGGTCCCGAGTTAATCAGTTGTGAAAAGTTATCTTTCTCTCTTAACCCAACTCCTGCTATATTGAGCTACTGTTATGTTCATATAATGCACAACTACACGTGCCCCAACATTTTTAGGTAATTGATGTGCACATGTAGTACAAACCTGCATGGGTCCCGAGTAAATCAGTTGTGAAAAGTTATCTTTCTCTGTTAACCCAACTCCTGCTATATTGAGCTACTGTTATGATCATATAATGCACAACTACACGTGCCCCAACATGTTTAGGTAATTGATGTGCACATGTAGTACAAAACTGCATGGGTCCCTAGTATATCAGTTGTGAATAAGTCTATTTCGTTGTTAACCCATCTCCTGTTTCACTGAGCACCTGTTATGATCATATAATGCAAAACTACACATGACCGAACACGTCTTGGTAATTGATGTGCACATATAGTACAAACCTGCATGGGTTCCGAATAAATCAGTTGTGAAAAGTTATCTTTCTCTGTTAACCCAACTCCTGCTGTATTGAGCCACTGTTATGATCATATAATGCACAACTACACGTGCCCCAACATGTTTAGGTAATTGATGTGCACATGTAGTACAAACCTGCATGGGTCCCGAGTAAATCAGTTGTGAAAAGTTATCTTTCTCTGTTAACCCAACTCCTGCTATATTGAGCTACTGCTATGATCATATAATGCACAATTACACGTGCCCCAACATGTTTAGGTAATTGATGTGCACATGTAGTACAAACCTGCATGGGTCCCGAGTAAATCAGTTGTGAAAAGTTATCTTTCTCTGTTAACCCAACTCCTGCTATATTGAGCCACTGCTATGATCATATAATGTACAACTACACGTGCCCCAACAGGTTTAGGTAATTGATGTGCACATGTAGTACAAACCTGCATGGGTCCCGAGTAAATCAGTTGTGAAAAGTTATCTTTCTCTGTTAACCCAACTCCTGCTATATTGAGCTACTGTTATGTTCATATAATGCACAACTACACGTGCCCCATCATGTTTAGGTAATTGATGTGCACATGTAGTACAAACCTGCATGGGTCCCGAGTAAATCAGTTGTGAAAAGTTATCTTTCTCTGTTAACCCAACTCCTGCTATATTGAGCCACTGTTATGATCATATAATGCACAACTACACGTGCCCCAACATGTTTAGGTAATTGATGTGCACATGTAGTACAAACCTGCATGAGTCCCGAGTAAATCAGTTGTGAAAAGTTATCTTTCTCTATTAACCCAACTCCTGCTATATTGAGCTACTGCTATGATCATATAATGCACAACTACACGTGCCCCAACATGTTTAGGTAATTGATGTGCACATGTAGTACAAACCTGCATGGGTCCCGAGTAAATCAGTTGTGGAAAGTTATCTTTCTCTGTTAACCCAACTCCTGCTATATTGAGCCACTGCTATGATCATATAATGTACAACTACACGTGCCCCAACAGGTTTAGGTAATTGATGTGCACATGTAGTACAAACCTGCATGGGTCCCGAATAAATCAGTTGTGAAAAGTTATCTTTCTCTGTTAACCCAACTCCTGCTATATGGAGCTACTGTTATGTTCATATAATGCACAACTACACGTGCCCCATCATGTTTAGGTAATTGATGTGCACATGTAGTACAAATCTGCATGGGTCCCGAGTAAATCAGTTGTGAAAAGTTATCTTTCTCTGTTAACCCAACTCCTGCTATATTGAGCCCCTGTTATGATCATATAATGCACAACTACACGTGCCCCATCATGTTTAGGTAATTGATGTGCACATGTAGTACAAACCTGCATGGGTCCCGAGTAAATCAGTTGTGAAAAGTTATCTTTCTCTGTTAACCCAACTCCTGCTATATTGAGCCACTGTTATGATCATATAATGCACAACTACACGTGTCCCAACATGTTTAGGTAAATGATGTGCACATGTAGTACAAACCTGCATGGGTGCCGAGTAAATCAGTTGTGAAAAGTTATCTTTCTCTGTTAACCCAACTCCTGCTATATTGAGCTACTGTTATGATCATATAATGCACAACTACACGTGCCTTAACATGTTTAGGTAATTGATGTGCACATGTAGTACAAACCTGCATGGGGCCCGAGTAAATCAGTTGTGAAAAGTTATCTTTCTCTGTTAACCCAACTCCTGCTATATTGAGCTACTGTTATGATCATATAATGCACAACTACACGTGCCCCAACATGTTTAGGTAAATGATGTGCACATGTAGTACAAACCTGCATGGGTCCCGAGTAAATCAGTTGTGAAAAGTTATCTTTCTCTCTTAACCCAACTCCTGCTATATTGAGCTACTGTTATGTTCATATAATGCACAACTACACGTGCCCCAACATGTTTAGGTAATTGATGTGCACATGTAGTACAAACCTGCATGGGTCCCGAGTAAATCAGTTGTGGAAAGTTATCTTTCTCTGTTAACCCAACTCCTGCTATATTGAGCCACTGTTATGATCATATAATGCACAACTACACGTGCCCCATCATGTTTAGGTAATTGATGTACACATGTAGTACAAACCTGCATGGGTCCCGAGTAAATCAGTTGTGAAAAGTTATCTTTCTCTGTTAACCCAACTCCTGCTATATTGAGCTACTGTTATGATCATATAATGCACAACTACACGAGCCCCAACATGTTTAGGTAATTGATGTGCACATGTAGTACAAACCTGCATGGGTCCCGAGTAAATCAGTTGTGAATAGTTATCTTTCTCTGTTAACCCAACTCCTGCTATATTGAGCCACTGTTATGATCATATAATGCACAACTACACGTGCCCCAACATGTTTAGGTAATTGATGTGCACATGTAGTACAAACCTGCATGGGACCCGAGTAAATCAGTTGTGAAATGTTATCTTTCTCTGTTAACCCAACTCTTGCTATATTGAGCTACTGTTATGATCATATAATGCACAACTACACGTGCCCCAACATGTTTAGGTAATTGGTATGCACATGTAGTACAAACCTGCATGGGTCCCGAGTAAATCAGTTGTGAAAAGTTATCTTTCTCTGTTAACCCAACTCCTGCTATATTGAGCTACTGTTATGATCATATAATGCACAACTACACGTGCCCCAACATATTTAGGTAATTGATGTGCACATGTAGTACAAACCTGCATGGGTCCCGAGTAAATCAGTTGTGAAAAGTTATCTTTCTCTGTTAACCCAACTCCTGCTATATTGAGCCACTGTTATGATCATATAATGCACAACTACACGTGCCCCAACATGTTTAGGTAAATGATGTGCACATGTAGTACAAACCTGCATGGGTCCCGAGTAAATCAGATGTGAAAAGTTATCTTTCTCTGTTAACCCAACTCCTGCTATATTGAGCTACTGTTATGATCATATAATGCACAACTACACGTGCCCCAACATGTTTATGTAAATGATGTGCACATGTAGTACAAACCTGCATGGGTGCCGAATAAATCAGTTGTGAAAAGTTATCTTTCTCTGTTAACCCAACTCCTGCTATATTGAGCTACTGTTATGATCATATATTGCACAACTACACGTGCCCCAACATGTTTAGGTAATTGATGTGCACATATAGTACAAACCTGCATGGGTCCCGAGTAAATCAGTTGTGAAAAGTTATCTTTCTCTGTTAACCCAACTCCTGCTATATTGAGCCACTGTTATGATCATATAATGCACAACTACACGTGCCCCAACATGTTTAGGTAATTGATGTGCACATGTAGTACAAACCTGCATGAGTCCCGAGTAAATCAGTTGTGAAAAGTTATCTTTCTCTGTTAACCCAACTCCTGCTATATTGAGCCACTGCTATGATCATATAATGTACAACTACACGTGCCCCAACAGGTTTAGGTAATTGATGTGCACATGTAGTACAAACCTGCATGGGTCCCGAGTAAATCAGTTGTGAAAAGTTATCTTTCTCTGTTAACCCAACTCCTGCTATATTGAGCTACTGTTATGTTCATATAATGCACAACTACACGTGCCCCATCATGTTTAGGTAATTGATGTGCACATGTAGTACAAACCTGCATGGGTCCCGAGTAAATCAGTTGTGAAAAGTTATCTTTCTCTGTTAACCCAACTCCTGCTATATTGAGCCACTGTTATGATCATATAATGCACAACTACACGTGCCCCAACATGTTTAGGTAATTGATGTGCACATGTAGTACAAACCTGCATGAGTCCCGAGTAAATCAGTTGTGAAAAGTTATCTTTCTCTATTAACCCAACTCCTGCTATATTGAGCTACTGCTATGATCATATAATGCACAACTACACGTGCCCCAACATGTTTAGGTAATTGATGTGCACATGTAGTACAAACCTGCATGGGTCCCGAGTAAATCAGTTGTGGAAAGTTATCTTTCTCTGTTAACCCAACTCCTGCTATATTGAGCCACTGCTATGATCATATAATGTACAACTACACGTGCCCCAACAGGTTTAGGTAATTGATGTGCACATGTAGTACAAACCTGCATGGGTCCCGAGTAAATCAGTTGTGAAAAGTTATCTTTCTCTGTTAACCCAACTCCTGCTATATGGAGCTACTGTTATGTTCATATAATGCACAACTACACGTGCCCCATCAAGTTTAGGTAATTGATGTGCACATGTAGTACAAATCTGCATGGGTCCCGAGTAAATCAGTTGTGAAAAGTTATCTTTCTCTGTTAACCCAACTCCTGCTATATTGAGCCCCTGTTATGATCATATAATGCACAACTACACGTGCCCCATCATGTTTAGGTAATTGATGTGCACATGTAGTACAAACCTGCATGGGTCCCGAGTAAATCAGTTGTGAAAAGTTATCTTTCTCTGTTAACCCAACTCCTGCTATATTGAGCCACTGTTATGATCATATAATGCACAACTACACGTGTCCCAACATGTTTAGGTAAATGATGTGCACATGTAGTACAAACCTGCATGGGTGCCGAGTAAATCAGTTGTGAAAAGTTATCTTTCTCTGTTAACCCAACTCCTGCTATATTGAGCTACTGTTATGATCATATAATGCACAACTACACGTGCCTTAACATGTTTAGGTAATTGATGTGCACATGTAGTACAATCCTGCATGGGTCCCGAGTAAATCAGTTGTGAAAAGTTATCTTTCTCTGTTAACCCAACTCCTGCTATATTGAGCTACTGTTATGATCATATAATGCACAACTACACGTGCCCCAACATGTTTAGGCAAATGATGTGCACATGTAGTACAAACCTGCATGGGTCCCGAGTAAATCAGTTGTGAAAAGTTATCTTTCTCTCTTAACCCAACTCCTGCTATACTGAGCTACTGTTATGTTCATATAATGCACAACTACACGTGCCCCAACATGTTTAGGTAATTGATGTGCACATGTAGTACAAACCTGCATGGGTCCCGAGTAAATCAGTTGTGGAAAGTTATCTTTCTCTGTTAACCCAACTCCTGCTATATTGAGCCACTGTTATGATCATATAATGCACAACTACACGTGCCCCATCATGTTTAGGTAATTGATGTACACATGTAGTACAAACCTGCATGGGTCCCGAGTAAATCAGTTGTGAAAAGTTATCTTTCTCTGTTAACCCAACTCCTGCTATATTGAGCTACTGTTATGATCATATAATGCACAACTACACGAGCCCCAACATGTTTAGGTAATTGATGTGCACATGTAGTACAAACCTGCATGGGTCCCGAGTAAATCAGTTGTGAATAGTTATCTTTCTCTGTTAACCCAACTCCTGCTATATTGAGCCACTGTTATGATCATATAATGCACAACTACACGTGCCCCAACATGTTTAGGTAATTGATGTGCACATGTAGTACAAACCTGCATGGGTCCCGAGTAAATCAGTTGTGAAATGTTATCTTTCTCTGTTAACCCAACTCTTGCTATATTGAGCTACTGTTATGATCATATAATGCACAACTACACGTGCCCCAACATGTTTAGGTAATTGGTATGCACATGTAGTACAAACCTGCATGGGTCCCGAGTAAATCAGTTGTGAAAAGTTATCTTTCTCTGTTAACCCAACTCCTGCTATATTGAGCTACTGTTATGATCATATAATGCACAACTACACGTGCCCCAACATATTTAGGTAATTGATGTGCACATGTAGTACAAACCTGCATGGGTCCCGAGTAAATCAGTTGTGAAAAGTTATCTTTCTCTGTTAACCCAACTCCTGCTATATTGAGCCACTGTTATGATCATATAATGCACAACTACACGTGCCCCAACATGTTTAGGTAAATGATGTGCACATGTAGTACAAACCTGCATGGGTCCCGAGTAAATCAGATGTGAAAAGTTATCTTTCTCTGTTAACCCAACTCCTGCTATATTGAGCTACTGTTATGATCATATAATGCACAACTACACGTGCCCCAACATGTTTATGTAAATGATGTGCACATGTAGTACAAACCTGCATGGGTGCCGAGTAAATCAGTTGTGAAAAGTTATCTTTCTCTGTTAACCCAACTCCTCCTATATTGAGCTACTGTTATGATCATATAATGCACAACTACACGTGCCCCAACATGTTTAGGTAATTGATGTGCACATATAGTACAAACCTGCATGGGTCCCGAGTAAATCAGTTGTGAAAAGTTATCTTTCTCTGTTAACCCAACTCCTGCTATATTGAGCTACTGTTATGATCATATAATGCACAACTACACGTGCCCCAACATGTTTAGGTAATTGATGTGCACATGTAGTAAAAACCTGCATGGGTCCCGAGTAAATCAGTTGTGAAAAGTTATCTTTCTCTGTTAACCCAACTCCTGCTATATTGAGCCACTGTTATGATCATATAATGCACAACTACACGTGCCCCAACATGTTTAGGTAATTGATGTGCACATGTAGTACAAACCTGCATGGGTCCCGAGTAAATCAGTTGTGAAAAGTTATCTTTCTCTGTTAACCCAACTCCTGCTATATTGAGCTACTGTTATGATCATATAATGCACAACTACACGTGCCCCAACATGTTTAGGTAATTGGTGTGCACATGTAGTACAAACCTGCATGGGTCCCGAGTAAATCAGTTGTGAAAAGTTATCTTTCTCTGTTAACCCAACTCCTGCTATATTGAGCTACTGTTATGATCATATAATGCACAACTACACGTGCCCCAACATGTTTAGGTAATTGATGTGCACATGTAGTACAAACCTGCATGGGTCCCGAGTAAATCAGTTGTGAAAAGTTATATTTCTCTGTTAACCCAACTCCTGCTATATTGAGCCACTGTTATGATCATATAATGCACAACTACACGTGCCCCAACATGTTTAGGTAAATGATGTGCACATGTAGTACAAACCTGCATGGGTGCCGAGTAAATCAGCTGTGAAAAGTTATCTTTCTCTGTTAACCCAACTCCTGCTATATTGAGCTACTGTTATGATCATATAATGCACAACTACACGTGCCCCAACATGTTTAGGTAATTGATGTGCACATATAGTACAAACCTGCATGGGTCCCGAGTAAATCAGTTGTGAAAAGTTATCTTTCACTGTTAACCCTACTCCTGCTATATTGAGCCACTGTTATGATCATATAATGCACAACTACACGTGCCCCAACATATTTAGGTAATTGATGTGCACATGTAGTACAAACCTGCATGGGTCCCGAGTAAATCAGTTGTGAAAAGTTATCTTTCTCTGTTAACCCAACTCCTGCTATATTGAGCTACTGTTATGATCATATAATGCACAACTACACGTGCCTTAACATGTTTAGGTAATTGATGTGCACATGTAGTACAAACCTGCATGGGTCCCGAGTAAATCAGTTGTGAAAAGTTATCTTTCTCTGTTATCCCAACTCCTGCTATATTGAGCCACTGTTATGACCATATAATGCACAACTACACGTGCCCCAACATGTTTAGGTAATTGATGTGCACATGTAGTACAAACCTGCATGGGTCCCGAGTAAATCAGTTGTGAAAAGTTATCTTTCTCTGCTAACCCAACTCCTGCTATATTGAGCTACTGTTATGATCATATAATGCACAACTACACGTGCCCCAACATGTTTAGGTAATTGATGTGCACATGTAGTACAAACCTGCATGGGTCCCGAGTAAATCAGTTGTGAAAAGTTATTTTTCTCTGTTAACCCAACTCCTGCTATATTGAGCCACTGTTATGATCATATAATGCACAACTACACGTGCCCCAACATGTTTAGGTAATTGATGTGCACATGTAGCACAAACCTGCATGGGTCCCGAGTAAATCAGTTGTGAAAAGTTATCTTTCTCTGTTAACCCAACTCCTGCTATATTGAGCCACTGTTATGATCATATAATGCACAACTACACGTGCTCCAACATGTTTAGGTAATTGATGTGCACATGTAGTACAAACCTGCATGGGTCCCGAGTAAATCAGTTGTGAAAAGTTATCTTTCTCTGTTAACCCAACTCCTGCTATATTGAGCTACTGTTATGATCATATAATGCACAACTACACGTGCCCCAACATGTTTAGGTAATTGATGTGCACATGTAGTACAAACCTGCATGGGTCCCGAGTAAATCAGTTGTGAAAAGTTATCTTTCTCTGTTAACCCAACTCCTGCTATATTGAGCCACTGTTATGATCATATAATGCACAACTACACGTGCCCCATCATGTTTAGGTAATTGATGTGCACATGTAGTACAAACCTGCATGGGTCCCGAGTAAATCAGTTGTGAAAAGTTATCTTTCTCTGTTAACCCAACTCCTGCTATATTGAGCTACTGTTATGATCATATAATGCACAACTACACGTGCCCCAACATGTTTAGGTAATTGATGTGCACATGTAGTACAAACCTGCATGGGTCCCGAGTAAATCAGTTGTGAAAAGTTATCTTTCTCTCTTAACCCAACTCCTGCTATATTGAGCTACTGTTATGATCATATAATGCACAACTACTCGTGTCCCAACATGTTTAGGTAATTGATGTGCACATGTAGTACAAACCTGCATGGGTCCCGAGTAAATCAGTTGTGAAAAGTTATCTTTCTCTGTTAACCCAACTCCTGCTATATTGAGCCACTGTTATGATCATATAATGCACAACTACACGTGCCCCATCATGTTTAGGTAATTGATGTGCACATGTAGTACAAACCTGCATGGGTCCCGAGTAAATCAGTTGTGAAAAGTTATCTTTCTCTGTTAACCCAACTCCTGCTATATTGAGCCACTGCTATGATCATATAATGCACAACTACACGTGCCCCAACATGTTTAGGTAATTGATGTGCACATGTAATACAAACCTGCATGGGTCCCGAGTAAATCAGTTGTGAAAAGTTATCTTTCTCTGTTAACCCAACTCCTGCTATATTGAGCCACTGTTATGACCATATAATGCACAACTACACGTGCCCCAACATGTTTAGGTAATTGATGTGCACTTGTAGTACAAACCTGCATGGGTCCCGAGTAAATCAGTTGTGAAAAGTTATCTTTCTCTGTTAACCCAACTCCTGCTATATTGAGCTACTGTTATGATCATATAATGCACAACTACACGTGCCCCAACATGTTTAGGTAATTGATGTGCACATATAGTACAAACCTGAATGGGTCCCGAGTAAATCAGTTGTGAAAAGTTATCTTTCTCTGTTAACCCAACTCCTGCTATATTGAGCTACTGTTATGATCATATAATGCACAACTACACGTGCCCCAACATGTTTAGGTAATTGATGTGCACATGTAGTACAAAACTGCATGGGTCCCGAGTATATCAGTTGTGAATAAGTCTATTTCTTTGTTAACCCATCTTTTGCTCCACTGAGCACCTATTATGATCATATAATGCAAAACTACATATCACCGAACACGTTTGGGTAATTGATGTGCACATGTAATACAAATCTGCATGGGTCCCGAGTGAATCAGTTGTGAATAAGTCTATTTCGTTGTTAACCCTTCTCCTGTTTCACTGAGCACCTGTTATGATCATATAATGCAAAACTACACATGACCGAACACGTCTTGGTAATTGATGTGCACATATAGTACAAACCTGCATGGGTCCCGAATAAATCAGTTGTGAAAAGTTATCTTTCTCTGTTAACCCAACTCCTGCTATATTGAGCCACTGTTATGATCATATAATGCACAACTACACGTGCCCCAACATGTTTAGGTAATTGATGTGCACATGTAGTACAAACCTGCATGGGTCCCGAGTAAATCAGTTGTGAAAAGTTATCTTTCTCTGTTAACCAAACTCCTGCTATATTGAGCTACTGTTATGATCATATAATGCACAACTACGCGTGCCCCAACATGTTTAGGTAATTGATGTGCACATGTAGTACAAACCTGCATGGGTCCCGAGTAAATCAGTTGTGAAAAGTTATCTTTCTCTGTTAACCCAACTCCTGCTATATTGAGCTACTGTTATGATCATATAATGCACAACTACACGTGCCCCAACATGTTTAAGTAATTGATGTGCACATGTAGTACAAACCTGCATGGGTCTCGAGTAAATCAGTTGTGAAAAGTTATCTTTCTCTGTTAACCAAACTCCTACTATATTCAGCCACTGTTATGATCATATAATGCACAACTACACGTGCCCCAACATGTTTAGGCAATTGATGTGCACATGTAGTACAAACCTGCATGGGTCCCGAGTAAATCATTTGTGAAAATTTATCTTTCTCTGTTAACCCAACTCCTGCTATATTGAGCTACTGTTATGATAATATAATGCACAACTACACGTGCCCCAACATATTTAGGTAATTGATGTGCACATGTAGTACAAACCTGCATGGGTCCCGAGTAAATCAGTTGTGAAAAGTTATCTTTCTCTGTTAACCCAACTCCTGCTATATTGAGCCACTGCTATGATCATATAATGCACAACTACACGTGCCCCAACATGTTTAGGTAATTGATGTGCACATGTAGTACAAACCTGCATGGGTCCCGAGTAAATCAGTTGTGAAAAGTTATCTTTCTCTGTTAACCCAACTCCTGCTATATTGAGCCACTGTTATGATCATATAATGCACAACTACTCGTGCCCCAATATGTTTAGGTAATTGATGTGCACATGTAGTACAAACCTGCATGGGTCCCGAGTAAATCAGTTGTGAAAAGTTATCTTTCTCTGTTAAGCCAACTCCTACTATATTGAGCTACTGTTATGATCATATAATGCACAACTACACGTGCCCCAACATGTTTAGGTAATTGATGTGCACATATAGTACAAACCTGCATGGGTCCCGAGTAAATCAGTTGTGAAAAGTTATCTTTCTCTGTTAACCCAACTCCTGCTATATTGAGCCACTGTTATGATCATATAATGCACAACTACACGTGCCCCATCATGTTTAGGTAATTGATGTGCACATGTAGTACAAACCTGCATGGGTCCCGAGTAAATCAGTTGTGAAAAGTTATCTTTCTCTGTTAACCCAACTCCTGCTATATTGAGCTACTGTTATGATCATATAATGCACAACTACACGTGCCCCAACATGTTTAGGTAATTGATGTGCACATGTAGTACAAACCTGCATGGGTCCCGAGTAAATCAGTTGTGAAAAGTTATCTTTCTCTCTTAACCCAACTCCTGCTATATTGAGCTACTGTTATGATCATATAATGCACAACTACTCGTGTCCCAACATGTTTAGGTAATTGATGTGCACATGTAGTACAAACCTGCATGGGTCCCGAGTAAATCAGTTGTGAAAAGTTATCTTTCTCTGTTAACCCAACTCCTACTATATTGAGCTACTGTTATGATCATATAATGCACAACTACACGTGCCCCAACATGTTTAGGTAATTGATGTGCACATATAGTACAAACCTGCATGGGTCCCGAGTAAATCAGTTGTGAAAAGTTATCTTTCTCTGTTAACCCAACTCCTGCTATATTGAGCCACTGTTATGATCATATAATGCACAACTACACGTGCCCCATCATGTTTAGGTAATTGATGTGCACATGTAGTACAAACCTGCATGGGTCCCGAGTAAATCAGTTGTGAAAAGTTATCTTTCTCTGTTAACCCAACTCCTGCTATATTGAGCCACTGTTATGTTCATATAATGCACAACTACACGTGCCCCATCATGTTTAGGTAATTGATGTGCACATGTAGTACAAACCTGCATGGGTACCGAGTAAATCAGTTGTGAAAAGCTATCTTTCTCTGTTAACCCAACTCCTGCTATATTGAGCTACTCTTATGATCATATAATGCACAACTACACGTGCCCCAACATGTTTAGGTAATTGATGTGCACATATAGTACAAACCTGCATGGGTCCCGAGTAAATCAGTTGTGAAAAGTTATCTTTCTCTGTTAACCCAACTCCTGCTATATTGAGCCACTGTTATGATCATATAATGCACAACTACACGTGCCCCAACATGTTTAGGTAATTGATGTGCACATGTAGTACAAACCTGCATGGGTCCCGAGTAAATCAGTTGTGAAAAGTTATCTTTCTCTGTTAACCCAACTCCTGCTATATTGAGCTACTGTTATGATCATATAATGCACAACTACACGTGCCCCAACATGTTTAGGTAATTGGTGTGCACATGTAGTACAAACCTGCATGGGTCCCGAGTAAATCAGTTGTGAAAAGTTATCTTTCTCTGTTAACCCAACTCCTGCTATATTGAGCTACTGTTATGATCATATAATGCACAACTACACGTGCCCCAACATGTTTAGGTAATTGATGTGCACATGTAGTACAAACCTGCATGGGTCCCGAGTAAATCAGTTGTGAAAAGTTATCTTTCTCTGTTAACCCAACTCCTGCTATATTGAGCCACTGTTATGATCATATAATGCACAACTACACGTGCCCCAACATGTTTAGGTAAATGATGTGCACATGTAGTACAAACCTGCATGGGTGCCGAGTAAATCAGCTGTGAAAAGTTATCTTTCTCTGTTAACCCAACTCCTGCTACATTGAGCTACTGTTATGATCATATAATGCACAACTACACGTGCCCCAACATGTTTAGGTAATTGATGTGCACATATAGTACAAACCTGCATGGGTCCCGAGTAAATCAGTTGTGAAAAGTTATCTTTCTCTGTTAACCCAACTCCTGCTATATTGAGCCACTGTTATGATCATATAATGCACAACTACACGTGCCCCAACATATTTAGGTAATTGATGTGCACATGTAGTACAAACCTGCATGGGTCCCGAGTAAATCAGTTGTGAAAAGTTATCTTTCTCTGTTAACCCAACTCCTGCTATATTGAGCTACTGTTATGATCACATAATGCACAACTACACGTGCCTTAACATGTTTAGGTAATTAATGTGCACATGTAGTACAAACCTGCATGGGTCCCGAGTAAATCAGTTGTGAAAAGTTATCTTTCTCTGTTAACCCAACTCCTGCTATATTGAGCCACTGCTATGATCATATAATGTACAACTACACGTGCCCCAACAGGTTTAGGTAATTGATGTGCACATGTAGTACAAACCTGCATGGGTCCCGAGTAAATCAGTTGTGAAAAGTTATCTTTCTCTGTTAACCCAACTCCTGCTATATTGAGCTACTGTTATGTTCATATAATGCACAACTACACGTGCCCCATCATGTTTAGGTAATTGATGTGCACATGTAGTACAAACCTGCATGGGTCCCGAGTAAATCAGTTGTGAAAAGTTATCTTTCTCTGTTAACCCAACTCCTGCTATATTGAGCCACTGTTATGATCATATAATGCACAACTACACGTGCCCCAACATGTTTAGGTAATTGATATGCACATGTAGTACAAACCTGCATTGGTCCCGAGTAAATCAGTTGTGAAAAGTTATCTTTCTCTGTTAACCCAACTCCTGCTATATTGAGCTACTGTTATGTTCATATAATGCACAACTACACGTGCCCCAACATGTTTAGGTAATTGATGTGCACATGTAGTACAAAACTGCATGGGTCCCTAGTATATCAGTTGTGAATAAGTCTATTTCGTTGTTAACCCATCTCCTGTTTCACTGAGCACCTGTTATGATCATATAATGCAAAACTACACATGACCGAACACGTCTTGGTAATTGATGTGCACATATAGTACAAACCTGCATGGGTTCCGAATAAATCAGTTGTGAAAAGTTATCTTTCTCTGTTAACCCAACTCCTGCTGTATTGAGCCACTGTTATGATCATATAATGCACAACTACACGTGCCCCAACATGTTTAGGTAATTGATGTGCACATGTAGTACAAACCTGCATGGGTCCCGAGTAAATCAGTTGTGAAAAGTTATCTTTCTCTGTTAACCCAACTCCTGCTATATTGAGCCACTGTTATGATCATATAATGCACAACTACACGTGCCCCAACATATTTAGGTAATTGATGTGCACATGTAGTACAAACCTGCATGGGTCCCGAGTAAATCAGTTGTGAAAAGTTATCTTTCCCTGTTAACCCAACTCCTGCTATATTGAGCCACTGTTATGATCATATAATGCACAACTACACGTGCCCCAACATGTTTAGGTAATTGATGTGCACATGTACAAACCTGCATGGGTCCCGAGTAAATCAGTTGTGAAAAGTTATCTTTCTCTGTTAACCCAACTCCTGCTATATTGAGCTACTGTTATGATCATATAATGCACAACTACACGTGCCCCAACATGTTTAGGTAATTGATGTGCACATGTAGTACAAACCTGCATGGGTCCCGAGTAAATCAGTTGTGAAAAGTTATCTTTCTCTGTTAACCCAACTCCTGCTATATTGAGCTACTGTTATGATCATATAATGCACAACTACACGTGCCCCAACTTGTTTAGGTAATTGATGTGCACATATAGTACAAACCTGCATGGGTCCCGAGTAAATCAGTTGTGAAAAGTTATCTTTCTCTGTTAACCCAACTCCTGCTATATGTAGCCACTGTTACGATCATATAATGCACAACTACACGTGCCCCAATATGTTTAGGTAATTGATGTGCACATGTAGTACAAACCTGCATGGGTCCCGAGTAAATCAGTTGTGAAAAGTTATCTTTCTCTGTTAACCCAACTCCTGCTATATTGAGCCACTGTTATGATCATATAATGCACAACTACTCGTGCCCCAATATGTTTAGGTAATTGATGTGCACATGTAGTACAAACCTGCATGGGTCCCGAGTAAATCAGTTGTGAAAAGTTATCTTTCTCTGTTAACCCAACTCCTACTATATTGAGCTACTGTTATGATCATATAATGCACAACTACACGTGCCCCAACATGTTTAGGTAATTGATGTGCACATATAGTACAAACCTGCATGGGTCCCGAGTAAATCAGTTGTGAAAAGTTATCTTTCTCTGTTAACCCAACTCCTGCTATATTGAGCCACTGTTATGATCATATAATGCACAACTACACGTGCCCCATCATGTTTAGGTAATTTATGTGCACATGTAGTACAAACCTGCATGGGTCCCGAGTAAATCAGTTGTGAAAAGTTATCTTTCTCTGTTAACCCAACTCCTGCTATATTGAGCTACTGTTATGATCATATAATGCACAACTACACGAGCCCCAACATGTTTAGGTAATTTATGTGCACATGTAGTACAAACCTGCATGGGTCCCGAGTATATCAGTTGTGAATAGTTATCTTTCTCTGTTAACCCAACTCCTGCTATATTGAGCCACTGTTATGATCATATAATGCACAACTACACGTGCCCCAACATGTTTAGGTAATTGATGTGCACATGTAGTACAAACCTGCATGGGTCCCGAGTAAATCAGTTGTGAAAAGTTATCTTTCTCTGTTAACCCAACTCCTGCTATATTGAGCTACTGTTATGATCATATAATGCACAACCACACGTGCCCCAACATGTTTAGGTAATTGATGTGCACATGTAGTACAAACCTGCATGGGTCCCGAGTAAATCAGTTGTGAAAAGTTATTTTTCTCTGTTAACCCAACTCCTGCTATATTGAGCTACTGTTATGATCATATAATGCACAACTACACGTGCCCCAACATGTTTAGGTAATTGATGTGCACATGTAGTACAAACCTGCATGGGTCCCGAGTAAATCAGTAGTGAAAAGTTATCTTTCTCTGTTAACCCAACTCCTGCTATATTCAGCCACTGTTACGATCATATAATGCACAACTACACGTGCCCCAACATGTTTAGGTAATTGATGTCCACATGTAGTACAAACCTGCATGGGTCCCGAGTAAGTCAGTTGTGAAAAGTTATTTTTCTCTGTTAACCCAACTCCTGCTATATTGAGCCACTGTTATGATCATATAATGCACAACTACACGTGCCCCAACATGTTTAGGTAATTGATGTGCACATGTAGTACAAACCTGCATGGGTCCCGAGTAAATCAGTTGTGAAAAGTTATTTTTCTCTGTTAACCCAACTCCTGCTATATTGAGCTACTGTTATGATCATATAATGCACAACTACACGTGCCCCAACATGTTTAGGTAATTGATGTGCACATGTAGTACAAACCTGCATGGGTCCCGAGTAAATCAGTAGTGAAAAGTTATCTTTCTCTGTTAACCCAACTCCTGCTATATTCAGCCACTGTTACGATCATATAATGCACAACTACACGTGCCCCAACATGTTTAGGTAATTGATGTCCACATGTAGTACAAACCTGCATGGGTCCCGAGTAAGTCAGTTGTGAAAAGTTATCTTTCTCTGTTAACCCAACTCCTGCTATATTGAGCCTCTGTTATGATCATATAATGCACAACTACACGTGCCCCAACATGTTTAGGTAATTGATGTCCACATGTAGTACAAACCTGCATGGGTCCCGAGTAAGTCAGTTGTGAAAAGTTATTTTTCTCTGTTAACCCAACTCCTGCTATATTGAGCCACTGTTATGATCATATAATGCACAACTACACGGGCCCCATCATGTTTAGGTAATTGATGTGCACATGTAGTACAAACCTGCATGGGTCCCGAGTAAATCAGTTGTGAAAAGTTATCTTTCTCTGTTAACCCAACTCCTGCTATATTGAGCTACTGTTATGATCATATAATGCACAACTACACGAGCCCCAACATGTTTAGGTAATTGATGTGCACATGTAGTACAAACCTGCATGGGTCCCGAGTAAATCAGTTGTGAAAAGTTATCTTTCTCTGTTAACCCAACTCCTACTATATTGAGCTACTGTTATGATCATATAATGCACAACTACACGTGCCCCAACATGTTTAGGTAATTGATGTGCACATGTAGTACAAACCTGCATGGGTCCCGAGTAAATCAGTTGTGAAAATTTATCTTTCTCTGTTAACCCAACTCCTGCTATATTGAGCCACTGTTATGATCATATAATGCACAACTACACGTGCCCCAACATGTTTAGGTAATTGATGTGCACATGTACAAACCTGCATGGGTCCCGAGTAAATCAGTTGTGAAAAGTTATCTTTCTCTGTTAACCCAACTCCTGCTATATTGAGCTACTGTTATGATCATATAATGCACAACTACACGTGCCCCAACATGTTTAGGTAATTGATGTGCACATGTAGTACAAACCTGTATGGGTCCCGAGTAAATCAGTTGTGAAAAGTTATCTTTCTCTGTTAACCCAACTCCTGCTATATTGAGCTACTGTTATGATCATATAATGCACAACTACACGTGCCCCAACATGTTTAGGTAATTGATGTGCACATATAGTACAAACCTGCATGGGTCCCGAGTAAATCAGTTGTGAAAAGTTATCTTTCTCTGTTAACCCAACTCCTGCTATATGCAGCCACTGTTACGATCATATAATGCACAACTACACGTGCCCCAATATGTTTAGGTAATTGATGTGCACATGTAGTACAAACCTGCATGGGTCCCGAGTAAATCAGTTGTGAAAAGTTGTCTTTCTCTGTTAACCCAACTCCTGCTATATTGAGCCACTGTTATGATCATATAATGCACAACTACTCGTGCCCCAATATGTTTAGGTAATTGATGTGCACATGTAGTACAAACCTGCATGGGTCCCGAGTAAATCAGTTGTGAAAAGTTATCTTTCTCTGTTAACCCAACTCCTGCTATATTGAGCTACTGTTATGTTCATATAATGCACAACTACACGTGCCCCAACATGTTTAGGTAATTGATGTGCACATATAGTACAAACCTGCATGGGTCCCGAGTAAATCAGTTGTGAAAAGTTATCTTTCTCTGTTAACCCAACTCCTGCTATATTGAGCTACTGTTATGTTCATATAATGCACAACTACACGTGCCCCAACATGTTTAGGTAATTGATGTGCACATGTAGTACAAACCTGCATGGGTCCCGAGTAAATCAGTTGTGAAAAGCTATCTTTCTCTGTTAACCCAACTCCTGCTATATTGAGCCACTGTTATGATCATATAATGCACAACTACACGTGCCCCATCATGTTTAGGTAATTGATGTGTACATGTAGTACAAACCTGCATGGGTCCCGAGTAAATCAGTTGTGAAAAGTTATCTTTCTCTGTTAACCCAACTCCTGCTATATTGAGCCACTGTTATGATCATATAATGCACAACTACACGTGCCCCAACATGTTTAGGTAAATGATGTGCACATGTAGTACAAACCTGCATGGGTGCCGAGTAAATCAGTTGTGAAAAGTTATCTTTCTCTGTTAACCCAACTCCTGCTATATTGAGCTACTGTTATGATCATATAATGCACAACTACACGAGCCCCAACATGTTTAGGTAATTGATGTGCACATGTAGTAC
Source organism: Leptura quadrifasciata (assembly GCA_963675555.1). Lineage (NCBI taxonomy): Eukaryota > Metazoa > Arthropoda > Insecta > Coleoptera > Cerambycidae > Leptura > Leptura quadrifasciata. The sequence goes on from OY776675.1 coordinate 87,130,006, forward strand.
AAACCTGCATGGGTCCCGAGTAAATCAGTTGTGAAAAGTTATCTTTCTCTGTTAACCCAACTCCTGCTAAACTGAGCTACTGTTATGTTCATATAATGCACAACTACACGTGCCCCAACATGTTTAGGTAATTGATGTGCACATGTAGTACAAACCTGCATGGGTCCCGAGTAAATCAGTTGTGAAAAGTTATCTTTCTTTGTTAACCCAACTCCTGCTATATTGAGCCACTGTTATGATCATATAATGCACAACTACACGTGCCCCATCATGTTTGGGTAATTGATGTGCACATGTAGTACAAACCTGCATGGGTCCCGAGTAAATCAGTTGTGAAAAGTTATCTTTCTCTGTTAACCCAACTCCTGCTATATTGAGCCACTGTTATGATCATATAATGCACAACTACACGTGCCCCAACATGTTTAGGTAATTGATGTGCACATGTAGTACAAACCTGCATGGGTCCCGAGTAAATCAGTTGTGAAAAGTTATCTTTCTCTGTTAACCCAACTCCTGCTATATTGAGCCACTGTTATGATCATATAATGCACAACTACACGTGCCCCATCATGTTTTGGTAATTGATGTGCACATGTAGTACAAACCTGCATGGGTCCCGAGTAAATCAGTTGTGAAAAGTTATCTTTCTCTGTTAACCCAACTCCTACTATATTGAGCCACTGTTATGATCATATAATGCACAACTACACGTGCCCCAACATGTTTAGGTAATTGATGTGCACATGTAGTACAAACCTGCATGGGTCCCGAGTAAATCAGTTGTGAAAAGTTATCTTTCTCTGTTAACCCAACTCCTGCTATATTGAGCTACTGTTATGATCATATAATGCACAACTACACGTGCCTTAACATGTTTAAGTAATTGATGCGCACATGTAGTACAAACCTGCATGAATCCCGAGTAAATCAGTTGTGAAAAGTTATCTTTCTCTGTTAACCCAACTCCTGCTATATTCAGCCACTGTTACGATCATATAATGCACAACTACACGTGCCCCAACATGTTTAGGTAATTGATGTGCACATGTAGCACAAACCTGCATGGGTCCCGAGTAAATCAGTTGTGAAAAGTTATCTTTCTCTGTTAACCCAACTCCTGCTATATTGAGCCACTGTTATGATCATATAATGCACAGCTACACGTGCCCCAACATGTTTAGGTAATTGATGTGCACATGTAGTACAAACCTGCATGGGTCTCGAGTAAATCAGTTGTGAAAAGTTATCTTTCTCTGTTAACCCAACTCCTGCTATATTGAGCTACTGTTATGATCATATAATGCACAACTACACGTGCCCCAACGTGTTTAGGTAATTGATGTGCACATGTAGTACAAACCTGCATGGGTCCCGAGTAAATCAGTTGTGAAAAGTTATCTTTCTCTGTTAACCCAACTCCTGCTATATTGAGCCACTGCTATGATCATATAATGCACAATTACACGTGCCCCAACATGTTTAGGTAATTGATGTGCACATGTAATACAAACCTGCATGGGTCCCGAGTAAATCAGTTGTGAAAAGGTATCTTTCTCTGTTAACCCAACTCCTGCTATATTGAGCCACTGTTATGATCATATAATGCACAACTACACGTGCCCCAACATGTTTAGGTAATTGATGTGCACATGTAGTACAAACCTGCATGGGTCCCGAGTAAATCAGTTGTGAAAAGTTATCTTTCTCTGTTAACCCAACTCCTGCTATATTGAGCTACTGTTATGATCATATAATGCACAACTACACGTGCCCCAACATGTTTAGGTAATTTGTGTGCACATGTATTACAAACCTGCATGGGTCCCGAGTAAATCAGTTGTGAAAAGTTATCTTTCTCTGTTAACCCAACTCCTGCTATATTGAGCTACTGTTATGATCATATAATGCACAACTACACGTGCCCCAATATGTTTAGGTAATTGATGTGCACATGTAGTACAAACCTGCATGGGTCCCGAGTAAATCAGTTGTGAAAAGTTATCTTTCTCTGTTAACCCAACTCCTGCTATATTGAGCCACTGTTATGACCATATAATGCACAACTACACGTGCCCCAACATGTTTAGGTAATTGATGTGCACATGTAGTACAAACCTGCATGGGTCCCGAGTAAATCAGTTGTGAAAAGTTATCTTTCTCTGTTAACCCAACTCCTGCTATATTGAGCTACTGTTATGATCATATAATGCACAACTACACGTGCCCCAACATGTTTAGGTAATTGATGTGCACATGTAGTACAAACCTGCATGGGTCCCGAGTAAATCAGTTGTGAAAAGTTATCTTTCTCTGTTAACCCAACTCCTACTATATTGAGCTACTGTTATGATCATATAATGCACAACTACACGTGCCCCAACATGTTTAGGTAAATGATGTGCACATGTAGTGCAAACCTGCATGGGTGCCGAGTAAATCAGTTGTGAAAAGTTATCTTTCTCTGTTAACCCAACTCCTGCTATATTGAGCTACTGTTATGATCATATAATGCACAACTACACGTGCCCCAACATGTTTAGGTAATTGATGTGCACATATAGTACAAACCTGCATGGGTCCCGAGTAAATCAGTTGTGAAAAGTTATCTTTCTCTGTTAACCCAACTCCTGCTATATTGAGCCACTGTTATGATCATATAATGCACAACTACACGTGCCCCAACATATTTAGGTAATTGATGTGCACATGTAGTACAAACCTGCATGGGTCCCGAGTAAATCAGTTGTGAAAAGTTATCTTTCTCTGTTAACCCAACTCCTGCTATATTGAGCTACTGTTATGATCATATAATGCACAACTGCACGTGCCCCAACATGTTTAGGTAATTGGTGTGCACATATAGTACAAACCTGCATGGGTCCCGAATAAATCAGTTGTGAAAAGTTATCTTTCTCTGTTAACCCAACTCCTGCTATATTGAGCCACTGTTATGATCATATAATGCACAACTACACGTGCCCCAACATGTTTAGGTAATTGATGTGCACATGTAGTACAAACCTGCATGGGTCCCGAGTAAATCAGTTGTGAAAAGTTATCTTTCTCTGTTAACCCAACTCCTGCTATATTGAGCTACTGCTATGATCATATAATGCACAACTACACGTGCCCCAACATGTTTAGGTAATTGATGTGCACATGTAGTACAAACCTGCATGGGTCCCGAGTAAATCAGTTGTGAAAAGTTATCTTTCTCTGTTAACCCAACTCCTGCTATATTGAGCCACTGCTATGATCATATAATGTACAACTACACGTGCCCCAACAGGTTTAGGTAATTGATGTGCACATGTAGTACAAACCTGCATGGGTCCCGAGTAAATCAGTTGTGAAAAGTTATCTTTCTCTGTTAACCCAACTCCTGCTATATTGAGCTACTGTTATGTTCATATAATGCACAACTACACGTGCCCCAACATGTTTAGGTAATTGATGTGCACATATAGTACAAACCTGCATGGGTCCCGAGTAAATCAGTTGTGAAAAGTTATCTTTCTCTGTTAACCCAACTCCTGCTATATTGAGCTACTGTTATGTTCATATAATGCACAACTACACGTGCCCCAACATGTTTAGGTAATTGATGTGCACATGTAGTACAAACCTGCATGGGTCTTGAGTAAATCAGTTGTGAAAAGCTATCTTTCTCTGTTAACCCAACTCCTGCTATATTGAGCCACTGTTATGATCATATAATGCACAACTACACGTGCCCCATCATGTTTAGGTAATTGGTGTGTACATGTAGTACAAACCTGCATGGGTCCCGAGTAAATCAGTTGTGAAAAGTTATCTTTCTCTGTTAACCCAACTCCTGCTATATTGAGCCACTGTTATGATCATATAATGCACAACTACACGTGCCCCAACATGTTTAGGTAAATGATGTGCACATGTACTACAAACCTGCATGGGTGCCGAGTAAATCAGTTGTGAAAAGTTATCTTTCTCTGTTAACCCAACTCCTGCTATATTGAGCTACTCTTATGATCATATAATGCACAACTACACGTGCCCCAACATGTTTAGGTAATTGGTGTGCACATGTAGTACAAACCTGCATGGGTCCCGAGTAAATCAGTTGTGAAAAGTTATCTTTCTCTGTTAACCCAACTCCTGCTATATTGAGCTACTGTTATGATCATATAATGCACAACTACACGTGCCCCAACATGTTTAGGTAATTGATGTGCACATGTAGTACAAACCTGCATGGGTCCCGAGTAAATCAGTTGTGAAAAGTTATCTTTCTCTGTTAACCCAACTCCTGCTATATTGAGCCACTGTTATGATCATATAATGCACAACTACACGTGCCCCATCATGTTTAGGTAATTGATGTGCACATGTAGTACAAACCTGCATGGGTCCCGAGTAAATCAGTTGTGAAAAGTTATCTTTCTCTGTTAACCCAACTCCTGCTATATTGAGCCACTGTTATGATCATATAATGCACAACTACACGTGCCCCATCATGTTTAGGTAAATGATGTGCACATGTAGTACAAACCTGCATGGGTGCCGAGTAAATCAGTTGTGAAAAGTTACCTTTCTCTGTTAGCCCAACTCCTGCTATATTGAGCTACTGTTATGATCATATAATGCACAACTACACGTGCCCCAACATGTTTAGGTAATTGATGTGCACATATAGTACAAACCTGCATGGGTCCCGAGTAAATCAGTTGTGAAAAGTTATCTTTCTCTGTTAACCCAACTCCTGTTATATTGAGCCACTGTTATGATCATATAATGCACAACTACACGTGCCCCAACATATTTAGGTAATTGATGTGCACATGTAGTACAAACCTGCATGGGTCCCGAGTAAATCAGTTGTGAAAAGTTATCTTTCTCTGTTAACCCAACTCCTGCTATATTGAGCTACTGTTATGATCATATAATGCACAACTACACGTGCCCCAACATGTTTAGGTAATTGGTGTGCACATGTAGTACAAACCTGCATGGGTCCCGAGTAAATCAGTTGTGAAAAGTTATCTTTCTCTGTTAACCCAACTCCTGCTATATTGAGCTACTGTTATGATCATATAATGCACAACTACACGTGCCCCAACATGTTTAGTTAATTGATGTGCACATGTAGTACAAACTTGCATGGGTCCCGAGTAAATCAGTTGTGAAAAGTTATCTTTATCTGTTAACCCAACTCCTGCTATATTGAGCTACTGTTATGATCATATAATGCTCAACTACACGTGCCCCAACATGTTTAGGTAATTGATGTGCACATATAGTACAAACCTGCATGGGTCCCGAGTAAATCAGTTGTGAAAAGTTATCTTTCTCTGTTAACCCAACTTTTGCTATATTGAGCCACTGTTATGATCATATAATGCACAACTACACGTGCCCCAACATGTTTAGGTAATTGATGTGCACATGTAGTACAAACCTGCATGAGTCCCGAGTTAATCAGTTGTGAAAAGTTATCTTTCTCTGTTAACCCAACTCCTGCTATATTGAGCTACTGTTATGTTCATATAATGCACAACTACACGTGCCCCAACATTTTTAGGTAATTGATGTGCACATGTAGTACAAACCTGCATGGGTCCCGAGTAAATCAGTTGTGAAAAGTTATCTTTCTCTGTTAACCCAACTCCTGCTATATTGAGCTACTGTTATGATCATATAATGCACAACTACACGTGCCCCAACATGTTTAGGTAATTGATGTGCACATGTAGTACAAAACTGCATGGGTCCCGAGTATATCAGTTGTGAATAAGTCTATTTCTTTGTTAACCCATCTTTTGCTCCACTGAGCACCTATTATGATCATATAATGCAAAACTACATATCACCGAACACGTTTGGGTAATTGATGTGCACATGTAATACAAATCTGCATGGGTCCCGAGTGAATCAGTTGTGAATAAGTCTATTTCGTTGTTAACCCTTCTCCTGTTTCACTGAGCACCTGTTATGATCATATAATGCAAAACTACACATGACCGAACACGTCTTGGTAATTGATGTGCACATATAGTACAAACCTGCATGGGTCCCGAATAAATCAGTTGTGAAAAGTTATCTTTCTCTGTTAACCCAACTCCTGCTATATTGAGCCACTGTTATGATCATATAATGCACAACTACAAGTGCCCCAACATGTTTAGGTAATTGATGTGCACATGTAGTACAAACCTGCATGGGTCCCGAGTAAATCAGTTGTGAAAAGTTATCTTTCTCTGTTAACCCAACTCCTGCTATATTGAGCTACTGTTATGACCATATAATGCACAACTACACGTGCCCCAACATGTTTAGGTAATTGATGTGCACATGTAGTACAAACCTGCATGGGTCCCGAGTAAATCAGTTGTGAAAAGTTATCTTTCTCTGTTAACCCAACTCCTGCTATATTGAGCCACTGCTATGATCATATAATGCACAATTACACGTGCCCCAACAGGTTTAGGTAATTGATATGCACATGTAGTACAAACCTGCATGGGTCCCGAGTAAATCAGTTGTGAAAAGTTATCTTTCTCTGTCAACCCAACTCCTGCTATATTGAGCTACTGTTATGTTCATATAATGCACAACTACACGTGCCCCAACATGTTTAGGTAATTGATGTGCACATGTAGTACAAACCTGCATGGGTCCCGAGTAAATCAGTTGTGAAAAGTTATCTTTCTGTGTTAACCCAACTCCTGCTATATTGAGCCACTGTTATGATCATATAATGCACAACTACACGTGCCCCATCATGTTTAGGCAATTGACGTGCACATGTAGTACAAACCTGCATGGGTCCCGAGTAAATCAGTTGTGAAAAGTTATCTTTCTCTGTTAACCCAACTCCTGCTATATTGAGCTACTGTTATGATCATATAATGCACAACTACACGAGCCCCAACATGTTTAGGTAATTGATGTGCACATGTAGTACAAACCTGCATGGGTCCCGAGTAAATCAGTTGTGAAAAGTTATCTTTCTCTGTTAACCCAACTCCTGCTAAACTGAGCTACTGTTATGTTCATATAATGCACAACTACACGTGCCCCAACATGTTTAGGTAATTGATGTGCACATGTAGTACAAACCTGCATGGGTCCCGAGTAAATCAGTTGTGAAAAGTTATCTTTCTCTGTTAACCCAACTCCTGCTATATTGAGCCACTGTTATGATCATATAATGCACAACTACACGTGCCCCATCATGTTTTGGTAACTGATGTGCACATGTAGTACAAACCTGCATGGGTCCCGAGTAAATCAGTTGTGAAAAGTTATCTTTCTCTGTTAACCCAACTCCTGCTATATTGAGCCACTGTTATGATCATATAATGCACAACTACACGTGCCCCAACATGTTTAGGTAATTGATGTGCACATGTAATACAAACCTGCATGGGTCCCGAGTAAATCAGTTGTGAAAAGTTATCTTTCTCTGTTAACCCAACTCCTGCTATATTGAGCCACTGTTATGATCATATAATGCACAACTACACGTGCCCCAACATATTTAGGTAATTGATGTGCACATGTAGTACAAACCTGCATGGGTCCCGAGTAAATCAGTTGTGAAAAGTTATCTTTCTCTGTTAACCCAACTCCTGCTATATTGAGCTACTGTTATGATCATATAATGCACAACTACACGTGCCTTAACATGTTTAAGTAATTGATGTGCACATGTAGTACAAACCTGCATGAATCCCGAGTAAATCAGTTGTGAAAAGTTATCTTTCTCTGTTAACCCAACTCCTGCTATATTCAGCCACTGTTACGATCATATAATGCACAACTACACGTGCCCCAACATGTTTAGGTAATTGATGTGCACATGTAGCACAAACCTGCATGGGTCCCGAGTAAATCAGTTGTGAAAAGTTATCTTTCTCTGTTAACCCAACTCCTGCTATATTGAGCCACTGTTATGATCATATAATGCACAGCTACACGTGCCCCAACATGTTTAGGTAATTGATGTGCACATGTAGTACAAACCTGCATTGGTCTCGAGTAAATCAGTTGTGAAAAGTTATCTTTCTCTGTTAACCCAACTCCTGCTATATTGAGCTACTGTTATGATCATATAATGCACAACTACACGTGCCCCAACATGTTTAGGTAATTGATGTGCACATGTAGTACAAACCTGCATGGGTCCCGAGTAAATCAGTTGTGAAAAGTTATCTTTCTCTGTTAACCCAACTCCTGCTATATTGAGCCACTGCTACGATCATATAATGCACAACTACACGTGCCCCAACATGTTTAGGTAATTGATGTGCACATGTAATACAAACCTGCATGGGTCCCGAGTAAATCAGTTGTGAAAAGTTATCTTTCTCTGTTAACCCAACTCCTGCTATATTGAGCCACTGTTATGATCATATAATGCACAACTACACGTGCCCCAACATGTTTAGGTAATTGGTGTGCACATGTAGTACAAACCTGCATGGGTCCCGAGTAAATCAGTTGTGAATAGTTATCTTTCTCTGTTAACCCAACTCCTGCTATATTGAGCCACTGTTATGATCATATAATGCACAACTACACGTGCCCCAACATGTTTAGGTAATTGATGTGCACATGTAGTACAAACCTGCATGGGTCCCGAGTAAATCAGTTGTGAAATGTTATCTTTCTCTGTTAACCCAACTCTTGCTATATTGAGCTACTGTTATGATCATATAATGCACAACTACACGTGCCCCAACATGTTTAGGTAATTGGTGTGCACATGTAGTACAAACCTGCATGGGTCCCGAGTAAATCAGTTGTGAAAAGTTATCTTTCTCTGTTAACCCAACTCCTGCTATATTGAGCTACTGTTATGATCATATAATGCACAACTACACGTGCCCCAACATGTTTAGGTAATTGATGTGCACATGTAGTACAAACCTGCATGGGTCCCGAGTAAATCAGTTGTGAAAAGTTATCTTTCTCTGTTAACCCAACTCCTGCTATATTGAGCTACTGTTATGATCATATAATGCACAACTACACGTGCCCCAACATGTTTAGGTAATTGATGTGCACATATAGTACAAACCTGCATGGGTCCCGAGTAAATCAGTTGTGAAAAGTTATCTTTCTCTGTTATCCCAACTCCTGCTATATTGAGCCACTGTTATGATCATATAATGCACAACTACACGTGCCCCATCATGTTTAGGTAATTGATGTGCACATGTAGTACAAACCTGCATGGGTCCCGAGTAAATCAGTTGTGAAAAGTTATCTTTCTCTGTTAACCCAACTCCTGCTATATTGAGCCACTGTTATGATCATATAATGCACAACTACACGTGCCCCAACATGTTTAGGTAAATGATGTGCACATGTAGTGCAAACCTGCATGGGTGCCGAGTAAATCAGTTGTGAAAAGTTATCTTTCTCTGTTAACCCAACTCCTGCTATATTGAGCTACTGTTATGATCATATAATGCACAACTACACGTGCCCCAACATGTTTAGGTAATTGATGTGCACATATAGTACAAACCTGCATGGGTCCCGAGTAAATCAGTTGTGAAAAGTTATCTTTCTCTGTTAACCCAACTCCTGCTATATTGAGCCACTGTTATGATCATATAATGCACAACTACACGTGCCCCAACATATTTAGGTAATTGATGTGCACATGTAGTACAAACCTGCATGGGTCCCGAGTAAATCAGTTGTGAAAAGTTATCTTTCTCTGTTAACCCAACTCCTGCTATATTGAGCTACTGTTATGGTCATATAATGCACAACTACACGTGCCCCAACATGTTTAGGTAATTGGTGTGCACATGTAGTACAAACCTGCATTGGTCCCGAATAAATCAGTTGTGAAAAGTTATCTTTCTCTGTTAACCCAACTCCTGCTATATTGAGCCACTGTTATGATCATATAATGCACAACTACACGTGCCCCAACATGTTTAGGTAATTGATGTGCACATGTAGTACAAACCTGCATGGGTCCCGAGTAAATCAGTTGTGAAAAGTTATCTTTCTCTGTTAACCCAACTCCTGCTATATTGAGCTACTGCTATGATCATATAATGCACAACTACACGTGCCCCAACATGTTTAGGTAATTGATGTGCACATGTAGTACAAACCTGCATGGGTCCCGAGTAAATCAGTTGTGAAAAGTTGTCTTTCTCTGTTAACCCAACTCCTGCTATATTGAGCCACTGCTATGATCATATAATGTACAACTACACGTGCCCCAACAGGTTTAGGTAATTGATGTGCACATGTAGTACAAACCTGCATGGGTCCCGAGTAAATCAGTTGTGAAAAGTTATCTTTCTCTGTTAACCCAACTCCTGCTATATTGAGCTACTGTTATGTTCATATAATGCACAACTACACGTGCCCCAACATGTTTAGGTAATTGATGTGCACATATAGTACAAACCTGCATGGGTCCCGAGTAAATCAGTTGTGAAAAGTTATCTTTCTCTGTTAACCCAACTCCTGCTATATTGAGCTACTGTTATGTTCATATAATGCACAACTACACGTGCCCCAACATGTTTAGGTAATTGATGTGCACATGTAGTACAAACCTGCATGGGTCCCGAGTAAATCAGTTGTGAAAAGCTATCTTTCTCTGTTAACCCAACTCCTGCTATATTGAGCCACTGTTATGATCATATAATGCACAACTACACGTGCCCCATCATGTTTAGGTAATTGATGTGTACATGTAGTACAAACCTGCATGGGTCCCGAGTAAATCAGTTGTGAAAAGTTATCTTTCTCTGTTAACCCAACTCCTGCTATATTGAGCCACTGTTATGATCATATAATGCACAACTACACGTGCCCCAACATGTTTAGGTAAATGATGTGCACATGTAGTACAAACCTGCATGGGTGCCGAGTAAATCAGTTGTGAAAAGTTATCTTTCTCTGTTAACCCAACTCCTGCTATATTGAGCTACTGTTATGATCATATAATGCACAACTACACGTGCCCCAACATGTTTAGGTAATTGGTGTGCACATGTAGTACAAACCTGCATGGGTCCCGAGTAAATCAGTTGTGAAAAGTTATCTTTCTCTGTTAACCCAACTCCTGCTATATTGAGCTACTGTTATGATCATATAATGCACAACTACACGTGCCCCAACATGTTTAGGTAATTGATGTGCACATGTAGTACAAACCTGCATGGGTCCCGAGTAAATCAGTTGTGAAAAGTTATCTTTCTCTGTTAACCCAACTCCTGCCATATTGAGCCACTGCTATGATCATATAATGCACAACTACGCGTGCCCCAACAGGTTTAGGTAATTGATGTGCACATGTAGTACAAACCTGCATGGGTCCCGAGTAAATCAGTTGTGAAAAGTTATCTTTCTCTGTTAACCCAACTCCTGCTATATTGAGCTACTGTTATGTTCATATAATGCACAACTACACGTGCCCCAACATGTTTAGGTAATTGATGTCCACATGTAGTACAAACCTGCATGGGTCCCGAGTAAATCAGTTGTGAAAAGTTATTTTTCTCTGTTAACCCAACTCCTGCTATATTGAGCCACTGTTATGATCATATAATGCACAACTACACGGGCCCCATCATGTTTAGGTAATTGATGTGCACATGTAGTACAAACCTGCATGGGTCCCGAGTAAATCAGTTGTGAAAAGTTATCTTTCTCTGTTAACCCAACTCCTGCTATATTGAGCTACTGTTATGATCATATAATGCACAACCACACGAGCCCCAACATGTTTAGGTAATTGATGTGCACATGTAGTACAAACCTGCATGGGTCCCGAGTAAATCAGTTGTGAAAAGTTATCTTTCTCTGTTAACCCAACTCCTACTATATTGAGCTACTGTTATGATCATATAATGCACAACTACACGTGCCCCAACATGTTTAGGTAATTGATGCGCACATGTAGTACAAACCTGCATGGGTCCCGAGTAAATCAGTTGTGAAAATTTATCTTTCTCTGTTAACCCAACTCCTGCTATATTGAGCCACTGTTATGATCATATAATGCACAACTACACGTGCCCCAACATGTTTAGGTAATTGATGTGCACATGTACAAACCTGCATAGGTCCCGAGTAAATCAGTTGTGAAAAGTTATCTTTCTCTGTTAACCCAACTCCTGCTATATTGAGCTACTGTTAGGATCATATAATGCACAACTACACGTGCCCCAACATGTTTAGGTAATTGATGTGCACATATAGTACAAACCTGCATGGGTCCCGAGTAAATCAGTTGTGAAAAGTTATCTTTCTCTGTTAACCCAACTCCTGCTATATTGAGCCACTGTTATGATCATATAATGCACAACTACACGTGCCCCAACATGTTTAGGTAATTGATGTGCACATGTAGTACAAACCTGCATGGGTCCCGAGTAAATCAGTTGTGAAAAGTTATCTTTCTCTGTTAACCCAACTCCTGCTATATTGAGCTACTGTTATGATCATATAATGCACAACTACACGTGCCCCAACATGTTTAGGTAATTGATGTGCACATGTAGTACAAACCTGCATGGGTCCCGAGTAAATCAGTTGTGAAAAGTTATCTTTCTCTGCTAACCCAACTCCTGCTATATTCAGCCACTGTTACGATCATATAATGCACAACTACACGTGCCCCAACATGTTTAGGTAATTGATGTGCACATGTAGTACAAACCTGCATGGGTCCCGAGTAAATCAGTTGTGAAAAGTTATCTTTCTCTGTTAACCCAACTCCTGCTATATTGAGCTACTGTTAGGATCATATAATGCACAACTACACGTGCCCCAACATGTTTAGGTAATTGATGTACACATGTAGTACAAGTCTGCATGGGTCCCGAGTAAATCAGTTGTGAAAAGTTATCTTTCTCTGTTAACCCAACTCCTGCTATATTGAGCTACTGTTATGATCATATAATGCACAACTACACGTGCCCCCAACATGTTTAGGTAATTGATGTGCACATGTAGTACAAACCTGCATGGGTCCCGAGTAAATCAGTTGTGAAAAGTTATCTTTCTCTGTTAACCCAACTCCTGCTATATTGAGCCACTGCTATGATCATATAATGCACAACTACACGTGCCCCAACAGGTTTAGGTAATTGATGTGCACATGTAGTGCAAACCTGCATGGGTCCCGAGTAAATCAGTTGTGAAAAGTTATCTTTCTCTGTTAACCCAACTCCTGCTATATTGAGCTACTGTTATGTTCATATAATGCACAACTACACGAGCCCCAACATGTTTAGGTAATTGATGTGCACATGTAGTACAAACCTGCATGGGTCCCGAGTAAATCAGTTGTGAATAGTTATCTTTCTCTGTTAACCCAACTCCTGCTATATTGAGCCACTGTTATGATCATATAATGCACAACTACACGTGCCCCAACATGTTTAGGTAATTGATGTGCACATGTAGTACAAACCTGCATGGGTCCCGAGTAAATCAGTTGTGAAAAGTTATCTTTCTCTGTTAACCCAACTCCTGCTATATTGAGCCACTGTTATGATCATATAATGCACAACTACACGTGCCCCATCATGTTTAGGTAATTGATGTGCACATGTAGTACAAACCTGCATGGGTCCCGAGTAAATCAGTTGTGAAAAGTTATCTTTCTCTATTGAGCCACTGTTATGACCATATAATGCACAACTACACGTGCCCCAACATGTTTAGGTAATTGATGTGCACATGTAGTACAAACTTACATGGGTCCCGAGTAAATCAGTTGTGAAAAGTTATCTTTCTCTGTTAACCCAACTCCTGCTATATTGAGCTACTGTTATGATCATATAATGCTCAACTACACGTGCCCCAACATGTTTAGGTAATTGATGTGCACATATAGTACAAACCTGCATGGGTCCCGAGTAAATCAGTTGTGAAAAGTTATCTTTCTCTGTTAACCCAACTTTTGCTATATTGAGCCACTTTATGATCATATAATGCACAACTACACGTGCCCCAACATGTTTAGGTAATTGATGTGCACATGTAGTACAAACCTGCATGGGTACCGAGTAAATCAGTTGTGAAAAGTTATCTTTCTCTGTTAACCCAACTCCTGCTATATTGAGCCACTGCTATTATCATATAATGTACAACTACACGTGCCCCAACAGGTTTAGGTGATTGATGTGCACATACAGTACAAACCTGCATGGGTCCCGAGTAAATCAGTTGTGAAAAGTTATCTTTCTCTGTTAACCCAACTCCTGCTATATTGAGCCACTGCTATGATCATATAATGCACAACTACACGTGCCCCAACATATTTAGGTAATTGATGTGCACATGTAGTACAAACCTGCATGGATCCCGAGTAAATCAGTTGTGAAAAGTTATCTTTCTCTGTTAACCCAACTCCTGCTATATTGAGCCACTGTTATGACCATATAATGCACAACTACACGTGCCCCAACATGTTTAGGTAATTGATGTGCACATATAGTACAAACCTGCATGGGTCCCGAGTAAATCAGTTGTGAAAAGTTATCTTTCTCTGTTAACCCAACTCCTGTTATATTGAGCCACTGTTATGATCATATAATGCACAACTACACGTGCCCCAACATGTTTAGGTAATTGATGTGCACATATAGTACAAACCTGCATGGGTCCCGAGTAAATCAGTTGTGAAAAGTTATCTTTCTCTGTTAACCCAACTCCTGCTATATTGAGCCACTGTTATGATCATATAATGCACAACTACACGTGCCCCAACATGTTTAGGTAATTGATGTGCACATGTAGTACAAACCTGCATGGATCCCGAGTAAATCAGTTGTGAAAAGTTATCTTTCTCTGTTAACCCAACTCCTGCTATATTGAGCCACTGTTATGACCATATAATGCACAACTACACGTGCCCCAACATGTTTAGGTAATTGATGTGCACATATAGTACAAACCTGCATGGGTCCCGAGTAAATCAGTTGTGAAAAGTTATTTTTCTCTGTTAACCCAACTCCTGCTATATTGAGCCACTGTTATGATCATATAATGCACAACTACACGTGCCCCAACATGTTTAGGTAATTGATGTGCACATATAGTACAAACCTGCATGGGTCCCGAGTAAATCAGTTGTGAAAAGTTATCTTTCTCTGTTAACCCAACTCCTGCTATATTGAGCCACTGTTATGATCATATAATGCACAACTACACGTGCCCCAACATGTTTAGGTAATTGATGTGCACATGTAGTACAAACCTGCATGGGTCCCGAGTTAATCAGTTGTGAAAAGTTATCTTTCTCTGTTAACCCAACTCCTGCTATATTGAGCTACTGTTATGTTCATATAATGCACAACTACACGTGCCCCAACATTTTTAGGTAATTGATGTGCACATGTAGTACAAACCTGCATGGGTCCCGAGTAAATCAGTTGTGAAAAGTTATCTCTCTCTGTTAACCCAACTCCTGCTATATTGAGCTACTGTTATGATCATATAATGCACAACTACACGTGCCCCAACATGTTTAGGTAATTGATGTGCACATGTAGTACAAAACTGCATGGGTCCCGAGTATATCAGTTGTGAATAAGTCTATTTCTTTGTTAACCCATCTTTTGCTCCACTGAGCACCTATTATGATCATATAATGCAAAACTACATATCACTGAACACGTTTGGGTAATTGATGTGCACATGTAATACAAATCTGCATGGGTCCCGAGTGAATCAGTTGTGAATAAGTCTATTTCGTTGTTAACCCTTCTCCTGTTTCACTGAGCACCTGTTATGATCATATAATGCAAAACTACACATGACCGAACACGTCTTGGTAATTGATGTGCACATATAGTACAATCCTGCATGGGTCCCGAGTAAATCAGTTGTGAAAAGTTGTCTTTCTCTGTTAACCCAACTCCTGCTATATTGAGCTACTGTTATGATCATATAATGCACAACTACACGAGCCCCAACATGTTTAGGTAATTGATGTGCACATGTAGTACAAACCTGCATGGGTCCCGAGTAAATCAGTTGTGAAAAGTTATCTTTCTCTGTTAACCCAACTCCTGCTATATTGAGCCACTGTTATGATCATATAATGCACAACTACACGTGCCCCAACATGTTTAGGTAATTGGTGTGCACATGTAGTACAAACCTGCATGGGTCCCGAGTAAATCAGTTGTGAAAAGTTATCTTTCTCTGTTAACCCAACTCCTGCTATATTGAGCTACTGTTATGATCATATAATGCACAACTACACGTGCCCCAACATATTTAGGTAATTGATGTGCACATGTAGTACAAACCTGCATGGGTCCCGAGTAAATCAGTTGTGAAAAGTTATCTTTCTCTGTTAACCCAACTCCTGCCATATTGAGCCACTGTTATGATCATATAATGCACAACTACACGTGCCCCAACATGTTTAGGTAATTGATGTGCACATGTAGTACAAACCTGCATGGGTCCCGAGTAAATCAGTTGTGAAAAGTTATCTTTCTCTGTTAACCCAACTCCTGCTATATTGAGCTACTGTTATGATCATATAATGCACAACTACACGTGCCCCAACATGTTTAGGTAATTGATGTGCACATGTAGTACAAACCTGCATGGGTCCCGAGTAAATCAGTTGTGAAAAGTTGTCTTTCTCTGTTAACCCATCTCCTGTTTCACTGAGCACCTGTTACGATCATATAATGCAAAACTACACATGACCGAACACGTCTTTGTGATTGATGTGCACATGTAGTACAAACCTGCATGGGTCCCGAGTAAATCAGTTGTGAAAAGTTATCTTTCTCTGTTAACCCAACTCCTGCTATATTGAGCCACTGCTATGATCATATAATACACAACTACACGTGCCCCAACATGTTTAGGTAATTGATGTGCACATGTAGTACAAACCTGCATGGGTCCCGAGTAAATCAGTTGTGAAAAGTTATCTTTCTCTGTTAACCCAACTCCTGCTATATTGAGCCACTGTTATGATCATATAATGCACAACTACACGTGCCCCAACATGTTTAGGTAATTGATGTGCACATGTAGTACAAAACTGCATGGGTCCCGAGTATATCTGTTGTGAATAAGTCTATTTCTTTGTTAACCCATCTTTTGCTCCACTGAGCACCTATTATGATCATATAATGCAAAACTACATATCACCGAACACGTTTGGGTAATTGATGTGCACATGTAATACAAATCTGCATGGGTCCCGAGTGAATCAGTTGTGAATAAGTCTATTTCGTTGTTAACCCATCTCCTGTTACACTGAGCACCTGTTATGATCATATAATGCAAAACTACACATGACCGAACACGTCTCGGTAATTGATGTGCACATATAGTACAAACCTGCATGGGTCCCGAGTAAATAAGTTGTGAAAAGTTATCTTTTTCTCTTAACCCAACTCCTGCTATATTGAGCCACTGTTATGATCATATAATGCACAACTACACGTGCCCCAACACGTTTAGGTAATTGATGTGCACATGTAGTACAAACCTGCATGGGTCCCGAGTAAATCAGTTGTGAAAAGTTATCTTTCTCTGTTAACCCAACTCCTGCTATATTGAGCCACTGTTATGATCATATAATGCACAACTACACGTGCCCCAACATGTTTAGGTAATTGATGTGCACATGTAGTGCAAACCTGCATGGGTCCCGAGTAAATCAGTTGTGAAAAGTTATCTTTCTCTGTTAACCCAATTCCTGCTATATTGAGCTACTTTTATGATCATATAATGCACAACTACACGTGCCCCAACATGTTTAGGTAATTGATGTGCACATGTAGTACAAACCTGCATGGGTCCCGAGTAAATCAGTTGTGAAAAGTTATCTTTCTCTGTTAACCCAACTCCTGCTATATTGAGCCACTGTTATGATCATATAATGCACAACTACACGTGCCCCAATATGTTTAGCTAATTGATGTGCACATGTAGTACAAACCTGCATGGGTCCCGAGTAAATCAGTTGTGAAAAGTTATCTTTCTCTGTTAACCCAACTTCTGCTATATTGAGCTACTGTTATGATCATATAATGCACAACTACACGTGCCCCAACATATTTAGGTAATTGATGTGCACATGTAGTACAAATCTGCATGGGTCCCGAGTAAATCAGTTGTGAAAAGTTATCTTTCTCTGTTAACCCAACTCCTGCTATATTGAGCTCCTGTTATGATCATATAATGCACAACTACACTTGCCCCAATATGTTTAGGTAATTGATGTGCACATGTAGTACAAACCTGCATGGGTCCCGAGTAAATCAGTTGTGAAAAGTTATCTTTCTCTGTTAACCCAACTCCTGCTATATTGAGCTACTGTTATGATCATATAATGCACAACTACACGTGCCCCAACGTGTTTAGGTAATTGATGTGCACATGTAGTACAAACCTGCATGGGTCCCGAGTAAATCAGTTGTGAAAAGTTATCTTTCTCTGTTAACCCAACTCCTGCTATATTGAGCCACTGTTATGATCATATAATGCACAACTACACGTGCCCCAACATGTTTAGGTAATTGATGTGCACATGTAGTACAAACCTGCATGGGTCCCGAGTAAATCAGTTGTGAAAAGTTATCTTTCTCTGTTAACCCAACTCCTGCTATATTGAGCCACTGTTATGATCATATAATGCACAACTACAC
Organism: Leptura quadrifasciata; assembly: GCA_963675555.1. NCBI lineage: Eukaryota > Metazoa > Arthropoda > Insecta > Coleoptera > Cerambycidae > Leptura > Leptura quadrifasciata. Next base: position 87,148,665 of record OY776675.1, read on the forward strand.
GTGCCCCAACATGTTTAGGTAATTGATGTGCACATGTAGTACAAACCTGCGTGGGTCCCGAGTAAATCAGTTGTGAAAAGTTATCTTTCTCTGTTAACCCAACTCCTGCTATATTGAGCTACTGTTATGATTATATAATGCACAACTACACGTGCCCCAACATGTTTAGGTAATTGATGTGCACATGTAGTACAAACCTGCATGGGTCCCGAGTAAATCAGTTGTGAAAAGTTATCTTTCTCTGTTAACCCAACTCCTGCTATATTGAGCCACTGTTATGATCATATAATGCACAACTACACGTGCCCCAACATGTTTAGGTAATTGATGTGCACATGTAGTACAAACCTGCATGGGTCCCGAGTAAATCAGTTGTGAAAAGTTATCTTTCTCTGTTAACCCAACTCCTGCTATATTGAGCTACTGTTATGATCATATAATGCACAACTACACGAGCCCCAACATGTTTAGGTAATTGATGTGCACATGTAGTACAAACCTGCATGGGTCCCGAGTAAATCAGTTGTGAATAGTTATCTTTCTCTGTTAACCCAACTCCTGCTATATTGAGCCACTGTTATGATCATATAATGCACAACTACACGTGCCCCAACATGTTTAGGTAATTGATGTGCACATGTAGTACAAACCTGCATGGGTCCCGAGTAAATCAGTTGTGAAAAGTTATCTTTCTCTGTTAACCCAACTCCTGCTATATTGAGCTACTGGTATGATCATATAATGCACAACTACACGTGCCCCAACATGTTTAGGTAATTGATGTGCACATGTAGTACAAATCTGCATGGGTCCCGAGTAAATCAATTGTGAATAAGTCTATTTCTTTGTTAACCCATCTCCTGCTACACTGAGCACCTATTATGATCAAGTCATGCAAAACTACATATGACCGAACACGTTTGGGTAATTGATGTGCACATGTAACACAAATCTGCATGGGTCCCGAGTAAAAGAGTTGTGAATAAGTCTATTTCGTTGTTAACCCGTCTCCTGCTACACTGAGCCACTCTTATGATCATATAATGCACAACTGCACGTGCCCCCGAACATGTTTAGGTCATTGATGTGCACATGTCCCGTAGAGATCAGTTGCGAAATAGTCTATGTCTTTGTTAACACAACCCCTGCTATATTGAGCATCTATTATGATCATATACAACAAAACTATATCTAGTACAAATACACATGGGTCCCGAGGAAATCAGTTGTGAAATGGTCTATTTCTTTGTTAACCCAACTCCTGCCACATTGGGCATCTGTTATGATCATATATAGCAAAGCTACATCTGACCGAATACGATTGGGTAATTGATGTGCACATGTAGTACAAATCCACATGGGTCTCAAGTAAATCAGTTGTGAAATGGTCTATTTCTTTGTTAACCCAACTCCTGCCACATTGGGTATTTATTATGACCATATATAGCAAAGCTACATCTGACCGAATACGTTTGCGTAATTGATGTGCACATGTAGTACAAATTCACATGGGTCCCAAGTAAATCAGTTGTGAAATGAACTATTTCTTTGTTAACCCAACTCCTGCCACATTGGGCATCTATTATGATCATATATAGAAAAGCTACATCTGACCGAATATGTTTGTGTAATTGATGTGCACATGTACTACAAATACACATGGGTCCCGTAGAGATCAGTTGCGAAATAGTCTATTTCTTTGTTAACACAACCCCTGCTATATTGAGCATCTATTATGATCATATACAGCAAAACTATATCTGATCGAATACGTTTGCGTAATTGATGTGCACATGTAGTACAAATACACATGGGTCCCGAGGAAATCAGTTGTGAAATGATCTATTTCTTTGTTAACCCAACTCCTGCCACATTGGGCATCTATTATGATCATATATAGCAAAACTACATCTGATCGAATACGTTTGGGTAATTGATGTGCACATGTAGTACAAATCCACAAGGGTCCCAAGTAAATCAGTTGTGAAATGGTCTATTTCTTTGTTAACCAAACTCCTGCCACATTGGGCAACTATTATGATCAAATATAGCAAAGCTACATCTGATCGAATACGTTTGCGTAATTGATGTGCACATGTAGTACAAATACACATGGGTCCCGAGGAAATCAGTTGTGAAATGGTCTATTTCTTTGTTAGCACAACTCCTGCCACATTAAGCATATATTATGATCATATATAGCAAAGCTACATCTGACCGAATACGATTGGGTAATTGATGTGCACATGTAGTACAAATCCACGTGGGTCCCAAGTAAATCAGTTGTGAAATGGCCTATTTCTTTGTTAACTCAACTCCTGCCACATTGGGCATCTATTATGATCATATATAGTAAAACTACATCTGATCGAATACATTTGCGTAATTGATGTGCACATGTAGTACAAATACAAATGGGTCCCGAGGAAATCAGTTGTGAAATGGTCTATTTCTTTGATAGCACTAGCCCTGCTACATTGACCTTCTATTATTATCATATACAGCAAAACAACATCTGATCGAATACGTTTTGGTAATTGATGTACACATGTAGTACAAATCCACATGGGTCCCGAGTAAATCAGTTGTGAAATGGTCTATTTCTTTGATAACACTAGCCCTGCTACATTGAGCTTCTATTATGATCATATATAGCAAAGCTACATCTGACCGAATACGTTTGCATAATTGATGTTCACATGTATTACAAATCCATTTGGGTCCCGAGCAAATCAGTTGTGAAAAGATCTATTTCTCTGTTATCCCAACTCCTGCCACATTAAGCATCTATTATGATCATATATAGCAAAACTACATCTAACCAAATGCGTTTGCGTAATTGATGTGTACATGTAGTACAAATTCACATGGGTCCCAAGTAAATCAGTTGTGAAGAGGTCCATTTCTTTGTTAACCCAACTCCTGCTATATTGAACAACTGTTATGTTCATATAATGCAAAGCTACATATGATCGAATACGTTTCGGTAATTGATGTGCATGTAGTACAAGTCCACATGGCTCCCAAATAAACCAGTTGTAAAATGGTCTATTTCTTTGTTAACATAACCCCTGCTACATTGAGCATCTATTAAAATCATATATGGCAAAACTACATCTGATCGAATACGTTTGCGTAATTGATGTGCACATGTAGTACAAATCCACATGGGTCCCGAGGAAATCAGTCGTGAAATGGTCTATTTCTTTGTTATCACAACCACTGCTACATTGAGCATCTATTATGATCATATATAGCAAAACTACATCTGATCGAATACGTTTGGGTTATTTATGTGCACATGCAGTACAAATCCGCATAGGTCCCGAGTAAATTAGTTGTGAAAATGTTAACCCAAATCCTGTTACATTGAGCCCCTATTATGATCATATAAAGCAAGACTACATCTTACCGAATACATTTGGGTAATTGATGGGCACATATATTACAAATCCACATGGGTTCCGAGTAAATCAGTTCTGAAAAGGTCTATTTCTTTGTTAACCCATCTCCTGCTGCATTGTGCAACTGTAATGATCATATAATGCAAAACTACATATGACCTAATACATTTGGGTAGTTGTTGTGCACATGTAGCACAAATCCACATGGGTCCCCAGTAAGTCAGTTGTGAAATGGTCTATTTCTTTTTTAACCCAATTCCTGTTACATTGAGCACCTATTGTGGTCATATAATGTAAAACCACGTATGACCGAATACGTTTCGGTAATTGATGTGCTCATGTAGTACAAATCCACATGGGTCAGGAGCGAATCAGTTTTTAAAAGGTCTATTTCTTTGTTAACCCAACTCCTGCTACATTGAGCATCTATTTCAGTGAAAATTCCATGTTAGTTTATCATCGAAGGTTACCCCAAGGTAACATACCCAACAGCTTGTATCTCTCTGATGCGAAAGTTAGTATTGTATCCAGTAGGGCGGGTGCCTTCAGTACTCCTAGTATCCTTCGGCTTGTGAAGAGAAACATCCTCGTCGTCCTGGTATTGACAGACAGGGCAGGGAATGTTCTCCACACCTTTTTTCAATTCTTCTTAGGGCCCCCTGCATTCTTTCACAAAGGACTACTTTGAATTTTCCGCTAAGCATTATTGGTAAATCATCTGCGTAGGCAATTGTGTGGAATTCTTCTGAGTTGAGGCGGCACAAGAGGTTATTATGAACGAGGTTCCATAGCACTGGTGATACTACACCTCCCTCCGGACAGCCTCTTGCAACCATTCTCGTTTGGAAGCATCTCCCACACTAATTTGTACAGCTCTTTGATCATGTTGGACATCCAGCTTCCCATGGTCGTAGGGACATTCCTCTCCACTAGGGATGCTGTAATTTTTGGAGAGGTGGTTCTGTTAAACACACCTTCTATATCTATAGTCCACTAGGGTGAACTCTTTATTGTCCAAGGATTCCTCAATTATACTCGCTACTGGATCTTTCCAGGTTGTATGCGTGCTGGTTAGATGTAAATTGTTGCCTTTCTTTACAACATCCCTTATGCATCGACCGCATAACTTCTCCATCGTCTTGAGCAGAAATGAGGTCAAGCTATTGGGTCCATATGCTTTGGGGGTGGTAGTCCATTCGCTCTGCCTTTAGAATGATGTCCTTCACTTCTCTCCATATCTCTGGAATATAAAGGTGTGCTAAGCACGCTCTAAATCCTCCAATCAGGTGCGGCAATAATTCATCCAGTCCCCATTGCAGTAGGGCGGAATAAATAACGTTAATGCCTGGCGACTTAAAAGAAGAAAGCCTCTGTATTGCCAATCTTATCTTGTCTTCACTTACTATGTGGTTGGGCATTTGCCAATTTAAATCCGAGGGTTGGGTGTCGACTTCGTCTGGCCATTCCTTGTGTTCTGTAGTCACAGATCTCGGGAAGTGAGTCTCCATAAGTAACTCAAGGCTTCCCCGAAAGTCGTTCTTGTACCATCATTCTTTTTTAATAGGCGACGGTCATGGTCTTTGTCTTTGGCAAGAATTTTGCATAACCTAGCATCTGTGAGCAGCACCTAATGTTGAACACCTTTTAAGCAAAGTTCAAATGTGCTTTTAGAGGGCGGAATATTAAAACATAATATTTTTAGTCGCAAACTCCTCTATAAAATCCTTATTTTACTATAAGGAACATAACCAGACTGCAACCAACAGCTACTCTCCGGGCTATGTGCCCCGCCGAGCGCTGAATTACAAGTTACAAGCCTGGCGTGTTGTGTAATAATTGCATATTACCATCAAAACGCTAATGCTACGATTGCAACAAACACCAGCCGAAAGACTGATCCTACTTAAAGGAGCTCTCGTGCCAGTCGTCACACACCACTTGCAGACTGCAGTTTCGAGCTGTTGGTTCTCGTCAGTGCAAGGTAGGCATGTGATGAAAAATATGTTTCAACCTATTAAACAAATTATTCCTCGACTGGATTTAAATTTAAGGAGGCAATTGTTTTCTCAACACATATAATACACATATATATAATATTTCTGTCAACAATATTGTTATGCAAATGACTACCACAGTATTCATAAATATGTTACACAATTTCCTGTTATATTTAAATTAAATAAACATGTAATGCTAATGGTGGTCCTTGTTTAATTATCAGCCATTCATGAATCATGTTGAGATTTAATATTTAATACATTGAACGGACAAACCCGCTTTAAATATTTGCCAATAATACACCTGGTAAATCGAGTATTACCGAGACCTGAAACCTGAAAGTGGATCAGAATTATTATGTTACATCGCCAAGAGCCTGAAGGCGTTAATTCAGGCTATTGCAGACTCATTTTAAAAACAATATGAATTGAAAGATAATATCAGTTTTTGGGGTGTCAGCTGGTTCCAGATGAATTTCAAGGTGAAATTGACATTTCTTACGATACGCTTAATGTTGTACTAAGTACAATTCGGAAATTATACTTATGCTAATTATTTCATCAATGAATACAAGTTAATAAACAATGAATTGTATATATTAATATTCTGAAAAGAATTTCTAACAACGACAAAACATATATTATATTATATTAATTTGATTAATTTACATAAATAAAATACTTTTAACAAACTTTTATTGAAATATACTAGAAATTATTAATATAAGTATTCTTACTTTATTAATCAATTAAATTTTTAAAAAATCGACCAACAGGATTTTATTATAGTGATAAGTGGAAAAATTAAGAAAAATGTGACTTGGACTTAATTTGGAGTTTTTAACAGTGAAAAGCATTATTCTCTCCGCAACGATACGACTCCTAAAGAACTTTCAAGATAAAGAGAAGATAAATTTCAATTAAGCAAACCAAAATATTAATTGAAAATAGGTTTAGTTTAGTTTTTGATCCGGTATCAAACCGACTAGCAACTATGTGACTTTTTACTAAATTAATCCTTAGCAAAGTTTTCGGCTCAATTTATTGATTTAAAAGGCAAGTTTGACAGTTTTGCCTGACTTTTATAACATTGTTAATTCACAAAAGCAAAGGAAGATGACTTAAACTGACAGTTTTGGCCGTCAGCGTACTAATTTGTAAAATGTTAAAAACCAAATCGATTTTATGAACTTTCGTTCATTAACCATCTTTACACTATCATTTTATACACAATTTTTATACGCTAATTATAGTAATAGCTTATATTTTAGATTTCCTATGATATACACATTCACATACATAACTTTCAATTAATTTATTTTATTATCAAATCCAGATATTTCCATAGAGCAATTGTACAAAAAAGTGGTAGATTATGTGTTAAAAGTGATTTTATTTTATGCGTGGAGTTGCTATCCTCGTTTCGCAATTTTCTTCACTTATGTGCTACGGACAGCCACCCTTTAACATGTATTTTGCAATGTCAGATGGATGTAACCATTCCAAAAAGTATTAGACTAAATTGATAATTAAATAATTCTCTCCATATTAAAGAAGACTGGCATGTCTAACAGTGTAATAAACTTATGAAAATCTAATTTATTTGAGAAAAGACAATTTGTTGAAAACGAAGGAGATCAATGATGTTGACGATCAATCCATTTATATTATCGCTTTATCTGGGGTGCCTAAATATCCAATTAGATCCATTATTAGTTCCCTTCTTATTGAAAATTCAGTTCAAATATTTAAAATTTAAAATCTTTTTTACACAGATGATTTAAAAATATTTAATGTACCTACCTAAATACATTGATATTCACATGCGAACTGCCCTGTATTGCATATGTTTGCAATTCATATGCGAACTGTATAGCATTGCATTGGTTTATGCGATTTTCTAGAAAAGGAGCGATTGCAAAATATCTAATAATAAACAACAGCCGTTTGATGAAAATAAGTTTAGTGAGATATTTATTTCATGGATATTGAATGAGTTCCTTGTTACAACTACACCAGAGATTTCTTTACTTACAAAATTTGTCATGAACTCTTTTTTTTGTTTTACTATCAGAAATTAGCAAAATAGTACAAATAATTTAACTAAAAGTATCTCATATTGTATTTAGATTTACAATAAGGAAAGCAAAAAAAAGTTCATCAAAAGTTTAGTGTAGGCTAAACTAACGTTTTAGAAAACTCTATTTTTAAATAGCGGTAAGGTTCAATGGCGGTGGGGTCTGTGTTCTTTGCAGCCATACTGCCAAAATATAACAAGCATTGGCGACATTACCAATTAATGATTAAAAAGAATACTGACGAAGGCAAAACGTATTATACCGAATTAGCCTTTGAAATTTGCACAGGTTCTCAGTGTTTTGTAGGGCCAGTATCAATTTCAAGTGTTAAAAATATTTTTTACACTAATGTCTTTTAAAACCTTGTTTTGCAGTATTTTGATTTTCATTGTCATATAAGATTCTGACTTCTGTCACCATATATATAAAAGTAGTTAAATGTAGTTCACCGTTAATTCAATCAACATTGCCTCTAGTTAACATATACATAATAATAAACACCAATTCTACGACAAAATATGACACCCGTCCTTTGTATTATGTGATCTGTCTTAAAAATCTATGCTGATCGACTGGAATGAGATTTTTTGTTAAAATGTAGATGATAGTACAACGTAATTTCAAGACAGAAGTTATAACCAAGATATACTGAATTTTTCAATGAGAATCTTTTTCAATTTTTATGGTGCGTAGTTCTGTGTAAGCAAACAATCCTTAAAAACCTTATATATATATTTAATAAGTTCTGGGAATATTCTTCAGCAACTTAAGATGCCACCTTCTTGGTATCATTTCGGACTCTCTGTGACAAGCCTAAAGAATTTTTGTGGTATATGTTAATAGCTGGATATCCCTCACATATTGCTTCGATGTAATCGATTTTTTCATACATGAACAACAATTCTTTTCCAACTTGTACGTTTTTCTTCACTACTCAACCTCGTAATAGTACAGAGTAAATTTAAGTTAAGTTGTATAAGGACAAAATTGTCATCAAAATCGGTTCAGTGATTTTCTAGATTAAAGCATTCATACAGACACAGACATACAGGCAGATGGGCATTTGCCTGGACTCTGTTATAATATTACATTGTCTCTCTATCCTTCTTATTTCTGTCAAAAATTGTTCTCATCAGTGATGTTCAGTTTCATTTATACACTCAATGTAACATTAATGAAACTCTCAATAATAGTGGCAAACCTATATCATGACAAGGAAATGAAATACCAGATCTAGTTGTTATTCAAGAAGAACCTCTGACAGCACAACGGTAAAATCTTGAGATTTTGAAAATCCATGTCGTTCCACCTGCCTACTGTAAGGAACAGTTTCCTACTAATGCACCATAATGAGCAAGTGATAAATTAATACTTACTACGACGGAGTCGCAATCAATAAGTCCTGACTTAAATCCTATAGAACAAATATATAACGGCATGTAATTGCAATGCACCCCCTGTATAACTAATACGTATGGTTTTTAATGTTAAATCAGTGTTTAGGTTGATTAGAATGCCTGGTTTACAATACGAAAATGTTTGTAAAATATGATTTACTAGTTTTGCAATAGGCACAAATTTCATCAGGTAATTTGAAATTCTAAAATTTATACTTCCTTATAATACCATTACTACTATTCTTCACATATATTTACGTATCAAAATTTATATTTAAGGTAAGATAGCTATCCAGGGTCAAAAAACCAAATCTATGTTATTTGAATCACACTTAGCAACATGGTAGAAAAATATCTAGAACAAAATATGTAATGATGATTTATTAACATTTATAAATCTTTAATGTGTTATGCAATTTGGTTTTTAAGCGCTGAGCACACCACGCCTTGAAAGAAATTAATGCATTTGACACATAGGTATTAAAATTGTTCCGCAATAAAGATCTGATGAACAGATTTTGTTATCGCAGACACTTTTAATGCAGCTTGCAAAAAAAATACCACCTATTTTAATTTAAATCAAATTAAAAGTTACTTTCAATTAACAATGATATACTTGAATCGAAAGGTTTGAATCGACTGATATTTCATCTATTAATAATAGGGTTTTCCCACTAATTTTATTTTAACAATTTGTGTCGTGAAAATGATATAAAAAAACATTTTATTAATTTACAACGATTTACTTTTCTAAAAAGAATTATTTCTAAGAAAATATCGTTAAAACAACTTGCTGATAATTTCACTACTTTTTAAAAGCGGCATTTTTACGCGCCAGAATTACGTATCTAATTGTGTGTTAAAGAAAGCTTTCCTCTAAAACTTCCCAGAATTTCAATTTGTAATGCTTGTACTGTGGTTGGTCTAAAGCAGTGGACGTGTAAATATTGGCCAATAAGAATCCAGATAAATGCCGCACAAGTTATTCGTGAAAGCGTCGGACGTTAATATTTTGTACTGTAGTTTAGGTTTAACCTTTACCGACATTACACATCAGATGACTAACCTAAAACGTTAAATTTATATTTTTATGTTTGTATTGTTTGGAGTGAAAATATTATTTTATCAGTTTCTGGTTTATGTTTTATTAATTCTACAATCAAAATGGAATCAAGTGGAAGTGGGATATGTTAAAGGTGCCGCTGATAATTTACCTAAAGTAGAAAAGTGCTGAGTGCTGTCAATAAATAGACGTTATGTTATGTTAACAGAGACCAAGATTAATAAACAATCTTGAACAGAGACAACCTCTGTGATGTTAATTCTGTAATTGGATTTCAAGGTGTTGACGTCACAACGCGCCAATTTATGGCTGTTTAAAATGAACCCAATATTTTCAAACTTCAAGTTTTTTTTTGTTACTATTAGTAAAATTAATAAGATAATAAATATGCCATAAATCAGTTTTTTACGTGAGTTAAGTATTTCAGCAATAATTTTTTTTTTCGGAAAACCCTATTGTCTATTCATATTTAGATTAGTAATAATGTAGATATTTTCCAATTACTCTTACATGCGTTATGATTATCTTCTTTTTTAAAATAAATTTAATAATTTCTTATACATGCATAAAGAATAATAATGATTTTTGATCAGTTTCTAATGCATATATTGTACAAAATTAAACGATATGCATACAATTTAGACAAAAACTTATGTCTTACGAATTTTTGAGGTGCCATAAAGGAGTTCAGACTCTAAATCTCTAAGACCCATTATCCTGACATCATTTCTTTTGAAAGGCCTGGAAAAATGCTGGATGGATGCATTAACGGGAATATCCTGAGCACTCACTCCCTTAACGTTCACCAGTATGCTTACCAGTCGGGAAAATCAATAGAATTAGCACATAATAACCCAGTCGGGATAATCACTCGATCTCTTCAGGAAAAGGAGATTGCGGTGGCTGCTTTTCTCGATGTTGAAGAAGCATTCAATAATGCACTGCGCAATTCCTATATACAGCGGCAGCTGCTAGACAACTGGAGCCAACCCTAACTGACTAGATTCGGGCTATGTTGAGAACGACGGCCTTACAGGGGGAAACGGTCAACTTCATGGCCACAAGAGGATGCCCAAAGGTGGGGTTCGCTCCCCTTCTACCTCTAGGCGGATGACCTAGTCGTTTTTAGAGGAAATTCTGAAAATGTACTCTCTTATACCCTTCAAGAGGTACTAGATGCAGTGCGAGACGGTACAGATGTCTCCTGACCCTCACAAAGCAGTGATAGTACCCTTCACCAAAAAATGAAAGGTGGATAACTTAGAACCGTATTCCCTACTAGATGAAACTATTCCATTCTTGGAGGAAGTGAAATATCTAGATATCACGCTAGATAGTTCACTTAATTGGAACGCCCATCTGGAGAAGATAATCCACAAAGCAAGACTGTCCTTGTGGATATGCCGAAGAATTTGTGGAAAATTCTGGGGCATGGATTTCCAACAAATATACTGGATATACGCTACAGTCCTTAGACCAATGATAGCGTATGGTTCCATAGTTTGGTGGTTGAACGAAACATGGCTGGCAATAATAACTAAGCACCACACCGTCGACTGCGCTAGAAATCTTCCTGGACTTACCACCTCTCTATATTTACCTGGAGAGAGAGGCTACGTGGACAAAATACAGACTCCGACAATCGGCAATCAATATTCCGTCATAACATCCTAGGCATGCTTTCAGATGTGATACCTACCGGGATTAACTACGAGCTGCCTTTTAACATCCTATTTCCTGGAAGAGATAAGTGGAATCGGAATAAAACCCACCTACAGAAGGCAGAGAACTGCTGGTTTGCAAACATCTCAAGGAACAGGAGCTGGAATTTACAGTCGCAAGCCAAAGGTAAATATAACTTCGTGCCTAGGTAGTACCGTGACAATTTTTCAGTCTGAAATATATGTGTGTGTACGGAGGCTGGAACTAATGGATCTTAGACACAGATCAATAAAGATCTTCTCAGACAGCCAACCAGCGCTTAAAGTTCTTGGATCCTATCACTATAATTCTAACAGTGTGAAATTGCCAAAAGGCTCTAACTTAATTGGGCAGAAACAACAAACTGACATTAAAACTGGCCAAAACTAGTTCTGGGCACTACTGGCAGGAAATACAAGGATTAGCTTATTAAATGGAATTCACCACATATCCTTTGAAATCTGAAGCTAAAAAACTATTAGAGTTAAGCAGGTTACACCTAAGGACACTAATCGGCCTATATACTAGGCACTGCAGGTTAAATCATCACCTACATAGACTTTGTTCTGATGGAAAACTATAAATGTCGTCTGATGAAACAGCAAGGCATATTCTATTTATTTGTTCCTTTGCAGAAAGAACCCGGTTCTCATTATTTGGTAAAGGGCAGTTGTAGCCAGAGGACCTGGACAGTTTCTCACCCAATAAGGTTATCAACTTTATTAAAAAGCTGCACTTAAACTATAGACTATATTTTACATAATTTTATTTTAAAAGTCTTTTTCTCTATTTCAACATGGCAAAATCATCAAGTATGTCGTAAATGTCAATAGTAGCATTTTCAATAGGTATAGGTACTCATCAAATTTAATTATTTAAACGTTACTTTGTACGCAATTCTTATTTCATTTTTCACTAGTTTGTACTTTGAGAGTGATTATTCACCGCTCACATTGGTGATCATCATGTAAAAGAAAATTCGAATAAGCTTAAGCAATTTCCAGAACAGAGTACTCTAGGAGCTTTTGCGAGTATCTTAAAAGCTCGCAAGCACTTCGAGAATGGAGAGTTCGACAAAAATTGCACAAGTTTTTAAATTTTGAGACAACATTGGAGAAGGTAAAAAAAATAACAAATCCTGTTTTGCACCCCGAATATTGTTCAATTAAAAAAAAACATAAATTTGTAATACCTGTAATAATTATTAGACATCTTCTATTAAGTTTGCACCCTGCTACGATGACCGGAACATTGCAAATAGTTGTTATTTACTTTGATATACTTTGTCGAAAAAAAAAATGCGAAAGTTATGCAAATGATTGTTTATAGGGCACAATAGGGTCACCTACCCGCTTGTAGTTTTGCATAAAATTTTTTATTCCGGAAGATTTTTTTCACAATATTTTTATCTAGCACGGCCGTTGCAGATAAAAATATTGTGAAAAAATTTTCCGAAGTAAAAAAGTTATGCAAAACTAGACAATACGTGAGTGACTTGGCTTACTAGAATAAAATTTGGGCCAGACAATATACAAAAAAAAATATGTAAAATAGGGCACAATAGGGTCACCTACCCGCTTGTAGTTTTGCATAACTTTTTTTATCCCGGAAAATTTTTTCAGAATATTTTTATCTAACACGGCCGTTGCAGATAAAAATATTGTGAAAAATTCTTCCGAAGTAAAACAGTTATGCAAAACTAGACAGTACGTGACTTACTAGAATAAAATTTGGGCCAGACAATATACAAAAAAAAATCTATAAAAAATTTAAATATATATATAATAGTATATAAAAAAAATTTAAAACCTAACTGGGCAGGTACAGTCCACCATGTCCCCAACGATAGGATACGATAACACCAGTTGTTGAAAATAAGGCGAAGACATGTCTTCTGATTTATAGCCCACGAATTAATAAAAAACGTAAATATAAATAAAAATTCCTCCCTTCAAGCGAAACTTGCAGACTAAAAAAAAAACGGATATCGATGGTATTTTACATAATTATCAAAAACACTTTAAGGCCCAGTTTTATAATGTTAGATTAACCCTACATTTATTTTAAGTTCAGGCTTGACTTTACAAGTGCCACTTTTATAAAAATAAACTTAATTTATATTAATGCAGTCAGAATAGGTTTTGAAGTAAAACTTTTTCCGTTGGACCCTATTGGGGAGGCGCTAAGGAGTACCCAAAATAATTTTGAACTTCAAAGATCCTGTTCTTCAATTGTTATTAACAGTTTAATTTTTAACCGCATTTTCAACCTAAAAATGTGAATAACTCGAGATATATAGGTCCGATCGGGACAACATAAAAGAAACAAAATCTTTGTAATCAAATTTTCTACAAATCTACGTTTAGTGCAGGTTTTAGGAACTCAACCGTAACCTACAAAAGTGAGAAACTGGCCAAAAATAGTTTTTTCTTCATGTTGCTGCCCAGAGCCGCTAGGTGAACCGATCAGCTTAAAACTTTCAGAAAATCTGCCTTTTGCTCTAACAAAAACACCCTGAAAATTAGATGCAAAAATATTAAACTCAGTGTGCGCAACTGAATTTGTTATTTAATATTTGAATTGGCTGCCATTTTATTCCATTAAGCCCAAAATGGATAATTTTTTTTTTTTCAAAAGTTAAGAATCAACGCTAGTTTTTGATGTCGCAAGAAAAAAAATTTTGAAACCTATTTTGGCCATTTTTTGCATTTAAAATCCCAATCACCAAAAAAATGAATTTCATCGGCCATTTTGAAAAAAACTTTGACCAAAATAAATTCTTTTTTTAAGTAAAGGTATTAAAATTTTCTTTATGATCTGATAAAAAAGTTTTCAAAATTGTCTTCAAAATGGACGAAAAAATTCATTTTTTGTTTATTGGGTTTTAAACAAATGCAAAAAATGGCCGAACTAGGTTTAAAAATTTTTTTTAACGGCATCAAAAAACTGGCACCGAGGCCTAATTTTCTGAAAGACTTTTGAACTTAATGGCATAAAATGGCGGCCAATTCAAATTTTAAATAACAAATTCATTGCGCACACTGGATTTAATATTCTTGCACCAAAGTGTTTTTGATAGAGCAAAAGGCAGACTTTCTGAAAATTTGAAGCTGATCGGTTCATCCCAGCGGCTCTGGGCATCAAAATGAAGAAAAAACGATTTTTGGCCAGTTTCTCACTTTTGTAGGTTACGGTTGAGTTCCTAAAACCTGCACTAAACGTAGATTTGTAGAAAATTTAATTACAAAGATTTTGTTTCTTTTATGTTGTCCCGATCGGACCTATATATCTCGAGTTATTCACATTTTTAGGTTGAAAATGCGGTTAAAAAAATTAAATTGTTAATGACAGCTGGAGCACAGGGTCTTGAAGTACAAACATTTTTTGGGTACTCCTAAGCACCTCCCCAACAGGATCCAATCATAAAATTGCTTATGGAAATAGTTCCTTTATACTGATTTTTTGTGCTATTTTTACTGCATTATACGGGTGTCTCACCGGGAACTGAATCGGTCGATATAGAGAAAAGTACGCATTAGAAAATTTCAAAAATTTAGATAATTACTAATGTCTGTGTGGCCAATCCAACTAAAATAATTACAAGCAGCTGGCACTTCCGCTTATACCGAAAGTCGATACCATCTTGCTTATTTCAAATGGAACATCTTATATATTTTAGGGCTTTCGAAAAGAGCATAAAATTCTGAGTCGAAAATATGTAGCATATCCTATACCTAAATCTAGCCGTTTCAGAGATATTTGACATTTTATAGGAAATTTGACAGGTGCAACGGTTTGCAAGAACCATTATAACTTTTTTCGTGTAAAAGATACTCATTTGCTCCTTCTCACGTAAAAGTAACACAAGGAGAACTACGTTCTACAACTGAAATAAATTCAATAATATCATATCAAGTGTTCCGTTTTTCGCGTTACATTTTGTCAAATTTAAATCGCGATAACTTGTTTAGGTCAAATAGAACACCCTGTATTTTTTTACGTTAAGTTGTGTAAAATTGAATTAACTTTTTTCTGATATTAGCATTGTGGGAGCTAAAGTTACAACTTTTTGAAATATTTGCGAATTTATTACAAATTCATGAATTGTTGTAATCATTTCATCAAAATAGCCATGATTAGAAACGATCAGTCATTATCTTATGTCAAAAAATGCCAGCACGTTTAAATCATACCAACGAAAACTTTTTAAATTTGTTTATTATTTATGGAGAATGTGATAAAATAATATCAAGAACTTGCAGCACATTTGCTACTCGATATCCACAAAAACGCAAAATAACACTAACACTGTAACATGCGTATTAATCGAATTGAAGATATGGCATGAGCTAAAATAGCAGAGATAAGATCAATTTAAAATATGATTTCATTTTAATTTAATAATTCCGCCCTCGAACCTCGACACATTTTTCGCACCTTCGGATTAGTTCCTCATGGGTAGCTCTTCTAATTGAATCCTGTGATATGTTTTGAAATGCATTTCTTACTATTTGCATACATTCTTCAATGGTTGTTAATGCACTCTCATAAACTTTATTTTTAATAGTTCCCCAAATGAAATAATCCAGAACTGATAAATCGGGCGAGCGAGGTGGCCATAAAAAGGTCCATTATTGGAAAAAGTTTCTTGTAAATAATTATTAATTAAATATGCGTTATGTGGGAAGCACCGTCGTGATGATAAAAATGTTTCTATGTTCACCGAGAGGTAAATTTTCTAAATAGTTATTATTCAAATTTTACCTAAAAAAAAACAAAAATTTACCTATACATATTAGCAGAAGAGAAAATTTAATTTACCGTTTAAATTTTCCTGATAAAATTGTAATGCCACCACTCTATTGTTTCTTATGGCACAGTAAACATTGAACTGCCAACTTTCCTGAAATTTTCGCCCTATAAACATATGAGGATTTGAGTCACTCCAATAATGCGAATTGTGTCTATTAAGAAGTCTATTTTTAGTAAATTTTGCTTCATCTGTCCATATAATATTTCCCAAATAAGAATCGTGATCCTCAGATCTTATTAGAATAAACTCACAAAAATTCTGTCTTCTTAGGAAATCTGTTTCTTTTAATCTTTGAACCATATGGAATGAAAATGGGTGAAACTTATGTTTTAATAAGATTCTGTGAATTGAATCCTTGCATAGTCCCGATTCCAGAGCAGCTTGTCTTAATGACATCCTTGGAAATGCATGAAAATATCCCAGAATGACTATTTCAATGTTTTCGTCATCAACAATAGGTTTTCTTCTTTGCATTTTTGCCTTAACAGAGCCATAATTTTTAAAATTTTCCAGTATGCGTTTTACAGTGTTTGGTGACGGTTTCCGTTTTTCTGGATATCGAGTAGCAAATGTGCTGCAAGTTCTTGATATTACTTTATCACATTCTCCATAAATAATAAACAAATTTAAAAAGCCTTCGTGGGTGTAATTTAAACGTGCTGGCATTTTTTGACGTAAGATAATGACTGATTGTTTCTAATCATGGCTATTTTGATGGAATGATTACAACAATTCATGAATTTCTAATGAATTCGCAAATATTTCAAAAAGTTGTAACTTTAGCCCCCACAATGCTAATATCAGAAAAAAGGAAATTCAATTTTACACAACTTGACGTAAAAAAATACAGGATATTCTATTTGACCTAAACAAGTTTTCGCGGTTTGAAGTTGACAAAATGTAACGCGAAAAACGGAACACTTGGTATGATATTATTGAATTTATTTCAGTTGTAGAACCTAGTTCTTCCTGTGTTCTTTTTATGTGACAAGAAGCAAAAGAGGATCTTTTACACGAAGAGAGTTATAACGGTTCTTGCAAACCGTTGCACCTGTCAAATTTTCTATAAAATGTCAAATATCTCTTAAACGGCTAGGTTTAGGTATAGGATATGCTACATGTTTTCGACTTAGAATTTTATGCCTTTTTCGAAAACCCTAAAATATATAGGGTGTTCCATTTGAAATAAGCAAGTTGGTATCGACTTCCGGTATAAGCGGAAGTGCCAGCTGCTTGTAATTATTTTAGTTGGATTGACCATACCGACATTAGTAATTATCTAAATTTTCAAAATTTTCTGATGCGTACTTTTCTCTATATCGCTCGATTCAGTTCCCGGTGAGACACCCTATATAGTTGACACTTCTGTTGACCATAAGTTGCAACTTCACAGATTTTGATTCTAACCTATTATCTATGAGATTTTGACGAGACCTTTCAAGTTATTTTTGTAAAAATGGAGGGATTTTACTGAATATGTGATAATTGTACTAGTTGATTTGAATACACTTCCAAAGTCTCTGGTAACAATAAGCATGTAAGCATAGAACTATGTGGTAATCAAAAATAAATCTTTGCCTTTGTTAATAATAAATTTTCAATAGCTTCCAATGAAATAATAACTGACTGCGTAAATAATCTAAATCTACTTATAAAATTTTCGTATGTCCTCGGATGGGGTACCGCACTCTTGTAAACAATGTTATTTTTTAACAAAATATAAGACCATCGCGAAGTGAATTAATAATTACAAAAATAAGTATGTAGTAAAATACATACTACGATAGACCAAAAATTCCACTGTTTCCTATAAAAGAAACTAAATTCATTGTCATCCATCAAGGCGCACAACGTGCGTTTCCAACACGATTAAAAATAATCCCCTGAAAACTTGTGACATACTGCGTTTTCAATCGAAAAACGCAAACAAAAAGCTGGTTGCAATAAGCCCCCAGCAGACAGATTGATCCTAAAGAAAGGACTACAGTGCAGGACTGTTGTGTATCACCAGCCCAGACTAGTTTTGAGCTTGGTAACTCTCATCAGTACGGCATGGATGAATACACAACAACCCTACACTGTTTTCCAGTCTATCAAACTACAGACACAAACGCCCACAACTTGTCGAATGGCTCCATCTGGTGACGACTTTCTGCAATCTGAGTTGACAACGTAATCGGACTAAGTTACATTTAACAAAATATAAGGCCAACGCGAAGTGGATACATAATACGATAGACCAAAATTCACATATTTCCTGTAAAAGGAACTAAATGCATTGCTATCCATCAATATTATATTTGGTTTGCTGAGAAAAAGTCATTCTTTGTAAAAAGTTTTGCTTGTCTCTGGAAATCATATACTTAAAATAAATTATACAGAGTATTAAGAGGGGTATTCTAAGAATTAAAGAATATAAAATCGAGTTTAAGCAAACTACCTTTTTTACATTTGTAATGATAAATTTTCTTTTTAAGAAAAATTTTTGAATTATGAAGAAAAGCTTAAATACAGAGGTTATTTGCAAAATAAGGAACAACCTCTTTTTAAAAAAGTAATATTTTATTCAACTAATTTGAATCCTATTCTGCATGTCGACCTACTGCTAGTTAGTACTTATATATTTTTCTAATCTTTTCTGAATTCTTCATACGCAGATGTGATCATATCTTCATTTATGGTTGCAAAAGTAGAATAGTGTTCAACTTAATTGAACAGAATTTTTTGAAAAGAGGTATTTTCTTATTTTGTAACTATAAACTTCGTATGTAAGCTATTCAAAAGTAAATTTATAATTAATTAAGTATAATTTATCTAAAGTTTAACAACTCGTTTATGACTTTCTAAGACAAGCATAACTGTTTATATAGAATAACTTTCCTTAGCAAATCAAAAATAACAAAGTTTATAAGAGTGCGGTAGGCACCCCATCCGATAACACATTGTATATAAAAATGTGTTGTCTTTAATTTTCTTGAATTTAAAAATATAATAACTTTTCCAAAAACACTATTTTTAAAAATTTCAATAGGTCTAGTCCATTCCCAAATACTATTTAATTTTAATAAGATTTTATATACATATTGGTAGAAGTTACCAACGTGTCGCAAGCAACTTCAAAAAAGGAAAATTCAGCTCCACCCTAAATTTACTAACTTGAATATAAACAAAATAAATACACTTCCGGTTACCATTAATATTCATTATAATTATATACGCTCTATGTTTAAATAAAATAGCTTTATTTAATTTAACTGTATAGGAATATTAACCTAGACCTTCGTTGAAAACGAAAGTGGATCACGCACCTTAGGCGTTCCAAAGTAGTCATAATTTAGTATAAAAATCGCCGAAAGTTCAAAGTATGTATCAGTTTCTTATAAACCTCACACAATACAATACATATTCAGCAATGGCATCTAAAGTAAGAATATTTTTGTACCTTCGATAATATTAAATTTATATATAAGATTATAATATTCCTACATTATAGCAATAAGTCATTACATTACATTAATTTTTAATAAAATTAAGTAAACTAGTATTCGAAATCTAAAAAATATACTAAATAGTCTCAGATTATAAGACTTATTTTCACTTCTCATGTTTGGTAATAACAACTATAATATGTTTCGTAATTAATAACTATGTACAAATGACAATGTGAAACATATACCATGATCATCAGCAGTATAGTCCGGATCAACAAACCTAGATAGATACATTATACTTGGATTGAAAAACTGGTATTAATGTAGATATAGGTTTTATTCTTAAAAAAATTGACAAATTCAAAACAGTTTTCCCAAATATTAAAGCCATAGGCGGACACAAATTAAACAATGTGTATATTATATTTATTTTCTTATATAATCTCTATTTTTTATATCTGCCAAAATATTTGAACTTGAATCAACAGTATAACAATGTATTTTTTAATTATTTTAAATATATGTAAATATATTATATTAACGAGGTAACTGAGGGTTTGTAAATTTCTATAATTTCTTTCCGCCATAACATATAAATATTAAATTAGCAGCCAGAAGTCATTAACGGTTTTCATTTATATTTTTTCAGTTCATCGTATTCGCTGCCGCTTTGGCCTACGCCAGCGCTGGTCTCATAGGCGCACCCGCTGTGGCCACCTACTCTGCTGCCCCAGCTGTAAGCAGTTCCTACATTCACCAAGCCTCCGCACCTGTAGCCTACTCTGCCCCCATTGTTGCCAAATCTGTAGGTCCAGTGGTATCTAGTTACTCTGCTCCTGTAGTATCCAGCTATGCTGCCCACGCTGCACCAGTTTATTCTTCTTACTCCGCCGGTCCAGTGCTGTCTGCCTACTCTTCCCCTATTGTAACCAAATCTGTAAGTCCTGTGATCTCCAGCTACTCTTCTCCCATAGTTTCTGGCTATGCTTCTCACGCCAGTCCAGTATACTCATCTTACTCTGCCGGACCAGTTGTATCTGCCTACTCTTCCCCTATTGTGACCAAATCTGTAGCTCCAGTATTATCCAGCTATTCTTCTCCAGTCCTCTCTGGTTACTCAGCTCACGCTACTCCAATAGTATCCGGCTATTCTGCTGGGCCAGCCATAGCTCATGCTTCCTTCTCCGGTCTAGGCGCTTCATACCAATGGTAGATAATTAAATAAATGACTATGTTGTGATGTAATGTTATTTATTTATTGTAAATAAATTATTATTATATGTATATTGTGATTTATTATTTCACTGTGTTACAATTTATATACATAATTAATATAATAATAGCAGTTGTCCAAGACACATCTAATTCGTTAGAGGTTTGTTAAACTATATATACTGGTTATTGCCTGAAAGTTATTTGTGGCATTCTACGAATATTCTTTCCTATTATTTGGGTTTTCTACCACATATATTATTATCCTCTTCAAAATAAATTACCGAATCTACAAAATAATAGAATTATTGGAAAAAACCTCTGCGCCCGTGACGTTTACGCCAAAGGAAAAGTCAAAGGTTATGTTTTGCAAATAATATAAATCGGAATAAACACAGAAATAATGTATTTTGCTGACGTTTCGAAAAGTAATCTCTTTCCGTTTTCAAAGCTATTTCTTTGGAAGAACTCTTATTTTGCTGTGTATGTCAAATACACAGCTTTAAGATTCTGTTTATGTTATTTCCATAGATACTTACTACTTACACAGAACATAGAACTGATGATATTTTCTTTTAGATAATGTTGAGTTTGTTAAGTTCTTCTTTTAACATTGGTAGCCAGGTTGTACAAATATCTAGAGAACAATTCGATACGCACTTATCTTCATTTAACAAGATTATTGCTGATTCTTTAATTTTTCTTTTTTTGGTATCTGTTTCTTTTGTTTCAGTGTGAGGTTGGATGGGCACAAGAATTACATTAGAAAGAATGAAATTCAGAAATCAAAGATTTGTGAACATGCTTGGGAAAACGGACATAGAATAAACTGGGACTCGGCAAAAATTTTAACAAAAGAAACAGATACCTACCAAAAAAAGAAAAATTAAAGAATCAGCAATAATCTTGTTAAATGAAGATAAGTGCGTATCGAATTGTTCTGTAGATATTTGTACAACCTGGCTACCAATGTTAAAAGAAGAACTTAACAAACTCAACATTATCTAAAAGAAAATATCAGTTCCATGTTCTGTGCAAGTAGTAAGTATCTATGGAAATAACATAAACAGAATCTTAAAGCTGTGTATTTGACATACACAGCAAAATAAGAGTTCTTCCAAAAAAATAGCTTTGAAAACGGAAAGAGATTACTTTTCGAAACGTCAGCAAAATACATTATTTCTGTGTTTATTCCGATTTATATTATTTGCAAAACATAACCTTTGACTTTTCCTTTGGCGTAAACGTCACGGGCGCAGAGGTTTTTTCCAATAATTCTATTATTTTGTATATTCAGTGATTTGTTTTGAAGAGGATAATAATATATGTGGTAGAAAACCCAAATAATAGGAAATAATATATATATATATTATATAGTATTTGAGACACCGTATACAATGTGATACGTGACTGTTGCTTCATTTTAAATTATCCCAGAGTGTCATATTTCAGCTACGTGCGGATAATGAATTCCCTCTTATCGTTATCACTCATAAAGTATCATATTACATTCATATTACATTTTAGCTTCTCACAATCATGCTGACTATTGTATTTGCTTTCCTTTGTTCAACATTTTGTTAACGATGCTTTTAGAATGTTATAAATACAACCACAAAGCACTTCTGTAACCAGTTCTGATACTCATGTCTAATTAAACACATATATTTTAAACTACTATTTTATTCAAAGGGTCAACGTTGACTCTTATTAATTTAAATAAAGTTTTTAAAAAGTCTTTTATGAAATCCGTGATATAAAATTGGCGCAGTCGGTAGGATCCGTGAACACCAACAGAACAAGAAACCTAACCAATAGTGACCCACAAGAACGAGGACAAACATCCAGACGAGGTGCCTAACTAGTGCAAGTTACCATTGGAACAAGGAGACCTTCATAACTGGTGGTGGCGGATTCCAATCCCTTAACGGACGAAGAATCTACTCCATGAAGAAATTCACGTTACTCCTGCTGTTCGGATCAGCAACACTAGTGGTTTCCCAATACAAAATTACCCCCATAAACAACACCATAGGAATCTATTACCACGAAAAAACTGACGTAATATTGACTAATGACAAATGGACATTACTAATTCACAAAAACGTATCTTCCCTAAAGGCAACATTCGAAAAGAACGAACAAATTCTAAACACAATTCTAAACACCCTCGACCCTGCCTATCAAAACATGGTGACCTTTAAAAGCGAAGTCAAAACCCATCTTAGCCTTCTAGCTCAAATATCTAAAACCATACAATCTAAATTTGAAGAAGTCTTCTTAGATACCAAAAGATACAAGCGTGGAATCCTCAACGGTATCGGCACAGTTTTTAAATCAATCACCGGGAACTTAGATGCCGAGGATGGCGAATACTACTCTAATTGCATTAATAAACTAAACAATGATGAACATCAACTAGAAAATTTAATTAAAAATCAAATTTCGGTTACGACATCCGTCATAAAGAACTTTAATTCAACAATTCAAAAATTACAGATCGACGAGGAAACGTTTAACAAAAATATTAAAGAAATCGAAACATCGATTTTAGGTGCATCACGCGAGCTTCAAATTGTCGAGACGAAATTAAAATTCCTAGAAAGTTGTGAACAATTGATGGCAAGTTACTTATATATTGAAGACACTTTAAATGATATTCTAAATTCAATAACGTTTGCACGATTAAAAATTATTCCTACATCAATCATTACTCCATCGGACTTAGTCTCATCTTTACAAGAAATTTCACAGAATTTGCAGAAGAACAATTTACCACTTCAAATAAAACTATCAAAAGTTGCTCAATACTTGGATATTATTGAACTTCAAGCTTTTCAAACCGATTCAAGTTTAATTTTCATTTAAAAATACCTCTAGTAGACCCACAAACATACACAACTTATCAATTATATCCTATCCCTATCCTGGATAATAGAACTGGTTTACATCACATGTTATCTGTATCTCAAAAATTTATCGCGAGGGACGATGATTCCTTAATGTATTTACCCATTCCGGATTTAGATGAATGCAAACAGCTTTACATGGGAACCAAACTGTGCTCCAACTTGTTCGCCTACCCGATAGACAATAATGCTATCTGTGAAGCAAGACTTTTCAAAAATCTTAAGCACCTGCCCGAAAATTGTCAAACCTCCTTCATACTCAGTCAAGGCTATAACGTTCAAAAACTTCAGGAAAACACATGGCTAGTCATCAACGCAGAACCGTTACATGCCACTATTAATTGTCCGCAGAAAAATTCAATAACAGAAATTATCACAAAAAACTCTGTCATAAAACTACAACCCAGTTGCTACGCCTTCGTTGGCATAACCAAAATTCAAGCAAGTTCCAATGAAATATCGGACATTAAGGACAACTCACATCCAATTCAAATTTCATATGAGTGCTGCAACCAGCTCCCAGACAAAATACAACTACCAAACTTGAAGCCATTAAAGTTAAACAATTTGAACACCGAAGACCTCGAAATTACAAAACATAAATTAGACCAATATTCCAAGGACCTAGACGACCTCATCAACGAACCCTACGTAACCAAACACATCTCATGGTTCACGTATTTTACTATAACCCTAATTGTTACCCTAGTCTTGTTCTACCTATTCTGTAAGTGCAGAAGAAGAAGCCGAAAGTTAGCCCTGGTTCGCCCATCTCACGGACCACCTCCGTCTCCATCGATGTCAACTAGAACCTTCAAAAGATTAACTAGCATTCTACCCCCAAGGAGGAGACCCAACATTCATCAAGAAACAGAAGCAGAAGAAGAAGTCGAACTGACTTAGACTTTTATCACTGTTTTCCAAATTAACCCTCTTTGAGATGATAACTACGCTTATATTACTTTAATTTTATATTTCATAACTTTGTATTTTATAAGGTCCTTATATTTTGTTTCATATTAATTATATAATTGTAATTACAAACTTTACAACTTATATTCCATATTTTATCCAATATTTCAATATTATTATCTCGCTTTTCATATTTGTAAAAGTTGCTGCATAACCACCAACTTTTTTAATAAGGGGGAAGTTGTTATATAGTATTTGAGACACCGTATACAATGTGATACGTGACTGTTGCTTCATTTTAAATTATCCCAGAGTGTCATATTTCAGCCACGTGCGGATAATGAATTCCCTCTTATCGTTATCACTCATAAAGTATCATATTACATTTTAGCTTCTCACAATCATGCTGACTATTGTATTTGCTTTCCTTAGTTCAATATTTTGTTAACGATGCTTTTAGAATGTTATAAATACAAACACAAAGCACTTCTGTAACCAGTTCTGATACTCATGTCTAATTAAACACATATATTTTAAACTACTATTTTATTCAAAGAGTCAACGTTGACTCTTATTAATTTAAATAAAGTTTTTAAAAAGTCTTTTATGAAATCCGTGATATAATATTTATATATATATATATATATATATACTGGTATCTGAAATTTCATCATAATTTTTCAATACTAAAGATAGCCAAATGAGTAACAAATTCTTGGAACTGAATAATATTTAAAATACAGTCTTATAATATTGAATATTTAATATCTTCTCCATTCGACTACATACTCCATCGACACCAAAACATTACACTCAAATTCACCGAGTGGTCCAGAGTACAAAACCTGTGTTAATATTGTTATTCCTATAGGTTTATAATATTTTTTATTAAAATACACTAAAACAATGATATAAATAGCTAATTTCTACTCATAATCCTATACTTAAATAAGTAGAGGAATAACATTTTGAAAATCATCATTATATACAATAAATATTATTTAATAGAAAAGAAAAATAACAAAAAGAGTCTTCCCATCTGCTTTAATAATTTATATTTTCATTTTAGCCTCTATGTACCAGACATTGTTAATGCAGGTGTTAAGATTAATATTTTCCTTAAAAGTTGTCCCTTCTCCGATCGAGAACATATCTTAAACTAAAACTCTAAGATGGACTTCGAAATTGTAAAAAAAGTTTGATAGGTTTAAATCACATTTCTGTAATTTTTCCTATAACTGCTCTACTGATTTTCAATTAGTATGCTATGTTGGCTACGGTAAAGCTTCAACATCTTGTCGACTTCAAATCAAATCAAATCAAATCAAATCAAATCAAATCAAATCAAATCAAATCAAATCAAATCAAATCAAATCAAATCAAATCAAATCAAATCAAATCAAATCAAATCAAATCAAATCAAATCAAATCAAATCAAATCAAATCAAATCAAATCAAATCAAATCAAATCAAATCAAATCAAATCAAATCAAATCAAATCAAATCAAATCAAATCAAATCAAATCAAATCAAATCAAATCAAATCAAATCAAATCAAATCAAATCAAATCAAATCAAATCAAATCAAATCAAATCAAATCAAATCAAATCAAATCAAATCAAATCAAATCAAATCAAATCAAATCAAATCAAATCAAATCAAATCAAATCAAATCAAATCAAATCAAATCAAATCAAATCAAATCAAATCAAATCAAATCAAATCAAAATATGCCCAGAAGAATATTTCTTGTTGACAAAGTGATGTATAAACAGGTAAATAGAGAAAAAAGAAATAAAATCTATACACACACATATATATATATATATATATATATAAACACATAAGTAAAATAGATAAAAATACAATATATAAATAAAACAAAAAAATACTACAGAACGTAATAGTTTACAGGTAAAAGTTAATATGTACATTTGAGCACATTACAATGTATTGTCATAAAATTCGTTTAAATTATAATAAGGCTTTACAACGAGAAGATTTTTTACTACTTTCCTGAAATGAGTATTCGAATTAATATCTTTAACATCATTGGGTAGATGGTTGAACATCTTATAACCATTGTAAATAATAGAGTCTTTGACCAGGGAGGAACTTGGAATTGGCATAGTAAGGCTATTGTTTTGACGAGTACTATAATGGGGAGAATAATCATTTACATTACTTCTATGCTTATGAATTAAACATACCGTTTCTAGAATGAAAATGGAAATAACTGTGAGAATTCCGTGTGCCAAAAAGAGTGGTTTGCATGAATCACGAATTCTTGCTTTGCACAAATAACGAACAGCACGCTTTTGAATTACAAGAGTCCTATGTATTAACTAATTACTGCATACACCCCAGAAAGAAATACCGTATCTCAAATGCGATTCAATTAATGCAAAGTATGAACTTTTCGCAGTCATGTAGCCCAGTTCATTCGAGATGACTCTCACTGCGTAGCATCCAGATGCTAGTTTATTACTAAGAAAGCAAGTTAGAGTCACACCAATCTTTGACTTTTTTTTATGTCGGAACACATTTGTTCCCTGAGTGTTCTCATTTTTACTGTGCCACAATATAGTCATCAGCAAATAAGGTAAACTTTCCATTAATATCAATTTCAGTCAAGTCGTTAACATATAACAAAAATAAGATTGGTCCAAGAACGGAGCCTTGAGGTACGCCATGATTTATATTTAATTTGTTGGAGTACGATAAATTTTTAACTACTTGGCTACGGTTTGGGAAATAAGACAGGAACCAATTTAAGATAGTGCCTCTGAAACCATAGCATTCGAGCTTTTGCAACAATATATCATGCCGGACGCAGTCGAAGGCTTTTGATAAATCACAAAATACTGCCGCAGCAAACTCTTTACCATCTTCTTTACCATCTTTAGAAGAGCAAACATGGCATCTTTTTTTTTATACATTTATTTAACGTCGGCCTATTTCCGCTACTGAGGCCTAACACCGACGCCTGTAGACGAGCTGCTCCCATGAATCTCCTAAATCCTCACCCTTATAAAGGGGAATCACAATAGATGTTTTTAAAAGAGATGGAAATGTTCCTGATTCAAATGATTCATTAATTATCGAATTGCATACGGTAAAAGTATAACTTCAAGAATCATATAGCTGTAAACCCCTGACACCAAAAAACCTTCCACTCAAGTGAGATATCTGGTAGTGCCTACAATCATTTCGATGCCTGCTCGATGATGACCTACATTGTAAACCATCTAGAGGTATTTAGAAATAGAATATATAGAGTTTTTTCAGATTGTTAATTGTTTACTGCTATAATTGTATAATAATTGAAAATAATTAAACAAAAATTGTGCCTAATCCCTAAATGGGGATTGTGTACGCACATATAACTTAATATTATATTATATTGACATTAAAAAACTTAATATTAGGAAAACAAAGACGAACATGTAAGTTAATGACAACGTATTGATATACTAGTTAAGAGATATTGTAATTAGTATTAACAAATGTAAATATACAAACTGTTGTCTGCTTAAATCCAGTTGCAACCAAATCTTAATTGATAACTAACATCACAAAAGTTTAATCTTCGCCTGGCTCGATTGCCATGACATAAAACAGCAATTTTTACAGGATGCTGAATATAAATATGAGACTCATAATCCTCTCTCGCATAGTTTGGTCGCTTCACGTATATAATACTATGGATTTTGGAGCTCATTCCTCTATTTGTTATATATTAAAACAATTATGAAATTTTTTTCTCCCACACTTCAACAAAAAGAGAAAAGAAATTTTAACACCATTATTATGCATAACAATAAAAAAAATAGTATTAAAAAGGAAAAGTAATACAAAATATATCCACATGTATGTCTTCAAAAGGTACTCACAAGGTTGTTACCTAGTTTGACACAACCATCTACAAGGATGTAAAACACGTCTTTGTAATATGTTCCATAAGTGGGTTTAAATAAGGAGACTGAGCTAGTCACAGTAAGGTTACAGTATCATCTTTTTATTGATAATCCCGTGCAAATCTTAAGCCCATTTTCATTCATTAATCTTTGACCGAGTTTAACCATAGATGCAAGGAACATAAGTTCAAGAATAAAATCGCGGTAAGCCACTGCTATCAACAAGCTATCCCTCTAAAATAGGACCTGAACGACAACCACTGTTTGTGTCTACCAACTCGTTACGGTATGTGCTTGATGACGATCAACTTTGTAAATCGTCTAGACATATTTTAGAAACAGTTCTCTCCAAACTTTAATCTTCCTTAAATCGGATCGTAATTAAACATTTACTCATCACAGAGCGACACAAAAGTTCAATCCTCGGATGATTTGGTCTATTTGACATGAAATAGGAATGTAGATTATAATCTATCTATTTTATGAAATAGGGTTTCCGAGCCACTTTCTCACAATTTGGTGGCTTTCAGTAACGGTATGGATACTTGAAGCCCATTTTTCAATTATTGATTACCTACCGATAATTGTCAGATTCTATTATGATGTTGAACAATATTGTAATGAATTGCACACCGGAAATAAATAAATAGTGAGCCACCCCTGTACGTTCTATATTTTTTAGAGATATATTTATCATTCCGATTTCACCGACAATGACCCTAAAAATCTTTTGTAAATGAATAGTAAATTACATATTTCTAAATTTCTAAAATTAGAGTTACATTCAGGGTGTATTTATATTATTTTGAATATTTTAAGCAGAGTTGCACTCGAAAAATAATTTGAACTTTAGTCTGCGAAAATGTTAAATTATTTTTGTGTCGATGTAATTCAAGTGAAAGGGTCAATACTTCCAATAAAACATCATATAGGGTGTTCTAAACTTACCACCAGTCACATTTTAAATGTTACCGTATGAAACACCGGATTATTCAGAAGACCATATTTGATATGGGTCAACCGATGCCAAAACTTTCGTAATGTGTAGTCGTTGCCAACAGAAGTATCAGAACTGTTTCATTTACATCTTAACTTTTAGGACCATTTCTCATGAAATCGGAAAGGAAATATGACGGATAATGTCGATAATGAGAAAATTATACCTAATTTTACTGTATAAAATTTCGCCCAGACAATTTTAACAAAGCGAGACGAAAAAGGCAAAGAGAAAGCTCAAACAAGAGTATAATCGTCCAAAAGTGTTGATAATTTTAAGAACAGTGAAAATCACATTTTATCGATCCATGCTATCAACGAATGTGATACTGCATTGCATTATATCATATTGGAAATCTCGAAAATTGCAAAAATTTACAAACTTGTGCTGAGGTTTTTAAAATGCCACATAGTTCACAAGGAACAATATAGGAAAACTTAATTCGCTTAATTCTTGTACAATGCTCCTCAGAAGGAAGGTTTATTGATTTTCACAGATATTATTCGTTTATAAAGGCTACTAGACTAGATAAGCATGTAAAATTATCAAATCTACCGCCCACATTCAATGCACCACAGCAACATGTGTGAGTGTATTGCAAGTCGAAAAATTGTTTAATAATGCACCAGAAGAATGGGGGTGGACTATTGTTAACAGTAATTTGGAACCGTTTCAAACCCTTTTGAGACAGGCTCCTGTTCTGTAACTCAATATTATATTTCGCAACTGGAAATAGGCCTTAGCTGTTCTGTGATATGCGCACTGCACTGCACTGCTGTGGACAGTCTTGTTTAAATGCCGAAACAGAAGCAACAGATAGCAATATGGATGTTTACGACGACATAGATTCAATCTACCGGCACAGTAACTCAGTCGACTAGAGCAGGTCGTGTGGTGAATTTGCTTGATCAGACTCTACTGTGTTCTGAGTTCGATTTCCGACACCGGCACTGGTAATGTCGGTGAATAATGAATGTTATCGGTATTTTTTCAACTTTTGCTTTGTGCTTGGAGGACTATATGTAGTGTGTTCGTTCATATTATATTTATATAATGTCTTCCTTAATAAAAGACATGTGAGAATCCTTAGACGAAGAACATATTGATGAAGTCACTGAGAAAGCTCCACAGGGAATAGACGTAGGGGAAGATACCAAATATTTTTTTAAAAACACACACACACATAAAAACCCCGTAGTATTGAACCCCGGCGGTGGTGCGGAAATTAGTACGTGTTTTTACGAATTGCAGACATTGCAGCTCTACCGCACGTTTTACTCAAAAAACAATTAGTTGTATGAAAAAGTATAACGAACTTTCTTGTAGTCAATTTTATAAACTACAATTTTTATAATCACGTTTCTCGTAAAATTTATAGTTTTTGAGACAATGGCAAAAAACTAAAATTTACTGCCTTTCACATCCTAAAAAAAGATCGAACTGGTCACATTAAAGGTAATTTTAAGAATTTCCATATTTTCAGGATTTCATTACATCAAAATATAAGTCTCCACAAAAATTGAGCTTAGTTGAAATTTTTTTATGATTTGTCTTATTAATGTGTGTCAGAGAAATATACAAGTTTTAATTTTTACCGATATATTTATTTTGTAATTGAACAAAGAAATATCGCAAAGAATTGATTATGTCTTTAACATGTAAATGATTTCAATCGTAAAATTAATTTAAAACTCCATTAAAACATTTTGAAATAATATTAAATCTAAAGTTTACATGATTTATTTAAAAGATAAGGTATGGATTCGACTTTAATACGTTACACAACAAAAAACAAGTGCACAGACGAGTTTTACGTATTTGAAGATGTGATCTAAAAATGACGCACCTATCTACCAAAATAAATAATTAACTAGTTCCATGGATGCAACTTTTATTAAGAAGAATGATATCTACACATAGATGTTGGTTTCTCTGTTTAAATACAAAAAATTTGTCCTATGTCCACGAAAAATCCGAATATATACTTTTAGTTCAATGAAATGTTACATTTTAGGTAAAATTTTGGGTAGGATGCGATTTTTACTTTTCCATATACGTAGTATATAAGAAAAGTAAGATGATTGTGCAATAATTCTGTTTCGAGTTTTTGATGGATTTACACGTTTTCAAGTTCCCTGAACCCAAAAAAGTGGTTTTTAGAAAATGTCTGTCTGCCGTATGTGGTCTCACCTAGAGCCCAAACTACTAGATCGATTTTGTTCAAATTTTACATGTGAATAAAAACAGGGAAAAAAATTGAAAATTTTTTTTTCTCTTAAACGGCTTTAACGATATTGATTAAATTTTGTACATGGATGCTCCCCTAGTACCGATATGAAATTACATGACCAGTTGCTCTTAGAAAATTCCTGGAGGGAAATTTGTTTTTCTCAAACGGATCTAACAATTGTAATCAAATTTAACACATGAATACTGACTTAGTAGTAGCATAAGCAAGGATTTATATAATATTTCCTCTAAAACGATTTTGATTAAATTTGGCACATGAACACTCCCCTTATACCAGTATGAAATGACATGACCAGTTGCTCCTAGAAAATGGAGGGAGGAAGCCTATGGGGGGTGTTTAAATAATTTCATAATTTTTTTCTCTAAAACGGATCTAACAATTTTAATTAAAATTAACACATGAATACTGTAGTAGTAGCATAAGATGATATGACCAATTGCACCTAAGAAATCCAGGGAGGAAGGTCGCGGGGGGCAATAAGGAGTTACAACAAAATATTTTAAATTTCAACAAGATTGGTTGGGAAGAAAAGAAATTTGACGATGAAAAAATTCGATGCCGGGACCAGGGTACATTAGTTCGGTCTACTCCTAAATGGGAAAGTTTGTCCGAGTTGTCATGTATCGATTTTTTTTTATTTGTTAGAAAGGGGGGCGCTCTGAATTTAAAATTGAATTTTCGGGATCGGCAGCCACCCCATTTTACCACCATCTTGAAAATAGCAATGCAACCAGTTTTTGCGTAATATCTCCTTAACTGTACCTACGTCTTATAAAAAAAATTAGAAAGGATTTTTTGGTGAGAATTACAAACTGGGTAAGGCTTAGATAATCCAGGTGATGATCTAATTTAAGATATGAATACTCTTTTCGTACCAGTATAAGATGACATGACCCGTTACCCTTAAAAATTCAGGGGCAGAGGTTGTGGAGACAAGTTTAAAAGAATTAAATACTTTTTTTCTGAAAGATTCTAACGAGCTGGATCAAATTTGTCACATGGATACTTCCTTTGTACCAGTATAAGATATCATAACTGGGTGCTTCTAGAAAATTCAAGGAGGGATGTTGTAGAAGACGTGGTTTAAAGAATAAAACAATTATTTTCTCCGAAACCGTAACAGCAATTTTCACTAAATTTAATTCATAGATAATCTATTAGTACCGTTCTAATATGACATAACTAATTCCTCCTAGAAATTAAAGGAAGGGAATAGGGTTAACTATTACTAAAAGTAAAATTAATCTAAAAAACTGTACAAGTTGGTGCAGAAATCAACCTGATGCCTTTTAAAATTGTGCATTTAATATTTTATTGCGGGGAACAGAGCATGTTATTTCAGCATATTTACAATAATTTGAAATAAAAGTATTAGCCTCTGGTGGTAAAATTTTAGAGGCGATAGACAGTAGTAGTTAGATAGTAGCAGGTATACATTATGCTTTAAAATTCCTTGTGTTCAAAAGAACTGAAAAACTAAAAGCGCAAATTAAGGCCTAGAATACACAATGATTGAACCTTAAAAAAAATGTGTACCCCCGCACTCTATATTGTACATTATTAGCTGCATCTTTCATTCAGTAGCCCTCCGGCTACGCGACGTATAATGTAAAGCCCGCATTAACAAGGATACATTAGTCCGACCTATTCCTAAGTGGAAAGTTTGTCCGAGTTCTGTCGGGATAATTTTTCTTATTTGCCGGAAATGGTTATTTAAATATCTACAATACTTGACTATTGATTAAAGGTAATAATTTGTCATAACATTGATTTCAATTTCTTTTAGGGGAATGGAAAAATGAAAGAAAATTAATAAATGCCCAAAACACAGTTCAGTAGAATATACAACAATATTGAATTTAATTTTACAAATAATCTAAATTTTAATTTTCAATACATTTAATTCCGTTTTTGATCATTTATAACGCTTACTACATATTTATAAATATCGGAGATGCCACTTTGCGACTTTGCAGTAGCAAATAAGCCAATCATAGACTGAAATTTATGTTCAAATAGTCAACAATAAATCTGAAGAAAGAATTGCGGTAGGTATTTTTACAGGATCATTAAACTAGACCTTCAGAGAAATTGAAAGTAGATCACACTACTTAAGACGCTTCGTAATAGGCAAGTATAAAAATCCCCGAAATATTAACTATTATATCAGTTTCTTAAATACTGCTCACCTAACACATTCAAAAATGGTTTTCAAAGTAAGTAATATTTATTATTATTTGAAATAATAATATAGAAATACAGAAATAGTGGGGTGCTTTTTATAATATTTAGTGTAACAAGGATAATAATTAATTTAACCATGCGACATAATTTTATATTTTATGTTCTTATAACTTCATTTATTCCGAGTTATAAAAAGTCTTTGTATGGGAAAAAGTTCACTTGGTGGTTCTAGTGGCATTTGATGAAAAATTCGATATGCATATATCCTAAAATTAATTTTGGAAGAGCTTACAACCTTCAAGGGTGTAAGGCTGAAATAATTTTTTGATAAACTCAAAGGCTGTATTTAATGAATTTGAAATTTTCTTCAAAAATAACTAAATTGTTAGTGAACTATGTAGTTTCGTGGATTTCAAATGCTTAAAGTAAGCGAATTATTTCACACGAGGTATGGTGTAATTTGCACTTCTTGACATAGATATGCATCGATCACCTCTTGCACCCCTTCGAAAGATGAAATGTTCAAACGTCTGTAACTGAAACAATTTAATCCATACAGTTCTCTTATAGATAAAACGTCTATACTTTATGGATAAATAACTCGAAAAATGTATATGTAATACAATATTTAAAAAAAAAGTGAAATATTTGTAACTCTCATACATTTCTGTAAATAATAATTGTAAATTTAAATATTTTAGTAAAAATGTTGCCTTAAGATTATCTAAACTCGCGATTGTCAAAAGTAGGATTGATAATTGTAGATTGTTTAAGGGGTCGATTGGCTCAAAGTTGGCTTTACTTCACTTCGACCTAAAAGGACTGGATTGATAATTAAAATAAAGAAAAATGCACAGTTTTAAAGATGTGTGAGGCAGCAATATCGCCGAGTGTGTTAAAAGTGTCAGGATTATGTAATTTCATAGACTAAAGCAAGTACCTAATTTATATCTCGAGAAATATAGTCGAATTTACAATACCACCAAGGTATGTTTGTATTTTGCTCTTCAATAAGCGAAATTAGAAATTTTAATTTGGACAAACGCGCATATTACTAAAACTTCCTTTCGAATACCATAGATTTCGCATGGCAAAAAAATAAATTGTTATCACCTAGTAACAATTTTTTGTACATTTTGTGCATTCAACCAGGAATATAAAGAATTTAGTTAGATATGGCTGTAAAAAACTAATACAATACCCTGCAAAATCACAGTGAATATGGCAAAATATACAGAAATATGGGAGTAAGAGACCGTTGAAAATTATTTTCAAATCGTCCAGACAGTAAATATTAGTATCGACGATAACGATCCTCGTGAAGCAGAGGAAGAAATGTGCCTAATTCGGGAAGTACAAACAGTTGTTTTTTCTTATATTTATGTTATTCGTTAATTGCGTAATAGTTAAAAGGTACATAGGTACAACTAAAAAATTGAAATAAAAACACTAGAATCAGCAGTATATTGAGTTGTGAACAGCTTCATACATGTAAACACAACTTATTCACCCCTGTTTAAATTGTTTAGACCATTATAAATACAAATATGATTATATTACAGTTAATATAAATGTATTGATAATCACTTTGATTTCAGGTGTATTTCTCTTAGGATTATTAGTTTCAGAGTTTGTTGGAAATAGAAATATCTCAGAAGGTCCAATAGGTCTATGCTTACAGTAACTGTGATCAAATTCAATAGTCACTGAATAAATTGTTCCCACCTTCTGTAAAATGAAACGTTTATAATCCTGAAAATTTTATAATTTTTAATATGACATTTTTTCTTTGATAACTTTATTTGCATCGAAAAAAAACAAAACAGAAAGACAATTATTATTACTAATTTGTATATTACAATTTTAGAAAAAAATAATAGTAAAATATGTACTGGCATAATTTTAAATCTGTAATGTTACCAATTTATCGGCAACCATCAATGAAAGTTTGTGTTTGAGGGACAGTAACTTTCGAGATGTCCTCCTTAAAACACTTTAGAACACATGGCAATCTAGTCACTCGAAAAGTTTAGCTCGATGCAATGTATTGTCCTGTAATATAAACTTCACATCAGGGTGCTATAGATTTTTCGTTAAAATATAAATGAACTACTACGACTTCAATTTTACGCTAGGAAGCCATTGATTATATTTTCTAATCTATAGGCAGAGAAATAATTGTTGAGGCGTAAAAAATCCAAAATCCAGATTATGATGGCGCAGAAAGTTTTGAAACCTCAACTGTGTAACAGTGCGTGAAGCTCAACAGAGAAAGCTAGAATTTTAGACAAAAGGCCTGTGCGTTCCAAGATATAGCGCTATTGAATATCAGTAAAGTCGGTACACGACAGCTCCAGGAAAGACTAAAAAAACAATTTTTCGTCAAATCAAAAAATTGTTCAGAATAAAAAATCGTATCGAAAAGGCTTTTGTAAATTTTCTATTTAGCGCGCCAGGGATGATTTCAAGGAGGGTTCACACATCAAAAAATGAAAATTATTCTAAAACTGTATCGATTGAATTGAAAAGTTTTCTTTCAAATGTCTCGTCAATGAGCCAGATATTGCTCTAGAAAAGGCCCAAGAACCATTTATAGTCAAATAAAAAAATGTTTTATGTGGAAATTGTTCTATATGAAAAATTGTATTGAAAAAATCTTCCGCAAATTTCTCAACGGTAAACTAAGGAAGGCTCCAGGAAGGGTACAAATGCATGTTTTTTATCGAATAAAAAATAGTTCAGTATAAAAAAGGATATCGAAATTTTTTTTATAAATCGTATCGAAATGGCAAATTTCACAAAATACAAATTTAATTAGTTAAACAATTATTAAATCAACTTTCAAGGATTTAAAATTAAAACAATAAATCATTATACATTTTTCAGATCGTCGTACTTGCCACTACCTTGGCCTATGCCAACGCTGGACTCTTGGGTGCCCCTGCCGTGGCCTCATACTCTGCTGCTCCATCTATCAGCAGCTCTTACTTTCACCAAGCTGCTGCTCCTGTAGCTGTATCAGCCTACTCCACACCAATCGTAACCAAATCAGTTACTCCTGTAGTTTCTAGCTACTCTGCCCCATTAGTCTCTCACGGTGCGCCAATTGCATCCAGCTATGCTGCCCCAGTTATTTCTTCGTACTCTGCCGGTCCAGTTGTATCAAAATCCGTAGTGAATACATACACCAGTCATGCCGCTCCAATTGTATCTTCATATTCTGCTCCTCTTATAACAAAATCTGTTGCTCCAGTAGTCTCCAGCTATGCCTATCCAGTAGTAGCCGGCTATGCTGCCCACGCTGCCCCAATTGTGTCATCATACTCTGCTGGTCCAGTTGTATCCAAATCAGTAGTCAACACATATACAAGTCACGGCGCTCCAGTTGTATCTGCATACTCTGCTCCTGTTATAACTAAAGCTGTTGCTCCAGTAGTTTCCAGCTATTCTACTTATGGTGTTCCTGCTTTATCAGCTTACTCTGCTCCAATTATTTCTAAATCCATAGCTCCAGTAGTATCATCCTACGCCGCTCATGCCGGTCCAATTGTTTCCAGCTACTCTGCTGCTCCAGTTGCCCATGCTTCATTCTCTGGACTTGGATCATCTTATCAATGGTAAACGATAACTTGTTATTGTTACTGTAAAACAGTCTTATTTATTTATTGTAAATAAAGTAATATAAGAATTTTTGTTGTTTGTTGTCCAAATTATTTACCTGTCGTAGTAAACTAAAATATATGAATTTAAGCTGTTAAAATTACAGTCCCACCATACCTGGTAAAGTTTCCCAGATATTATTGAAGTCATAAAAAAAACTGGTAATGGGGAACGACTAGACAAACAAAAAACCTATATAACTTTTTCCTCTAGGAGCATATTTGCTGAGATACCTTAAATTTATTGTTCTAGAATTTTGTCAATAAACTAATTAATTAACCTCTTGAATTGAAATTTGAACTGGTTGTTTATAAATTTATAGGTCTTTATTTTCGTAAGTAAAACTATTAAATTATTACCAGAAATTAAAGAAATAATTGTTAAAATGGGGAGTGCGGGGAGATTGCACATCCTAGGTGAAGCCACTTTATATGAGACATACAGTGTGTCCGAAAATTTTTATCCCTATTTTAGATAAAGATAGTACTTAGTAATAAAAACGTGAAATATCTGGAAATATATATTTTTTTGATTTTGGTGCCAAAATATGGTTTTCTAATATATATTACACAAAAAAGGTCCTCTTTCTTAGACAATGTAGGACCATCCGTACGATGTTCATTTTTGATTATACAATCTATTTAAATGTCACTCTCTATTTCATTCATACATTATCGCCATTATTCCAAAAATCTGCGCCTCCATGTTCCTCTTCGTAGGCACTATCTTTCTTTTCACCGAAAAGAAGAGAGCAAAATTGTAAAATTTATTGAGGATTATGTGAAATAACTGGAATGCTATAATTTTTATTTCCATACCCTGTACCTATACATATAGTATAAGGAGTTATCTTATACCGTAATTTTTCCCCTACTACAAAGTTTATTTAAAACTCTTTATTTTTTGTTGATGTTTTATATAAAATATAGAATACATTCTCGTTTAAATAATGAGTGTTTCTGTAACTTTTCTTCTAGGAGCACTTTGGAAAAAACTGACCTAGGTCAATAATTTCTAAAAAAAAGTTTGAGAACCGCTGTCTTATGGGGCAATCAACGAACTTTACCAATTAATTTTAAAAGAATCATAAAAGTGGAAGAAGGCTTTTGTACTTGAGCCGGCCGCCGCGCCGGTGCCGGCATTCGCGGCTTGGATTAACAAAGGAGACAAAGCGTACCGCTCTTGATTCTTAAAAACTGAGAGAAATAAAATAATTTTCCACGAAAATAAGTTGCACAGTGACAGGTAACAAATGATAACTTACCAATGTTGTTTATTTCCATAAAATGTTCGAAATGTCCTCCATCTACATTAATACATTTTTCAGAATGACGAAGTATAAACGTACGCACTCCGTTCAACACATTGGGTAAATTAGGATCACTTGTTATTGTCTCTATGTACATTAAAACGCGTTGCTGCAATTGTTCCAAAGTATCAATTGGATCACGGTAAACAAGCGATTTAAGATACCCCAAAAGTAAAAATCCATTGAATTTAAGTCGAGTGACCTAGCTGGCCGGTCCATCACGTTGAAGAAACTGTATATTTAAAAAAATTCGAACCGCCAAGCTAAAATACACTGGTGCGCCATCGTGCATATACCACATACGTCTGCGCGTTGCCAAAATCTTCCAACGTTCCAACAAATATGGCAATGTTTGTCACAAGAAATTTAAATAGATTTCCCATTTGATCTATTGGGTAATTCTGTTGGTCCAATTATTTCATTACCACAAATTCCTACCCACAAATTAACAGAGAAACGTCGTTGAAGTGAAACCTTCTTATTACATGCGGGTTTTCATATGATCAATAATGCATATTTTTGAAGTTAAATGCCCTGTTCCTGGTAAAACATGACTCATCAGAGAAACACAAGACGTTTAAAAAAATCCTTGCTTTAGATACATATAATCTCTTTAATGTATTGTAGATCTACTGTCATAGTTTAGATATAGGTATCTTTTTCTTATACTTACATGTTGATTTAATATATGCATACACCGAGTTAAAAAGAAATATGAGGTTTTCATCTTATACCGAACATAAAATTGGTAGGCCTACTACACCTTCTTAATTCTTTTCTTGCCAGCTTTATTTGAATATGTGCAAAAAATTTTGGTGCGAAATGTGTGTTTGTTTTTAAGGACCATTGAAATTATTGCAAACTCTATATAGGATTTCGTTTTCACTGAATATCTATTAATTATTATTTTAATAAATAATTAATATTTTTTAAATTGATCACCTCAGATACTTATAGCAAAATTGTATATCATTTTAGAGGCAATTTAATCAGCACCAAAAAAATATTATAGTAAATGTTTCATTTAAAATAATACAGTGTGTGCACGAAAAGGAAGTACCCTGTAGAGTTCACAATAATTTTAAGTATACACTTAAGAGTTCCGTTTGCGTTCACGAAAAACATGAAATCGTAGCCTGATAACTGTGACATAATTAGAGACGATATGAATGCGAAATTTGGAGGGTAATTACATAAAAGTTCAATCTGTGTCGCTGCGTGGAATTTTTGGAAAAAAAATTACTATTTTCTTTACGAATTTTCAAAATTTTAAAATGTGAAAATCAAAAAACTAAAAACGCAGTAACGTAGAATATAATAACATTTATCACAAAAAAATAAAAAATCAATTATTTTAACTGTAAATATTTTTAATTGTATGGCTCTTTTTCGATTTTCGTATATGCAATATCTCCGCGCGTCTCTACGCGTATTCTGTGTTATTTGTGGCCTCATTTACTGCCGAACATTCTGATGATAGTTCACTCCACAAACGGCACAATGAGCTGGACTCCAACTCTGATAAAATATCAAGTAATATTTACGCTAATAGCAAAACAATAATCGCAATGCAAGCTCCACCCCTCGGTACAGTGTTTTTATTATAATTTATCGGTCTAGTAGTTGTGTGCTTTGCAAACGGGACTCTTAAAACCATTTAAAATAAACACCGCATTAAAATATATTTTGCGTGAAAGCTTTATTTATGTTTTTAAATAAAGTAAGGAAAGGATCCTCATTATAAACTGTTGCACAATTGAAATGGATATTGTCAAAATATGGGCCATATTTTTAGAGTCAGACGGCGTGCGCTATCACGCATCTTCCTCATCATAAAATCGGCTGCCTGCAATGGGCTCAACAGCATGAATATTGGAATATCGCAGATTGGCGAAGATGTTTATTTGCGGATGAAACACGTATAATCCTGCTTTAACTCTGATGGGCGAACTCTGGTGTGGCGACGACAGTGTGAAAAGTATTTGGAGGAAAATATGACTCCTCAGGAAGCATTTGGTGGTGGAGCGGTCACGGTGTGAGGCGGAGTAAATACTAATCAAAAAACAGATTTGTTCAATTCTTACCAGTCTAACTTATGAAGACAGATGCATCCGACCATTAGTCGCAACCTTGGCTCAAGGTGTTAAGTTTATTCTCATAGATGATAATGCTATGCCTCCTAGGGCAAGGGTAGTAAACGACGTCTTAGACCAACCTCAAATAACGAGAATGGAGTGGCCATCAAAGTCGCCAGATTTGAACCCCATTGAGCACGCATGATCTCACTTAAAATTTAAAATTAATTTTCGAGAGACTGCACCGCAGACATTGGAGCATCTTGCCGTGCCTATTCGAGAAGAGTGGCAAGCCATCCCACAAAATTTTATAAATAAACTCATTGCAAGTATGGCTCGGAGATATTACGCGGTTATCAATGCCTGAAGGAGTCCTAGTTTTCTTTGGTATGAAAAAAGTCAATCATACATTTACCTCTAAATAAAATGTATTTAATCACATGTTATGGTTATTAATATATGTTTAATTTTTTCTTTAGAGTAAATATTTGTGTAGTTATTGTCTAGGACTTATTCTAGACTAAATTTAGTTTAAAATCAACATACCATGACAATGTAACAAAATAACAACAATTTATCGAATAAGTAAAAATATAATCAAGGACTGTTTGAAATAATGATGGATCCAGTTTACGTGCTTATTATATATTCAACATTTTTAAATAATAGAGGCTTAAATTTGATCGACACATAATTAATAACAGATAATTAACAACAGACTACACAAAGAATGGTCACTGCATTGTAAATATGAAACGCCAGATTAATAACATTTCAAGGTATTGGATTATTTATTTCAATAAATTTATAAAATCGTATTTATTCTCGCCAAAGATATTATATTACATTAAAAATTTAAATATAAAATATTGAGGACGCTACAACTGATACTTTTGGTGAGAGAAAAGCCATATATCTGAGAGGATTTAACTCATTAACGCAGTGAATACTACCTCATTTTTTTAATCCTGACCAAAAAAAGAGGGTTATGCCTTCGACCTGTACTTTTGTTACTTTGTTTATATATCACTGTAAATGGATGAACCGATTTGGGTGGGTTTTATGTATAGTTAATTCCCAGTGAATATATTTTAAAAATTTAAATACGTAAGCTTTTACTTTGTAAAAAGTACTTTGTACTTTAATGAGGATTTAACAAAAACACTTTACTTCGTTTATTATTAATTTATTGTCACTTATACATTATTGCAGCTCGCCGCTTAACGTGGCTGCTTTTAAACGATTCGAAAAAAGCAGTAAATCCTTTGTAGCGGTCATTTTATAGATCGACACAAAATTAAAACGGTAATGTGTGAATCTTTTTTTACTTTCTAATTATTACGTGCGCTTCGAAACGGAGACAAATTACTCGACAACAAAGTAGTTATTCACTTATTATTTGCTTTGTAAATTCCAAACTGAAATAAAATAAATTACTAAATAGCTAATTTTTAAGGAAGCTAACTGACATTTTAACGGCACCACAATAAAATTGTGAGAGGTTACTAAAATTCGTCCAAAAGCGAAAATTGAGATAACATCAAATCTTTACGTTTTGAGGTTCCAGAAACCCAAAAAAAGTGGTTTTTGAAAAATATCTGTGTGTGTGTGTATGTATATGTGTTAGCACGATAGCGCCGAAACTAGTGAACGGATTTGGATGAAACTTTGCATGAGGGTGTCTTTAGTGCTCCAGAAGATCTGAAAAGGTTTTAGTTGAGATCGGATTATGTTTAGTGCCGTTTTGACGCAACTAGTTGTTTATTTTATAATTACTTACAATTTGCAATCGAACCAATGAAAAGCAGTTAAAATTCCGATTTCAACGATATATCACACTTGAGAGAGCGAGGGAGATTCGGTAAGAAAGTTTTAGACCAAAACTATTTGACAAAAAAAAACTTTAGAAATGTTTGCAAAACTTTGTAGGCTGGTGCCGGTGTTGTATTTAATGCATAAATAAGATAGCCAGAAATTTTAATAGCGTAGTGTGAATTATTTTATTACCACTTTTGAGGGAAATGTTACGTTTTGGACAGGAAAATACTAACATAATCAGAAAAGAGGTGGACAGACTAATTCCAACAAACACGAAAAGATCTAAGGCAACTACATTGAAACCATTTTTATAATCATACAAAATTGAAGAGGGAACCTCTGTCATAGTCCTGGCTACAATTTTGGAGGATTGGGGGTTTATTATGAAGAAAACAAATTCCGAGGATCTATTGTAAAGGTAATAAAAATTGTTAATTATTTTAAATACTTATATAACATTAAAATATTTTTGTTAGATGGATAGGTTAGAATTCACAAATAATATTTTCAGGTTATGTGGAATTCATCCGCTAAACAACTTCAAGAAATGCTTCATCAAATATCAGCTCAAATTTAATCCTTTCACAGACGTTGAGTTGAGATCCCACAAAAAGAAAAACTAGTGCTGCTGCTCTTACTAATGAAGAGTCCCCGTGTTCTTTTATTTTTTGCTTTTTGTACCGTATTTCAGTAATAAATTAT
Organism: Leptura quadrifasciata; assembly: GCA_963675555.1. Classification (NCBI taxonomy): domain Eukaryota; kingdom Metazoa; phylum Arthropoda; class Insecta; order Coleoptera; family Cerambycidae; genus Leptura; species Leptura quadrifasciata. The sequence goes on from OY776675.1 coordinate 87,192,496, forward strand.
TATATTATATTATATTATATTATATTATATATTATACAGGGTCATTCATAAGATTCGCACGCCTTAATAAAATGTTGTTATTCAAGAAGTTATAGGGGTGTCAGAATTCAATCTTAGCTATTTATTTGCCTTTGCAGTGCAGTGAGTTTTTAAAATTTTCTCTTGAAAATTGAACAGTGGGGGATATTTGGGATGAAAAATCATTATACACCTTTAATTTTACCCTAATTCCTTGAGGGCGCTACGTTTAATGTGTTAGATGTTCTAACACGTTGAACTCCGCTTCGCTAGTGCATGAGCCCTAGCCCTATCCGATGCGGAATACCAGTGTGCCGACCCGTGGCCGACATAGGCCATACAGGCATCGTCTTTTTTTTTTTTTTCTCGCTACCATGATATCAGTCACCATCACCAGGGGATAAGCTCGTTAGTACGTATGCGAACGTTAGGCGTCGGTGACTGACCATATTAATAGAAAAATAAAAGATAAAAAACCCAAAAATTTATTGTCGGAAAATTGTAATAAGAACGTATTCTAATAGCCGATTTAGTGGATCCGTCTAAATAATAAATCGATCCCTGGTCGACACTGGCCGTACAGTGACGAATAGCTATGTCGACCACGGGTCGACAGCGGAGCTCAACGTGTTAAAGAGACCATAACTTTTTCACTCGCAACATTAGAAGCTAAAATCTAAAATAAAAAATTAAATTATAGCTCTGATACCATTATGTATTTACCTATCAACGTTTCATTAAAACGTGATTGGCTAATTCTTAATGTTTTGACTCCTGATATACACAGTTAAGTTTATAACAACTGTGGTATACTCAATATCTATCATTATTGAATATCAGATTTCATATTTTCGTATCTCACTTATTTCTTGACCAAAGGGTAACCGCAAGAAAATGTAAATTTTAGCCCGTTTCTGCAACCTCCATAACAAAGCAAATTTAACGTTAAAGGTCTTAAATTAACGCTAATTAAAAATCTACACAAATATACTTTTTTATTTTTTAGGGGTTAAACGGGTTAAAATGAATAAGTTTTCAACAGAAAATAAAAAAAATATTGTGATGTTTCTTTTATGAAAATAGGTCAAAAAATTATTTTTTTGAGTTATAATGACACCAACACTCATTTTAACCCTCCTTTAGAGGGTGGTTGCCACTTAGTGGTAAGTTTAGGAAACATATATGTCCTGCAGTAACTTCTCAGTATTTTTTTACTTTTCCAGATTTTTCCACAAAGTTAAAAGAGGCAAAACGCGCGTCGAGTAGATAAATTGTTCAGATTTAGTGTTTATGAATACTGCGTTGTTTTGTTTTACATTATTTACTTTAAAATTATTGTTAATTTGTTATTTAGTATATTATTTTTAATATTTATTTTCTCAACCATTTTTTTGTTTATTACCTTAAAAGAAAAACAATTCATGTTCGTTACTTCTAATGAAAGTTTCATATTTATTTTTGTTATTACATGAAATATTTTCCTCCCTTTCCTAATAAGAAATGTCCATACCTCGCCGCGGTTCCTGCTGGACTCTAACAGTATTAGTTTTTAACAATATTATGTATCGATACTATTTTTTTATAATTATTTAGCAATTGCAACAGTTATCATTCATAAACTGTTTGAAAACCGTTGGATCCATCCAATACATATTAGTTCCGATGGCAAAGCGACCTTTGGATCCCCGAGTTAAAGTTTACTAGACTTTATGAAATGTCTAGGTGTAGTCTAAGTCAACGCTTCCCTGCAAATAACAAATGCAACAAAAATTTTACGAGCTCATTATTAACGCCGACGAAACAGTCGGTACGGTATCATCAAACAAGCCGACGTACCTTAAAAACTAAAGTAAGTGAGTAATTCAATTTACCGGCGGAATAGTAGAGAGAGTAACGATATTTTAATGAGGTCGTAAAGTTTTTGTTGTATTTTTCATTTGCAGGGAAACGTTGACTTAGACTTTATCTATAAGCTCGTACATATAAGTACTTGGCTGTTACTATCTGTATTAATGATGTTCAGTTTGCATGAGTGTTTTATAATCAAAGTTTACTAAAGATATAAAAATATGTAGAATTATTTTGTTTAAACAATGTTTGTAATTGAAAATTATAAAAATATATCCAATTTTGCAAAAAAAATATTATTAATTAATTGTATTGTTTAAAGGTTGTTTAACAATAAACAGTTTGGGTGTATGGCACAAATTTCCACCACGTTGACCATAGTTTTGGTTGTATAGGGACAAAAAGAAAACAAATTGTGAGTAATTAAATTTTCTATCAAAAAGGTATAATGCAGTCTTTCCAAACGATGCATCCTTATTGGGCAAACGGTAAAAAATGCGACCAAAAAATTGTTTCTTTTCAAAGAACTGAAGAATTGTCAGAAAGTCAACATACTCGTACCTCGCTTACTTTTTAACCAAATTTAATGTGCCAGATCCCAAAATATCGAATTTTAAAAGTACTAAAAGTCCCCTGCTCGATACTGTCCACAGAAATTAGCTGATTGTGAGAAAAACATGAGAAACTTATTATTTTAAACTAAGGTTGGGGGTAAATGCCTTAAAATATTTTTCTATGTAATACCTAAAATACTACCATTTAAAGCGAAGAATCTGAGGTCCACAAAACACTGTTTGCAACTGTATTATTTTACTGAGCCATAAAAAAAACTATGCAATTACTCTGTGTGATCTCTCCAAGGCCTTCTTCGACTGTGTCTACCACGATAAATTAAAAGAAAAAATGCAAGGGTACGGAATAAGAGGGTTACCTCTATCGCTATTCAAATCATACCGTCAGCAGTGTGTTGCCATAGCCAATGAAATGTCAGGATTCCTAAACAATAACTATGGTATACCTCAAGGCTCTGTCCTGGGGCAACTGTTATTTTTAGTTTATATGAACGACTTTCCTCAATTTGTGTTGTCCAGCAAATCCACTCTGTTCGCCGATAATACCACTCTCTTGTGTTCGGACCATAACATTGACAATCTGCTGGAACTATCTTCACACAATGAACTACGGGCAAAAAATTTGGTTCACTTCTAACGAACTAACTCTTAATCAAAAGAAAACTCAGAGACTGATAATATCCTCTAATAAATATGTATGTAGATCATAACCTTAATTGGGTAAAACCATACTGATAATCTGAATAAAAGGCTTTCCAGCATAATCTTCCTTTTTAGAAAATTAAAAAGCGTTCTTGAATTCTCTCTTTTCCATTCAAGACTTTCCTACGCAGTTGTTTTATGGGGTAACTTCCACTGCGCATCTATAGTCTTTCAACAACAAAAGAAAATTGTAAGAGTTCTTGTCAACGCTAAATTTACTCTCAACCCATTCACTTTTTATCTACAACAATCTTATCGAGATTCACAGAAGCGCATTCAGTCTCTTATTCAGTCAGACTCTCATGAGCATAACACACGTGCTGCTGTAATTCTTAGAATACCAGGGTACAGGTTAACTCAGTGCAAAAAATTCCCCCAACTTAAATCTATATAATCATTTACCACCTCATTTGAAACAGCAAACTTTAGGTCCTTCAAAAATAATGTAAAACGTTTCATTCTTAAGTTCTGTTTTTACTTAATTGATGAATTTTTAAGGACGTCATATTAGGCCGCTGCACTTTCGAGTGTCATACTTGCTGAATGCCGTACTTTTTATACCTATTTTATACAATATACTTTTATATTTTCCTATTTGACAATGTGTAAACGTTATGTATAGTACATGTTCTTGTTATTGTCCTTATTTTATATATGCACCTATTATATTTACCTCAAAACATTTTTTTTATAATGCAGCTGCTTGCCGGCTAATTTTCCGACTTGCTGCAAATGTTTAATCATGTAACATATGGTGGTGAAATAAAGAATATCTATCTATCTATCTTAATGATAGAAAACAAATTTTGATAGTTTCATTATAAATCCAAAAATAAGTCTAAATATCCAAAATAATTGACTTTAGTAAGAAAGCATCCAAATCAAAATAAGATGTTCTAAATGTAACAATAAGTAACACTAAATTAAAATGTTATCAATATAAATTTTCGCATCACTGAATGTATTAACTGTTCTAAAAAATACTTTTCTAGTTCTATATTCTAAATACATGGTTATGTGGTATGTACAGCTTATTTACTAAAATACTATTAAAATGTTATCAATATAAATTTACGCATCACTGAATGTATTAACTGTTCTAAAAAATACTTTTCTAGTTCTATATTCTTACTATATGATTATGTGGTATGTACAGCTTATTTACCAAAATGCACAATAAATCCAGTGCAACTAACACTTGCACAATAATTATAAATGTAGAATTTTTAGGACAATAAAGAATAAATACACAAATATGTCAAATATTTACTTTATTATGAATAACTTAACAACATAAAACTATATACAAGGCAGTCATTTTGTCTTTTTACCATTGGTAGGACGCTCCTAGTCCTGTGAAAGTTGTATGAGCTACAACAGAAGCTGGAGAATAAGCCACTGCAGACTTAGCTACAATTGGGCCAGCAGAATAAGCAGACAACAGCGGAGAGGCAGGAGCAGCGTACGAAGCTACTGGAGCTATAGACTTTGTTACAAGGGGAGCAGAGTAGTGACTTACAATTGGAGTAGCATGGGCAGCATAAGTCGATAGTACTGGAGCGTGAGCTACAGCAACAGGAGCTGAAGCCTGATGAAGATAGGAACTGCTAAATGTGGGAGTAGCGGAGTAGTGAGCAACAGCTGGTGCAGCAGAATAGTGAGCGAAAGCTGGAGCAGAATAAGAAGACAAAATTGGAGCTGAATGAGCTACTCTGAGGGCGTCATTAGTAACACGGGTGTCAAATTTGCGGACGCTGGAGAAGGCACTATCTACGGCTTTGGAGTACTGAGATATGGATTGAGCACCTCCAAGGGAACGTTGTACACTTTGTTGAGATGATCCTATGGCTGGAGCGTGAATTGAAACTGGAGATGTGGCGAAAGTAGATATTACTGGAGCAGCATGAGCAACTGCAACTGGCGCTGCAGCTTGATGAAAGTAAGAGCTACTGACAACAGGAGCTGCGGAATATGTAGCTACAGCAGGAGTACCCAAAAGTCCAGCGTTGGCATAGGCTAAGGTGGCAGCGAGTACGAAGAACTGAAATTGAAAAAGTGTAATTAAATCATGATTTCAAAATAAAAAAATTTTATACTATTAAAATAAATTAAAATAAAAAAAGTATATAAATTATTCCTACTTTTAAAGACATTGTTATGTACGATGATCTTGTTTAAAAGAAACTGATGCATTGTAGGCTATTTGGGCGGTTTTTATAGTTGTTTAAATTGCATAATTGGAGCCTCAGGTGTGTGATCCACTTTCGCTCTCTTTGAAGGTCTGGGTTAGGGCGGCTCCGGCACCTTCGCGCCTCTTGTGCTCGTTTAGTACAATAGATTGACTTGCTTGAATTAATCAATCAGGTAGAAATTTAAATAGATTCTATATCTCAATATAGTAAACTGCTTGTCATTAATTTTCTATAGTCTATTTGCAACAAAGCTATTCTACTGGTTTATTCGATAATTTTATTCAAAAGAGATGTATTGGATACACTTATTTATTTTACTTTAATATTTAATTCAGAACTTGAAATTATAATAATAATTTTTTATTTTTGTTCAAAGTAGAAAAAGGAATATTAGTCATATTTATTCTTAACTATTAAAAATGTAATAAAGACAAATTAAAGTTGCCTATAACATTTTACTATAATACACAGTGTCTCTCTTAAATGTAAAACAAGCCTGTAACATTTTAGTTATGAATAATTCTTCTCTGAAACTCGATTAGTTCTGTTTTGCACAAAAATACAATAGTTTTTCAGAAATTTACCGTAAGCGATAGGCGATAGGAGAAGAATAGAATTATTTATTTTTTGTAATGAAGGGTTAATAGAAGAGATCACAATTTTGTAAACTTTCGCTTTCTAATACACGATAAGTTAAAAAAATTATTTAAGGTAAAAAATAGGCTGAAAACTTTTTTAATAATTTTTTTCATTTTATACTTTTAAGAAAATACATACCACTAATAATCCACAACAAATAAATCAATTTTAATTAAGTAAGTCAGGAGGATTTATAAAAGTATATCATAATTAAAAACAATTTTGCATTTCAATAGAACAGATCTATTAATCAAAATGTCGATAATAAATTAATACATGACTTAATCAAAAATTCTGTTAAAATTTGGAAATATAACAAAAAAAATGTTGCTTTTTCTACTAGAGTTTCACTATCATTTTCGAGAAATATTTTAACTAAGGTGTATGTGTACTATAAACTAATAACCGTAATTAATATTTGTCTGGTCGATAGCCGCGTGGGTTAGCACCACCGGATTCGAATCCTGGCTCCGGCACTGTCGGAGGAAATGGTTGTATGTCCACATTTTTTCAATGTGTAACCCCCTTCCGCACAAGCCCCTGCCTTCTGGAATTGGGGGTTGTATAATTTCTGTGGTGTTTATAATATCATGATCTTGAGCATCGCACAAAGATATATTGGAATTGGTTGGGAGGGTGGTCAATGAAAATTATTGAACACAGCACTTAGGCCCCATTGGGCCCATTGTACTCCCTCCCTGTAGGCAGACCCTCGCCTAGACCTTCAACCAACCTAATCTTGCGAAATAGGCGATGATGCTGCCTAGGCCAAAGTAGGCCAATGTTCTCCCAAAATGGATTCTCTAATTGATGAGACGGCAGAGCAGTCGCAGATTACATATTGAACCATCTCATCTTCTTGTTCACAACCTCTACAGAGAGGTGTTTCGCTTAATCCCACATTATGTAGATGCTTCCTTAATGGACAGTGTCCAGACTGGATTCTCGTTATAAAACGTAGGTTCCTTCTGGACATTGCCAGGTAGTCCATTACTGTACTCTTTTTGTGATATTTTAATAGTTTCCTAGACAGCTGTTTGTTTCATCCCACAGCTTTTTGAATTCATTGTGGGTTTCCCTTTAATTACTTGTGTTATCGTCATGATCGGAAACAAACTGGCCGGGCCTGATACAAAGATACTTAGGCCTGCTGCCTTATTGGCCAGTCTGTCAACTACTTTGTTGCCGCTGCATTGTGCATGTACTTTCGTCCAGCATACCATTATGTTATTCATGCTGGAGGCACCCATAAGTGCTTGATGACATTCCTATAATACTGCTCCTGTGGTAATTTTCTAACTTCTCAGAGCTAGTAATGATTATCTACAATCTGTATAGATCCTGATTGTTTTGCCTGTAGTATGTCTACGGACAATCTCTTTTAGAGCTATGGTCATGCCCGCCAGTTCCGTTTGTGTACTACGCTGGCTCGCCCATACATAGCCCATTTATGTTTGATTTGCAGACTTCTGGAATATATTCCACATCCGTCTGTGAAGATGTTCATCACACCTTCGCCAGCAGCCTCGTCCTCACTATTCGTCTGTATTATGTAGGACCTGTCAAAGACAAACCGGGGTGAAGTGCCATCTGTGCAAACCTATAGAAGAGGCGTCTTCCTGACAGCCTCATTTCACAGGCGACTTCTGCCTCTCCACAGCCTACGTTTGGTTGTAAGTCAACGGATTTGAGGTGTACCATTGTTGTCAAATCGATTTATTTTAGATACATATCTAGTGGTGGCAAACACAATATTACCTCCATAGCTCTCGTTGACGTTGTTCGCATAGCTCCGGTTATGCTTAGGCAGGCAACTCCCTGCACTTGGCTGAGCTTGATCTTAACTGTAGTCTATTTTCTCTTATGTCAACAAACCACAGCTCTATAGGTTATCTTTGGTCTTATGACGGCAGTGAATATCCACATGACCATTTTGGGTTTCATTCTTCAGGTTTTTCTCATGGTTCTGTGGCACTGCTCATAAGAAATGTAAGCCTTCTTTAGTCTTCTATCTATGTGAGAATCGCATGTTAGTTTCGAGTCGAAGATTACCCCAAGATATTTCATTTCTGATACGAAACTTTGTGTTGTATTCAGGAGAGCAGGTGCCTTCAGTGCTCCTAGTATCCTTTTCCTTGTGAAGGGAATCATCTCCGTCTTCTTGGGATTGACAGACTGGGAGTGTTCTCTGCGCCATTTTTCAATTCTCAAGCCCCTTGCATTCTTTCACAAAGGACTCGAATTTTCCGTTAAGCATTATTGTTCAATCATCTGCATGGGTAATTGTGTGGGATCCTTCTGAATTGAGGCGGCACAAGAGGCTGTCAAGAACGAGGTTCCATAGCTGTGGTGATATTACACTTCCCTGCGGACAGCCTCCCGCGACCATTCATCTACAGAAACATCTCGCACACTGATTTATACAGCTCTCTTCTAGATCATGTTAGTTACTCAGCTTCCCATGATCATAAGGACATTCCTCTCCATTAGGGCCGCTGTGATTTTTAGAAAGGTGGTCCTGTCAAACGCACATTCTATGTCTATGAAGACACCTAGGGTGGACTCTTTAGTGTCCAAAAATCTCTCAATCTGACTCGCGACTGCATGGAGGGCGGTGTCGGTGGACCTTACCATGGTGTATGCGTGCTGGTTAGGATGTAAGGAGCTGTCTTTCACTACAAGATCCCTTATGTATCGTTCACATAGCTTCTCCATCGCTTTGAGCAGAAATGAGGTCAAGATAATAGGTCTGCACGCTTTGGGGGTGGTATAGTCCATCCGCCCTGCCTTTTGGATGAACACAACTTTCACTTGTCTCCATATCTCTGGAATATAAAGGTGTGCTAAGCATGCCCTAAATACTCCAATCAGGTGCGGCAATAATTCATGCAGTCCCCAATGCAGTAGGGTGGGATAGATACCGACTGTGTCTGGCGACTTAAAAGGGGAGAACCGTATTGCTCATCTTATTCTATCCTCACTCACTATTTGGTTGACCATTTGCCAATCCAAATCCGAGGGTTGAGTGTCGACTTCGTTTGGCTACCCCTTGCGTTCCGTTATCACAGATTCCGGGAAATGATTCACCATGAGCAACTCTAGGCTTTCACGAAAGTCGATGATTATTGTATTTTAATAGGCTGTGATTACGATTTGCTCATAGTAGATTCTCCACGCATCACTGCCTTTGTCTGATTAGTTTCTTAAACTTTTACAGATTAGTTTTATATAATTCCCAATCGGATTCCTGTCCTGTCAGTTTTGCTTTTTTGAACGAAGTCCTAGCCTTCTTCTTGAAGTCAGTCAGCCCTTGACACCAATACTTGGTGACTGTTCCGTGAGTGGACAGAATGATTTTATTCAATTCTCCTTTCAGCATTCCTTTGACAAGGACCTCCTTACCTTTTGGGATTTCCCATAGGGGTTGTCTTTTTAGATTATTGCTACCTTAAGATGACTTAAGGTAGCATCCTTATAGCTGGTCGGGAGAGCAGCTGCAGTTCCAGATGTCCGTATGGCTCTCTTGTGTGCCTTTAGAGGTGATTCCGAGGAAGTTCTAAGACCTAAGAGTTGTCTCACTTTTGTTTTTGTGTGTTTGGGCTGTGCTGGGGGAGGTAGAAAAATATAATTAGTATTTTTTCAAACATAATACAACACTAAACTTATTGTTTTACGAGTTTGGTGGGTGTTGGAATCAACGTTTTGTCAAAAACACAATTTTGAATAAGTCCACGTTTTGTTTATTATTAAAAACATCCTCAGGACACTAGAAATATAAAGAATTCTATGGGATTATTCAAATCAAGATTAAAAGTTTACGTTAAAATAATAAAATTGGTTGCATAACATGTTAAAATTTCAGCTAAAACTTTTTTTAAAGTGAATACATACATACAAAAAAGAAAACTAACATAAACAACAATTTACACCATAGTAAAAACTTATACATAAAATTCAAAAAGTTGGAAATAGACTTTACATTTAATTTGTGTATTGATGTCATATAAAATACATAACTTTCTGGGACATCACTGGATTATTTCTTTCATGTGTCAAGTCGAATTTTTTAACCAATCACAACATTTGAAATTCCTTAGAAACAAGGAATATCAGTGGCTATTTTGAACTCTACATAGCAACGGGCAATATCAGCGGCTATTTCCCGTTGTCATGGCATTGGCTGAAAATAGTCGCTGATATTTAATTTATTAACTTATAACAAGTAGGCATACTGCTGTTGTACAAATATTTTCAAACGTCACATTAGTTGATTAGTGTGTAAATCATTCAAGAAATAATCTAATAAAATAAACCTTGATAAATTAGCGGCTATTATATTGTCACAATTTTTCTCGAGTGCTCTCCAATTTGCCTAGACCACATTTAGCGTTAATAATCAAAGACTAAATTCCTCGAGCTAAAGCTCTCGGGCTTTAGTCAGATTATTTAATGCCAAATATGGTCTCGTCAAATTGATAACCATCGCACTCTCGAAAAATTGATGACAATATAATAGCCGACTATTTATCAAGGTCTTGTTATATTACCCTTGATACCAGTTCTTAAAAGCATTCAATATTATATGCGGAGAGTATAATAGTAAAAATGGTCCTAATCATACACGTTTAACTTGAATACTGTATACCCGATGATACGTTATCAGATGCTCAGATTTTTTTGTTTGTCTAGGAGAAATTTCAATAGAATATTAATATACCAAGTGTTATTATGCTATTGGCTCTATATTTTAATTTTACTAATAATATTGAAATAGGCTGCATTTAAGTTATCAATATCGGATCTTTTGTTAACACATGTTTCGTTTTACTTAATGCAAATAATTTCATGTGTTAATCTTTTCTTTAGATGGTTTTGTTTCCCAATTATTCTAGTTTCATCAAAGTTAAGAGTATGTCCGGTTAATACGTGTTCTACAAGTTGGGTGGGATATTTTAACGCAAACTTATAATTTTGTTAATTCCATAGAATTCTTTATATTTCTAGTGTCCTGAATACAAAATTTATTATTAACTCCATAAACAGATAAATTTTCAAAACAAGTTTTCTAATTGGAATTATTCTATAAATTGGTCAATGTATTGGTCTTCTATGTTTATACGTTTTTAATTATTAAACTTTTGGTTGTAATCCTGATGAAGGCAATTTCCGTTTCAAACAATGTCCTAACAATGCACTTATTCAAATACGTATTCAAATTAGAAATATACGTTTTTTAAAATGCATTATTTCCAGTTTTTGGCGTTATTTCTAAAATGAAGACAACTAAATCTAATTTAAAAACACCATTCCTTTTCTCAGCTCGCCCTAAACTTTGGACGAGTGTGGCTGCAGAAAATTTGCGGACCCCTTACTGCTCTGAATGAGTAGTTTCTCTTGCCTATTTTCTTCAAAAGCTAATGAAGAGATATTTCAGACTCGACTTCTAGCTTATATAGAAAATACATTTTTTAATTTACCGCGTCCAAAAGCGATATGCCAACATTCAGAGCAACTTTTCAGTATCATGTGCAAGCGCTCCTTACCTATACATCACAAGAGTGTCGAGTATCTAATACTGGTTCTGGAGCATGATATGTTAAGTGGTTAGAGTAGTTTCGGGTTTCATGTATTTAAACTGCTCAAAGTCTTCATACCCTCATTCTCTTATGCACTAAGAATTTTCTGGTGTTCAGTATAGCAAAAGGGAAGGAAATTGTCAAATTTTTATCGGGAATAGTATTAGGCAGAACAGTTACAGCTATAAGATACCTACATATGAATGGTACATACATTACATATAATTTTTGCCTTCAATAAACAGATCCAAATCCAGTCTGACAGATCATTTATAAGCATAACATTCATAACCAGACGCAAATGTAAACAATTTTCAATTTTAATCAACACAATACACACGTTCTTTGGGTACAAGAAAACCTACAAATTTTAACGTTCGAAATGGATATTTTCTTGTGGGTTCGCACATGTGAAAACGTCACATGGCAAATGTAGCAACGCTGTTTTGTGCAACCAAATGGACTTGAAACTCCTAGATAACACTAATGTCACTAATCAGCTATTATATGTGTTGATTAAATTATAAGACTGAATATTATAATGCACCAGCAATCAGCGGATAAGCGGGTGGGATATATTAGTGCAGACCAGAAAAAGGAAACGGTGGATTTTCTTGAAGCTCACCCGGAATTGTAGAGTGGTAAATTTATCTCAAATTTCACATTCAAAAATGGCCAAGGTAGTCTATTTAAAGAATCGGGATTTATGAGGAAATTCCCGAATGTTTGCGCCTCGGACTAGATACTGACCCCTCCCCCCACGTTTTCGAGGGTGCTGAATCGATTCCTGTGGTCAAACCGATTTTTCCACCTCGGTCCCTTGAAGGGTGAAAACAACCCCTGAGGAGGTTACACAATCCTCGTCACCTACCACCTTCCTCAAAGAAACGCCTACAAAATCGTTACCTCCATTACTAAAAACCTCTTGCAAGGAATAAAAGCATTTATTTATTAGATATTTTGTTAATTTATTTTTAAAAGCAGAAAAACTCTGTTGGTTTTCTTTGTCAAAAGGAAGTGTATTAAAAATGTTGGCGCAATAAACATACGGACTTTTTCTAAAAAGTGAAAGATTATAATTATTAATTGATTTTTGATTGGCTACACGAGTGTTATACGTATGTCTATTTGAGTTTAATTCAAATTTATTTTTATTTTGGTAGACAAGCACGGCTACGAGCCCATAATATACATTTAGTAGTTGCTTAGTTAGCTTAATATTTCGAATTGCAAAAAATGTAGAATGTAGTTTTTTGCATACAAATTTTATATAATTTATCCAAGTGAAATGTTCGTCTAGTGATAGACCTAGAAATTTGATGGATGCCGATCGTGAAATTTTGCCGTGATTAGTTATTAGATTTAAAGCAGGTGATTGTCGTCTTTTATGAAACTATACATATAAACTGTTTTATTTACGTTTAGGATCAACTGATTTCGTATACACCATGATGAGAATGGTTCCAGTATGTTATTTGCGGCATTATTTAATTCTTCTAGTGAATCAGTCACAAGCCCAATTGTAACATCAGCATATAAAACGTTTAATATTTTTACTTAAATGCATTTCCAAATCATTAATAAAAGTTATAAATAGCAGAGGAGAGAGGACTGTTCCTTGAGGCAAGCCGATGTTAATGGTCCTTTCATGTGAGTAATTGTTATCAAATTTTACAACAATTTTTCTGTCAATAATAAAAGATTCATTCCATTTACTAAGATTTCCTCGAATCCCTAGTGATTCAATTTTTATTATTAAAAACTTATGATTTAGGATTTTAGGATAGAAGTATTTAAGTAAATTATAGCATTTTAAATAAAAGAAACGCTTCCTTATACGTAGAAGTTTAATCCCTCGTAATAGAGTAGAAATAAGCCTACCTAATTAGCTACCAATAGAATGGTGGTTCCCAATCGTTATCAATGTCTTAGGGATAATATGGTAGCTGATCAGTAGTGAGTTGTAGTAGTTAAAAGTTATAATTAGTGAGTAAAAAAAACAAAAAGTCTTATCTCACTAAATTCTTATTATGTTGTAAACGCTTCCAGTTTCGTGACCTACAATTTTCTTCACATCATCAGACCACAATAATTGTGAAGAGAATTATAGTTTACGAAAATGAAAAATAGAAACAGCATGTTCCCTTAAACTATACACTTCATAAGCCACTGAATGCCGATGGTACCAATTCCTTATCCGTTTTGAATTCGGAAAAACTAATATTCAAAATTGATCTATTTTCGTAAATGTTCTGTATTTTGGATATATTCTTCATATTATTTAATATAGCTCATAAATAATCCGATTTATTAAAAAAATTGCAAGAGACTGTTGTAACTAAGAAAATTGCTTTTATCGCGTTTTTTCCTATTTTTTTCACGATGATTCTAGACGAAGTTACAGTCAGTTGAAGTCATGTGTAAAATCGTTATTTTCAATCCCTAAATACAGTCAAATTTAATCATTAGCAACTTTTTGGACAGGGGAAAATATTAAAGAATTATTAACATAATACGCTTACGTACTTGCGACTAGATCAATGCTTTTGGTCATGCTTTTGGTCAATGCTCTTTGGTCATCAATAGTGTTCCTTCTGGAAAAATGTTTCTGTAAATCCTCTAAAATTTCTGGGTAACTTGAAAATTGAAACATTTAATAATAGATAAATTACAGAAAAATTGCAAAAATATCATAGGGGAGTGATATTGTGAACGATTCATCTTTTGGAGTCTGAAGGACTTTATATATATTTCAAAAATGAATGTTAACGTTCACAAAATTAGGATTCAAGATGACTGTTTCAGACGGAGAATAATATGAAAATCTATACTTACTGTTCGTTTTTGCTTAACTGCTGCTCTAATGGTATCTATTGGATGTTGTAACACTATAAACCTAACACTGGATGTACTAACACTTTCTTAAAATTATACCTGAAAGGGAATTTTGTTAGAAAACACAATTAAAAGACAATATAAATTTCAAAAATATATATATTGAATCTCTTCAAAATTTATGTTTTTACAACAACTTTTAAGAAATATGTTTAACAAACACTAGTCTGGCCCGTGTGCAACACATGGTGAGGAACGGAACGATTTATAATGTACCAACTACCATCCAATATGCAGTTTTGTGAGCTAACGATTACACAAAAAGATTCAAGAAAAGTTCAATGTTTCTGAAATTTGGTGGGCTTTTGCTTGCCTGTCTTATACACGTATTTGTATTTCAATATCAATGTTGGTCGCTGCTCAGAGCTTGAAAATGCTTGAAGCGCTACTACTTTGAATTGTATTCTGCAATTACAATTTTATACGTTCAGGCAAGGCGGGGTCCCATAAACATATGAGTACATGGTAAAGATACTTTTCTGACACGAATCACTGAGGAACCGGTTTAGGACAAATCCCGTTAAAACTCATCATTTCCCCGTCAAAATCGACTGCTAGGAAATGATGGGGGTCCCATGTCGCTAAGGGCTATTTTCGCTAAAACTCACGATGTACTTTGGATAGAAGTTGGATTAACTTGTCTTTATATTTAAGACCTCGTATGAGTTGCCGTGCTTAACAACGTGGATTCGTAAAAGGGTTTTTAATTCTGAAATTTCCGAAATTTTGTTATAGTTTCTAAATTTAGGTGGTCGGGGCGACATTACGTCCCTGTGCAGCGACATTTACTACACTTTCTAAAATGACGCTCCTTAAGGAGTTATGGAAATGATTACATAAAAATTGCTCCGTAGAGCGAAAATATGACTAAGAATATTAAAAACCTCTTCCACGATATGTTTACGTGAAGCACGCTTTTCATACAAAATATTTCCTAAGTCGGATTTTGTTACAACGTCGAAAAGTTTACCGTGTTCTTTAACACCCCCCTTCTTTCGGTGAATCTTTTTGTGCAATGTTTGTTAAATTGGTATGATAAAAAATGGATCTTTGGATGGAGTCTCCCATGTGTTGCATTCGGTTATTTTCAGACCGGCCTATCTGAAACATAACATAGATGCAAATCTAAAATGGGTGATATGGTTGTACATATATCGATGCATAGCATTCGATTGTTTACTTTGAACATTGTATCCCAAAATGGGATAAAAAAAAAGAAAAATCAAAAATCATGAATATTTTGATAAGTATCAATAGGACTATTGACACAACACAAACACTTTCGACGCACTTAACTTTTTTAGCGTTCTTTCACTAATTCTTGCTTGCTCCTGCTCCTCCTCGTGTCTATTGCTTTGTCGATCACCTTCGGTGTCGAACTGCCTTCTGGATCAGCTTAGGTGGTCCTTGGACTGCTTTGGCTCTGGTATTAACAATGGCACTGCTCATTAATATGAAACAATATAAAACAGAATTTTAGTAACTTATATTGGTTAAATGTTTATGGCTTTATGCCGTCTGGGCATAAAGTAGAATCTGCGACCGATATCACATCGTCGTCTTTGAGAATCGGAACATAGAATTTTGTGGACTTATGTTGATTGAAATGGTTTCCGAGTAATTAAAATCTCTTCTTAGGAGAAAACTGCGACAGAATCTGCATCCGTCGGATCGTTGCATCTGCCCATTCATCGCGCCCTTGCGTCAGAGTTGTCGTCTTTCCATGCCGTGCCAATGGAACATTTGTTAAGACCCTTTGGGTCGGACTCTGTTTACAGATGTATATGTTTTTGAACATATGAGGACTTAGAAAAATTATAAAAAATACCAACTCTGCCGGACACGGTCAGAGTTGCTGCAGTGAATTTGGAAGATTTGTATGGTCGATACACTCTCCTCAATAGAAAACAACTTGTAAAAAATGCATAAAAAATACCAACTTTTGCCTGGATGTGGCAAAAAGTTGGTATGGGAATTTTGATATAAAATAAACCTAGCACTAAGTTAAAACTTAGCCTAGGTTAAAAATATTATAAAATCTCCAGAACTTGAATCGGAATCAGAAGTAGAAGCATCGC
Organism: Leptura quadrifasciata; assembly: GCA_963675555.1. Classification (NCBI taxonomy): domain Eukaryota; kingdom Metazoa; phylum Arthropoda; class Insecta; order Coleoptera; family Cerambycidae; genus Leptura; species Leptura quadrifasciata. The sequence continues at coordinate 87,209,016 of OY776675.1, forward strand.
GTGGCGGTGCATGGATTTGGACTACAGTCTGCTCCGGCGGTGGATGTTCTGTGGAATCGTCTGAGAACGGGGAATCATTTCCATCGAGTGATGTTCCGCCTGGACTAGCATTTTCTTCATCTGAAGATTCGATTTCCAAATTGTGCTCCTCTGGCGGGGCTGGTATTAAATCATTTACATGGACTCTTGTAGTTACGTTTCTCTTCTGAACGAGATATACTTCGTCTGAAAACTTTTTCAAGATTCTGGTTGGGCCTGACCAAGACGGCGTGAAGGTATGTACCTTCCTTTTTCTTTTACTCATGACTTTATCTCCAACTAAAAACGACTGAAGTGACGGCCTCTGTTGGCGCGTACTTTTGTTTATAATTTTGTTGAGCTTGACGGGCTTCCTTAACTCGCTCGTATCGTAGAAGCGTTTCTTGCTTAGCTCTTTCTTGTCTCCATGCATATAAATCCCATTCGCCTTTTTCGACTGGTTCATAGCCTAACACTATCATGCTAGGTGTTTGATTTGTAGCTGCATTTCTACGATTTCTCAAAATATATGCCATCTGATGCACGTAGCGATCCCATGTGTCGTTTGTCTTTTTGTATAATAAGGTATTTAAAATTTTCTTACACTCCTGAACCCGTCGTTCCATGGGGTGATTGTTGATGATAAGCAGGAATGAGATATAGTTCGATGCCATTTCTTTCGCAGAATGTTATATACCATTCCGAGTTGAAATGACCTCCGTTGTCGGAGATTATGACTCGAGGGACTCCGAACCTTGCAACTATTTCTTCGTCAATAAATTTGGCTATCGTTCTGCCATCGACCTGAATATATGCCTTTGCCTCTATCCACTTGTTAAATATGTCTTCGACGATAATCATATATCGATTTTCGGCGTCTTTGGTCCTCTGCAGTGGGCCAATTACGTCGACGCTCAAAGTTTCAAATGCATTCTGAGGTGCATGACTTCTAAGTGAAACATTGGGTTGAGCTTGTCGTGTTTTTACTGATTGGCATATCAGACAGTCGTTTTATGTATTTGTCTACGATCCTGGCCATATATTGAAATAGTATCTTTGTGCAATTTTCCTAAGAGTCTCGTCTCTCCTGGATGACATGCTTCATCTCGATCGTGATAATGGTAAATCAGTTCTTTGATTTTCCTCTTTGGAACTACCAATTTTAAATTTCGATCTGAATCTTTCATCAATACATCGTCTTGTACTTGAAAATTTTTCATAAAAATAAGATCCGCTTCGGAACGTTGTTCCTGTTGAAATAGATTATTCCAACGGCGGATCTTGTCTTGTATATCTCTTGACCTCGATTGGGCCTGTACGATATCTTCGTATATTTCTGAATGTGTTAAAACAGAAATACGTTCTGGACACTTATAATTGGGTAGGAACATTCTTTCCTCTTCATCGTCGGTCTCGACATATTGATCTTGTGGATTACGGCTGAGAAAATCTGCTAACAAGTTTTCTTTGCCCGGACAGTTTTCGATTTTGAATGCATATTCTTGCAATAGCAATGACCATCGGGTGAATTTGGTTTTGTCGTCTTTGTGTTTATTCAACCAAAGTAACGCCCTGTTGTCCGTCTTAAGCAAGAACGGTTTATCTGCTCAGTACATCTTGTACTTTTTTATATAATTCACTACTGCTGAGCATTCCAACTCGTTAATGTGGTAGCGTCTCTCTGCTGGAGATAACGTGTTGCTTGCATATGATATAATATGCTTTTCGCCGTTGTCGCCTAATTGATAGAGTACTGCTGAAAGCCCTTGTAGTGATGCATCTGTTTGCAAAATGAACTGACGTAAAAAATCCGGACGATGGAGTTCCAGCGGTCCGGATAATAAATCTTTAAGTTTTTGAAAAGCTTCATCGCATGCTTGAGTCCAATGAAAGCGATATTCCTTCGATAGAAGTTTCGTTAATGGCTTTGTAATCATCGCAACATTTGGTAGATATTCTCTTACCCAGTTGCAAAGTCCTAAGAAACTCCGAAGCTGCTTTTTCGTGTTTGATACAGGATAATTTTGAATTTGCAATACATGTTTTTCTAATGGACGAGAAGTATCAATCCTAATTGTGTGGCCTAAATATTGTATTTCATTTGTCGCTATTACACACTTTTCCGGTGACACTTTTAGATTATGTAGACGTAGTCTTTCAAAGACCAACCTCAGGTGGGACATATGCTCCTTCACGTTTACGCTGTAAACGATTATATCATCTAAGTAGACTTTACAGAAATGGTGCAGGTAACCCGTTAAAACGTCCTTTGCCATGAATTTCTGAAAGGTACAGGGAGCTGTCTTGAGGCCGAAAGGCATGACATTAAATCTATAAGCTGCCCCATCAGGAGTAGTAAAAGTCAAAAAATCTTTTGATGCTTCATCCAGTGGTATTTGCCAATATCCGCTCTTGAGGTCCAACACAGTAAAAACTTTAGAATTGCCCAAGCCTTTGATGCTTTCATGTATTTTTGGTAATACGGAAGCTTCGTCGTCAGTCATTTCATTTAGATGACGATAGTCAATGCAAAAACGTAGTTTCTTATCGGGTCTTTTTATTATCACTGGAGGTGAACTGTATTGTGCAGTACTTGGTTCAATGACGCTAGCTTTCAGCATCTAATTTTCTTAGTACATGGAGACATTGGATATGGTCTGATATTGAAGGGTTTTGAGTCTTTCACGACAATTTTGTGTTTAACAGTCACTGTGGTTGCTTGAGTCGGTTGCGCAGTGAACAAATCGACAAATTCTTCGAACAGCGGCCGTAGAAATTTGTCCTTAATAACAAGCTCTTCAGGAAGTTTTGCCTGCTCTCTCTCCCTTTGAGAAGCTTGATTCCAGAAGACGGTAATACGTTCTTCCGTGCCGGCATATAGGCATTTTCGGCCATAATCATATGCGACATTATTCATGTATAAAAATGGGGATCCCAATATTACTGTTTCGTTTAAATTTTCGATTAGCTGAAAATCAATTTCAAAAGAGGTGCCTGAAATATTTACGTTCAATTTCGTCGTGCCAAGAGAGTCCACCATTTTATCTCCGCACGCCATAGCAAATGATCGACGTATCGTGAGATTTTTAAAATTATCCAACAGCTTAGGATGGATAGCGTTTCGTGTCGAGCCTGAATCAATCAGAGCGTCGACCGCATGTTCATTTATTAGAACCTTTATACGAGGCAAAGGGAACGCTTCGCTCACATAATTAATGGATTCCCGTGTCTTATGCATAGGAGTGTCGTAATGGTCATGAGTATCAGAATAATAGTTTAACGTGCATTGCTGCCGCCTTGGTTCGGTCGTCCTGCCGGGGATCTTGCAGATTGACCTTGACCTTGGTCTCTGGCCCCTTGAAAGTTTCCCGGTCCCCTGTTACGATGAGGATTGTTGGGACATTGACTATGGAAGTGCCACTGCACTGTGTCTGTGCAGTATCGGCACGGGGTTGCCGGTCGGTTGGGTACTCGGAATTTCCCCGATCCGCCATTAAAATTGTGCTGCCTGCGGTCAGGATTCCCTGATTCGCTTGTAAAATTATTCATAAAAAAAGGACGGCCAGGTGCTCTACCTGGTCCGTCCTGACGAGAGACATCCTCTCGGAAAAACACCCTCGGTGCTGTCGGAGTTGGGCTTCCATTGCTCCTGATACTAGAATTTTGTCGACTCGAGGGACCCGGCTCTTGATAGTAAGACGCGCGGGAAATGCGTTGGTCGATGAGTTGGATTAGCAACGTCTGTTCGTCGGCTGAATCCCGTTCGACGTTAGTGGCCGCGGCTACTAACATCTCTGTGAATGAAATTAGGTTGCTTCTCAAGCGTGACCTAATCTCTGGACGCAGTTGGTCCATGATTATCCGAGCTCTGATGGCTTCGGATTTGAAGGGATCTATAGGATTGAAAAGGCTGGTTTTCTTCGTGATAAACACTGCCGTGTCGTCTAAAGACGTTTGTTTTGTGGCATACAGTTGAGCAATAGCTCGTGACTGTATGTCGGGTGAATTGAACCTTGTAAAAAATCTTTCCTTAAATAAAGTGTACGATGTCGTCAACGTCCGAAACTGTTCGGACCATCGTTGGGCTTCGCCCTTGAGTTGGCCGGTCACATTATGGAGGCGATCATAGTCGTGGCTTATGCGAGTTCTGTCGAAATATTCCTCCAGAATTTTTATAAATGCTGCGGGATCTTCATGATCGAGCCCATGGAACGTCACGTTCGGACATCTTTGTCTCTCATGGGGCGTACAGGTCGACACGTTCTGTATCGCCTGCACGAAGCCCTCTGCCATTTTCATGAACATACTTTCCATGGAATTTGGATTTTGTGGCTGTGAAGCAGATAAATTTTGATTATTGACCTCTGAAAACAGTCTTTGTGGTTCTATCTCTCTAGAACTGTCGTCGGCGAGAGGCACTGTGGCCCGCTCGTAGAAATCCCTTGGGGTCGACTCCTCGGAGTCTTCCACTATAAAAGAAAATGAATTTGTTGGGTTTAAGGACGGTATTGTCCCTGCTCGGGCGCCATGTGGATGATTCATCTTTTGGAGTCTGAAGGACTTTATATATATTTCAAAAATGAATGTTAACGTTCACAAAATTAGGATTCAAGATGACTGTTTCAGACGGAGAATAATATGAAAATCTATACTTACTGTTCGTTTTTGCTTAACTGCTGCTCTAATGGTATCTATTGGATGTTGTAACACTATAAACCTAACACTGGATGTACTAACACTTTCTTAAAATTATACCTGAAAGGGAATTTTGTTAGAAAACACAATTAAAAGACAATATAAAGTTCAAAAATATATATATTGAATCTCTTCAAAATTTGTGTTTTTACAACAACTTTTAAGAAATATGTTTAACAAACACTATTCTGGCCCGTGTGCAACACATGGGGAGGCACGGAACGATTTATAATGTACCAACTACCATCCAATATGCAGTTTTGTGAGCTAACGATTACACAAAAAGATTCAAGAAAAGTTCAATGTTTCTGAAATTTGGTGGGCTTTTGCTTGCCTGTCTTATACACGTATTTGTATTTCAATAACAATTTTGGTCGCTACTCAGAGTTTGAAAATGCTTGAAGCGCTACTACTTCGAATTGTATTCTGCAATTACAATTTTATACGTTCAGGTAAGGCGGTCCCATGCACATATGAGTACATGGTAAAGATACTTTTCTGACACCGAATCACTGAGGAACCAGTTTAGGGCAAATCCCGTTAAAACTCATCATTTCCTCGTCAAAATCGACTGCTAGGAAATGATGGGGGTCCCATGTCGCTAAGGGCTATTTTCGTTAAAACTCACGATATACTTTGGATAGAAGTTGGATTAACTTGTCCTCATATTTAAGACCTCGTATGAGTTGCAGTGCTTAACAACGTGGATTCGTAAAAGGGAGTCAAATTTTGTTACAGTTTCTAAATTTAGGTAGTCGGGGCGACATTACGTCCCTGTGCAGCGACATTTACTACACTTTCTAAAATGACGCTCCTTGAGGAGTTATGGAAATGTTTGCATAAAAATCGCTCCGTAGAGCGAAAATATGATTAAGAATATTAAAAACCTCTTCCACGATATTTTTAAGTAAAGCGCGCTTTTCATACGAAATATTTCCTAAGTTGGATTTTGTTACAACGTCGAAAAGTATACCGAGGGTTTTACCGTGTTCTTTAACAATATGTACGCCTTTATATTATTTGTTAGGAAACACCCTCTAACTGCTCCTTTGTCGTAAAAGCCAGTTGTAGAGAATATTTGCTTGTAATAAACTGGATAATCCTATTATTTTGCAGAGTCCTCGGTTTCTTAGTCCTCGAGATTGGCCGATAGCCGCGTTGGTTATGACGCGAGGTAGCAAAAAAAAAAAAAAAAAAAAAAAAAAAAAAGAATTTTTAAATGGAAATGGAGGTAGAAATCGCGCCACCGGGTTCGAATCTCGGCTCCGGCACAGTTGGAGGAAATGGTTGTATGTCTGCGTTTTTTCAATATATAGCCCCCTTCCGTATAAGCCTCTGGCTTCTGGAATTGGGGGTTGTCTAATTTCTGTGGTGTTTATTTATTTTAGAAGAGCCTACATAATCAATAGAGAATTCAAAGAGGAAATAACACCATTTTGGATGATAAAATTTATTTAAAGGATTTGAAAATCTTGGTTTTAGGTCCAATTGATCACAATTGTTGTTGTCTGGAAATTTAAATTTAAATTATTTAGTTTCGCTGCCAATTGACTGACATCAAAAATAAAGTAAAATGATCAATGTTTGTGTAAACCTCTACAATAGAATTTTGCCGAATTCCCCTTTTATCGAAAGTAAATAATTCCTGGAATGAATTGAGTAGACTAGGTGAAATGAGCCCTCTGAAGTACTAAAGAGTAAATAAAAAAAAGTGTGATAACATGCGAGATGAAAAATTCTCTTGTCAATGGATTCGGTCAATCGATATCTTACGGCCGTAATTCTAAGACCATTATTCTTTCATTTGTTCGTTCTTATGAATCACCTCTACTAATCAAATTCGTTTATTAATACTTACTGTCCAAACTACAAAAAAATCAAATATTAATATTTAAATTTTAAAACAATGGAAGAATCAATATAGTTGTAATATTGCAGTATATTCCTCAGGGTTTTTACTGACCCACATTCAAGTAACACAGAAACAAACGATTTAAGTATCAAATTTTGAAACGCAGACAAGACTATCCAGTTCTTAAAATTAAAGAAAAAGTGTATACAGGTTTCCGGTAATTATTATCGTGATTGCAAAATTCAAGGCAACTAGACACATTACGTTAAAAGTTATAAATATACATAGTGTGAATGATTTGATGTGCATTAAATTAGACCATTCCAATTTTTGTACGGGATATCAAAGAGGCATATCAATATGGAATTGAAGATGTAAACATTCATTTATACAGAGTGCGCTAAAATTTTAAATTTAGTCTATTGAAGCGCAATAACGATATATTTTTAGTTTTATTAGTTTAGTTATATTTAGTTATGTCATCTGATAAAGTGTTAAATTACACCTTTCCTCTGATGTATTATTGTATTAGATATATATTTACCTTTAGGGGTTCGACTCTTGACAAGTTAGACAAACGAGTTGTCAGACTTTCATTATATACAAGATGTATTGTAAATATACGCAGAAATCCAAGGGCGCGATTCCTTGGATTATTCGGAGAAAAAGGACCGTCTTGAGTGGCGAACGCACTTGGTTTGACTATGGTGTGTTCTAGGTTCGATCTCCGGTATTGGCAATGGCAAAATCGGTGGGTAATGGATGTTGTCTGTATTTTTCCAAATGTGTAACTACCTTCCGGACAGCCTTTGGATTTGGGGGTTGTCTATTATACGTGATGTATTCTAGTCTCTGACGCAAACTTCTATTTGACTCCTGTAAAAGCACTTTTACTTTTTTCTGTTCCACTTTTTTGTGAGAAGAAAGAGATGAGGAAAAACAAAAAATTAATTTTCATAGCAAACTTTCTCAGCTTCAGGATGGTATAGTCCACTTTGTTCTCATTTGCATATAAGTATTTTTTCTTCAAACTTCAAGAAACATGACACGAATTATGACAAATTTTCTGAACTTAAGCTGTCATTTATCTGACACTTCATCTGAACAGCAATAAAAATCTTTTACTGCCGCTCGCGAGCGGCACAAAATATTCCAAGAAAAAATAACAGTGTTTATTTAATTCATATTCGACGTTTGAAGAAAAAATAGCATGTTATATATGGAATAAAGTGACTTTTTGCGTCTCGGCTGTTCTTGCCAAGTACATTCTCCTCATAAAAAGCGTTACTTTTACTCCGTAAAAAAAGCGTTTAAAGTTAACACACCTGCAACTTTTTAAGAATACAAATTATTCTAGAGTAAATATAAGTCTCTAACGTACAGTAAATCCATTGTATAAAAGGAAAAACTAACACGAAGTGAAAGGTAATTTTAATTTTACAAGTTTTCATTTATAGGAATAAGTTTTTCATTTAAATTCGTATTTTAAAAAATATTTGCAATAAAGTCAAACTTTTTCTTTTTGTAAATATTTCTTACTGCAAAAAAGGTTGCAAAATATCCTTTTGAGCTCAAGAAAATACTGCTGAGGTGTGCCTTTAAAACTGTAACTAAAATAAATGAATACTTCTAACGACATTTGAAAGACAAATTATTACTTATTAAACTTAAGTGGACAATGAAGCTTTTGTATATTTCATCATGACTCTTTAAGAATAATTTTGAAAAACTATCTATTTTGTATAAACATTTCGTAGGTTTTTGTCTAAAATTATATGCGTGCATGCCACGAAATTCCTCTTAAAAAAATTAAAAAGATCCTATTATTTTTTTGTTGTGGGTTGGTAGAGCTGAATTTTTATACACATGCAATTTTCTAAACTCTGAAGAGATGAGGGGAGGCCATATAATCAAAACCCTGTATCTTGGTAATGTTTTATAAGAAACAGACGTAACTAACGTGTGAAGAAAACATTTAACTATATAATAATAATAATAAAAATAATACAACACACAACATCCTTCTGCAGCTCCATAAGGATAAGCCATTGCACGGAGTCTTCTATAAAATATAGAAGACCTCGGCTTATCCGAAAGGCTGACCTTCGCCTTTTTAAGGTCATGACGAAATTACTGAATGTTTGCGCTTCGAACTAGACAATGCCCCCCCCCCCCTAAGTTCTCGAAGGTGCTAAATCGATTTCCGGGGTCAAATCAATTTTTCCACCTCGGCAACCCCCTCAAATTGGCCAAAAACCACACCTAAAGTCCCCTTTCCGTGAACCCGTTTATTTGTCACAGTTTTTCGACTAATTGTTGTTCTCTCGGGTAGAACGGAAAGTCCCTCGAGGGATTTGACCTCAGCTACCCCTGCCCCAGGCTACCAACCCTTGTAGGGGGTGGAAAATTGATATTTGTTTTTGTGAGCACAAGATTTAGATTTTATAGGGCGTGTTTCTTTGAGGAAGGTGGTAGGTAACCACCCCGGGGGATGTTTTCGCAGACATTTTTTTTTTCTGGGGCAAAAATTAATATTTTGTAAGAGGCGTTTCTTTGAGGAAAGTGATAGGTGACCAGGGTTGTGTAACCGACCCCGGGGGTTGTTTCCACCCTTCAAAGGGGTGGAAAATCAATATATAAAAACACTTTAATAAACATGTTTTTTATACTATTTCTCAATAATAGATGGGAAAAAATGTTCACCCCCTTGGAGGGTGAAAAAACCCCTGGGGATGGTTACACAATCCTCGTCACCTACCACCTTCCTCAAAGAAACGCCTCCTACAAAATATTAATTTTTTTCTCACAAAAACAAATATCAATTTTCCACCCCCTACAAGGGTTGGAAACCTGGGATAGGGGTAGCTGAGGTCAAATCCCTCGAGGGAACAACAATTAGTCGAAAAACTGGAAAAAATAAGTGGGTTCACGGAAAGAGGACTTTGGGGGTGGTTTTGACCAATTTGAGGGGGTTGCCGAGGTGGAAAAATTGGTTTGACCCCGAGAATCGATTCTGCACCCTGAAAACATGGAGGAAACATTGTCTAGTCCGAGGCGCAAACATTCGGTAGTTAGTCCGACTCCTTCAATGAACTAAGTCCTCTGGGCACAATTATCCCTGAAACTAAACGCCCTCCCAGAAGCAATGGTCAACTAATCATTCTGTCATTGGTTTTGTCACAATTTGACAAATTTGTCATCCCTTAAATATTTAAGGCCCAGTTGTAATAAAGTGGATCAACTAATATTCAGTTGAATTTGGTTCAAAATCCGTGGATACTATTATTGTAGCAATTGTAACCCTGGATTTTAAACCAAGTTCAACTGAATTTCGGCTGATCCACTTTTATACAACTGAGCCTAAATGGATTATCATAGGCTCATGATCGCTTTCTGCCTGTTCCAAGGCATTGATAGCAGCTAAATGTATTAAGTCATCTAACGCTGCCATTGTCCATTTTCACTTACAAAAATTTGTTCAAATAAGTCTACTTTAAAGTCCCTAAACAATAAACAAACTACAGCAAAAACCTAACTTGAGATTGAGACATAGAGGTTATGTGGCACGAAATAAAACAAACTAAAACGATCACATTGAATACATTCGTACACGAAATCGCTTTATCGTGTATTAAATATGCGAAAAGTTCGCATACGAGTTCATAATTCTCGAAAATACGAAACGTATATTTTCTTACGACAATCTCACATTTTCGTGCACGACATCGCCTCGGTCAAGCTCGAAATACGGCCCGGTCCGGAACCGATCGTGCAACCACCGTGTTATCGTGATGGCGGATCGCAGGGTACAAATAATGACTGCTGCTTAGGCGCCAATATCCATTGGCTTGATGACGGTCTCGATAACTAGGGCCGAGTAGGACTATTACTCTTTGCACCTAGATTATCTCTGTAGACCTGGACCGGCCTTCGTGATAGGTGGGCCCGCGTACTTCTACCAGACCCATCTCACAAATGTGAGATGTGTCGTGGTATTTTCTGCGGACCTCCCCTGGTCCTGGCTGTTGAACCTCGCTGGCTGAGGTCTCTTCTGGCGCTCTTCTTGTCTTGATGTTTTCTTTCTTCGCCAGCTTGTCACCCCCGGGGGTAGTCATCGGTCTAGTTGGGTTTTAGGAAGTTTTGGCTGGGATTGACTGCCGGTACGTAGGACACAGTAAAGGTGTGTCCTACCCCGGATCATCGGAAAGGTAAGGATATGAGCTGTGTAGCTCGGGAGTGTGGAGACCCTAAGTGCTTTTTTAGCACTTTCGGACTCCACGGAGCAGGTAGGACAACGGGCGTTGGACGGTATGTTGTCCGACGCCCGCAAGGAGGTTGGGTTTGGGTAGAAAAACGTCATGTCTCTGGTAGTGGTGGTCCGTCCTGGGGTATCTGAAACAGATCGGTTAGCGGGAAATATAAGTTATACTCACCCGTTGTCCAGAAGCTGTACCCTCGGCCGTTTGTGCCTCGGGGCGTCGGCAGGGTCGTAATCAGTGGCCTGTCTGATTAGCGGGTTCCCGTGCTCCTCTGCTTGGGCGTACAGCTTCTTCGCTCGTTCCCGGATGACTTCAGTGACCGTGGTGTACTCCAGGTCTCTGACGATATCTGCGTTTCTCACGTACCATGGTGCGTCGACCGCCGTCCTGAGGGCGATGTTTTCCACTGCCTGGATTTTCTTCATGTAGGACTTTGCCTGGTAACCCCACGCTACCGAGGCGTACGTCAGCTGCGGCCTGATGAGGGTTTTGATAAGCGTGAGCTTATTCTTCAGGTTGAGACGGCTACCGTTTCCCATCATCGGGTAGATGAGGGCTCTTGTGCGCCGCGCCTTGGCTGTAATAGCGTCCGTGTTCTGTCTCCACGTTAGGCTTTTGTCCATGACCACGCCAAGGTATTTGACGGTGTCGTGCCATTGGATGTCCTCGCCGTTCATGGAGACGTGTCCTGTGGGAATTTCTTTCCGCACTCGTCTGAAGAGTATGGCTTGGCTTTTGTCGGCGTTGACGGCGACTTTCCACTTCGTGCACCATTCTTCCAGGAGTGTGGCCATTTCCTGGAGTTTTCTGGTTGCGTTCCTGGCTTTCCAGGATCTGGCAATTATTGCTGTGTCGTCTGCATACAGGGCCAGGGCTGTGTGGTCGGTCCTGGGGAGGTCTGAGGTGTAGATAGCGAACAGGTGCGGTGACAGCACCGAACCTTGCGGGACTCCCGCCTCCACGGTCCTGTAAGTGGAGAGTTGGTCCGAGATTTTGACCCTTAGCTGTCTGCGGTGCAGGTAGGACCTCACTAGTTTGACGAGTTCGATGGGGTAACCCATACTCATCATTTTAGCTAGGAGGCCGTCGTGCCAGACCCTGTCGAACGCTTTGGCAACATCTAGGAACAGCGCCGCGGTGACTTGCCGCTGGTTGAACCCCTTAGTAATCTCCTCGGTGAGGCGAAGTACTTGGAGTTCGGTGGAATGTCCTGTTCGGTACGCGAACTGTTCATCCGGGATGATATTCAGCTCTTCTGTCTTTTCTGTGAGCCTCTTCAAGATGACCCGTTCTGCAACCTTGCTCATGGCTGGGAGGAGGCTGATGGACACGGGAAAATTAGTTCTTTCCCTGGTTTAGGGATCATAATGACGTCGGCCTTTTTCCACCTGGCTGGAAAATGCCGTAACCTTAACATCGCGTTTACGATGTTGACTAGCGCCGCTACTCCTTTCCTGGGTAGCTTTTTGAGAGCGATGTTTCCTATCTTGTCACATCCCGGAGCCTTTCTCGGCTTTAGGCTCCTAAGGATTTCCTTGACTTCCTCGGGGGTAGTCGGGCGGATGTGGTCGTCATCAGGCAGGCGGTGGATCCTACGTACTCTGCGCTCGACATCGTCCACCCAGTCCTCGTCCTCGTCATCGAGCTCGTTCTCTCTACACTGCAGTTCTAAGCTGTCGGCAAACGCCTCGGCTTTTTCCTGGTTAGTGTAGACGATCCCTCGCTCTCCGTGAATCGGGGGTATAGGTTTCCTCCGGTTTCGCAGGGCACGTTGGGTATTCCACATACTTCTGTCCTGTGGATCGAGTGACTCAAGGTGGCGTTGCCACCCCTCCTGACGGTGTTCTTGGAGGGCGGCTTTCACTCTTCGGCTGAGGACGTTATACTCCCTTCTGTCGGCGGGGAGCCTCGTCCTCTGAGCCCGTCTCTTGGCGCTTCTTCTATCCCTTATCAGCTGCCTGGTGACCTCTGGTAGGTTCGCCATCGGTGCTGGGTGTCTTCTTACTTCTGTTTCTGTCGTGCTGGCCCTTATTGCTCCCAGGATCTGCTCCTCTAGGGTAATGACGGCCCTCTCAACGTCCCCCACGGTATCTAGCCTGGGAATTTGTGCAATGTACTGCTGCAGGTGCAGCCGGTACGATTCCCAGTCCGTTCGTCGCTTCGTGAAGGTAGCGTTGTCGTCACCCGCCTGTCCTCCTAGAGTTAGGAAGATCGGGTTGTGCTCGGTAGATCCCTCCGTTCTGGTGGAGATCTCCGCTTCGAGGGTCATCTCCTTTAGGATGGCTATGTCCAGTACGTCTGGCCTGTTTCTACCGTTGTCAAAGGTGGGCTGGACTGGTCCTACCACCAGCAGTTCGCCGGCGTGCTGTCCCAGGGACCGCAGCAGTTCTCGTCCTCGAGTGTTGGTTACGCCGCTGTTCCATTGCTGGGATTTGGCGTTAAAATCGCCAATTGCGACGACCTGTGTCCTAGCGGGTAGAATTGCGTCCAGATCCCCCTCGGTTAGCGTGCTGTGGGGTGGCTGGTAACATGAAACCACTTGGACGTCGCCGTTTCGTGCTGTGGACATTACTACGGCGGTGGCATTCATATTTTCTAGCTCAGGTAGTACCGTCGGATGGTGGGCTATGGTCTTTTTAACGAGTAGAGCCACTCCTCTTGCGGGTCGCCGAGGTATGTTTACCCAGTCCATCCTGTACGTGTGGTATCCTGGGAAGTTGATCTCCTTGGCTGGGGTCATCTTTTCCTGCAGTGCCATGACGTCTATATCGTACCTGGTCAGGAGCTCTTCGACTTCAAGTCTCCTTTGTTGCAGGCCGTTTACATTCCAGGCCGCCATCTGCAGGAATTCCGGTTTAATCTGTAAAGGCATTACAGATTAGTAAAGTTTGGCATTTGAGCAAAAAATGCACTCATCGCTGAGCACATTTGTTGCATCTGTGCTAGCACCGCTGTGAGGTTTTTGGCCTCTGGCGATGCTTGTTGTTTTGAGGCAGGGACGGTGTTCTGTCCTGCCTTGCTCTGGGCTACTTTTGCGTAGCTAGTGCCTGGCGCTACGCCGCCCTTCTTTGTTGAGGTCGTCGTCGGCCTCTGTACCGGCCTTTGAGTGGCGCTGGCTGATTGCTTGGGGTATTTTGGACACCCCTTGTAGCTGGCCGGGTGGGCCCCTTGGCAGTTCGCACACTTGGCCGGTTCGTCTGCCTTCTTCTTGCAGTCAGTCGTCCGGTGTGCCTCGCCGCACTTCACGCATTTCGGCTGCGCGGTGCACCTGGATTGGCCGTGGCCGAAACGCTGGCAGCGGTGGCATTGGGATGCCGCTACCTTGGCTCGCTGTCTCTCAGTCCTTACAACTAGAGAACAGCACCTCGTTACTTGGAGTATCTTGTCCTGGTCCTGTGGGACTAGGACAAGCATGAGGGGCACCTCCTGTTTTGTCCGCCTTGACATCATTCGCTGGACCGCGGTAGGTGCGAATCCTTGGTCCTGGAGGTCTTCTGCCACCTCTTTGCAGGTAACGCCGCTCGGGATCCCTCGAATGACCACACGTAGCTGCCTTTCCTCTGGCAGGGCATACGTGTGGTACTCCCTCTTTTCATTTGCGAACATCCTTGTCATCCTCCGATAGTCTTCGGACGTCGCGGGCTCGATGGAGATTCCCTCCCCGGTAACTTTGGCCTTGTTGAAGTTTATACCGGTTTCGGTTAAACGACGGCTCACCGTTGTCCACGTCTCTTTGTTTCGCAGCACTACCGGGGGTACACGCTGGCTTCTTGTCCTTGTTTGAGGGGCCTCGGTCTCCTCTTTCCGGGTTTCTTGTTGGGGGACGCTAGCCTCCTGCTGGGGGGCTCTGGATCCCGATTTGCTCTGTCTAGGTGACTCGGACTCGGGGGGGCACTTGAGGGGCTCTTCAGCCACCTTCTTTGCCGCCTTAGGGGCCTCTTCGTCCGAGTCTGTGTTGGTAGCGGGCGGATTTTTTCTTTTTCGTGTTTGCGATTCTCCCCGAATCGCACGCAGAAGCTCTTCATGCTGGGACTTCTGTTCCCTCTGCATCTGCTCCAACCTTTCGGTGAGCTCGTCTATTTTCTTCTTGAGAGCATTGTTCTCCTCTGTGAGACGTTTTATCGTCTCCTTGTCGTCCCTTAGGGTTGGGGGGGCCCCCTCGGGAGCTACCGCTCTGGGACGTTTCGTCTTCACTGTACTCCATGTTACCGTCCTCCACGGTAACGTCGTTGTCGGTTTCCTGTAAGGGAATACCTATATTATTATGGGAAAAAGTTATGATTAATAACAGAAAATGGTGTCTTGAAAAAGACGTGTGAACTTCCTCTTCAACACTATCGACGTCACTGTCTGTGGGGCTTCCACTTCACTGTGCACTCTGATGGCTCGGTGTACGTCCGTACGCTTTCACTTCTCGATGCACACTGCTGCTTAGGCTAGCTCTGATAAATCAACTAGCCGAACTCATTTAAATTCAATATTTAAAGTTCACTTTAAAATTTACTGATGCGAACATATTTAAAATTTTTATTTATTCAAAGCGGCTCTAACAATTTTGCTAAAATTTTGTAAGTTAACAGTAAGTACATTACAAATTTAAAAATACACCAATGTTGGTTACAGCAGAAAATTCAGGTATGGGTAGTTTACTGATGAATAAATTCTAGTCGAGCCTTATATTCTCATTGGCTGATCTATTAATTTTAATCAAGTAGTAAATTTTAAAACATGGTTTTGCCTAACCTGATAAGTGACTTTTGTGAAAATCATGTGACGTTTACATTTTATACTCATTTCATAAATCAAATATTTACAATAGCAAATTCTTGTAAGACCTGAGGTAAGAGAATTCATCAATATGCTAATTAGTCAAGATGTAGGTAAAACAGTAATGCTATAAATACTCCTAGTACAAACTACAATAAAATTGAAATATATTTTATAAGGTAAATTTAGACTTTAGACGTCTTCTGCTTGCTTAACGAATCTATCCTCAAAATTTTATTCTTGTGAACATTAAACTATAGTATAAATTAGATACTAAACTTGAAAACTGATGTACGTTTTTTTATATAAACAAACTGATAAATATTTTATTTTCAAATGGATAATCAAAAGAGTACACAAGTGACTGTACAGTTAATTCCTTTTTGCTTTAGAAGGACTACCAGTCTTTCTATCGTTCAAACGCACATTCCTGGCGGACAAATTTTACAGTGATTGAATATTATTTTTCTGCCGCCATACTAAGCTATTCGTAATTAACGAATACTTTTAAGATAGTGAAAAATTATTGGTCGTTCATGGGATCCAGAGACGGTTTTTTTTCAGTCCTATGCATGTAGGTATATACTTTTAAAATTAAACCTGTATTGTGTAAACTGTTCTGCTGAATCTATTTCTGTAAGGCGTGAAATTATTGGAGCTCGCCTTCATCCCCCATATTAATATTTCCCCCCTTTCCGTTGATACAATAGTAGGAGAGCTGATAGCCACCTTGACAACGTGTGAGATACAAGGCTAAAATTTTGTGTATACTTGTTTTAATATTAGTGAAGTAAGAAAATCATAGTCTGGCAGAATTGGGGCAGTTGCAATAAAACTAAATAATAATAGTATCCCCTAAATTTCTTAAAGTGCAAAATAGTTATAAAAATTAATGTACTCATACAAGTCTGGCGTTCAAATATATCTTAATTTATACATTCTTAAATATAGAAAAAAATTGCCAGTTGGAGGAAATATTTTTCGAGATATCTTAAAAAAGTATATGGATAGCCAACCGATTTGGGTAACTACCCAAACTGTTTGTAACTATTAACTAGTGGTTACAAATATTCGCCAGGTCAGTGCATTGTTCACCATATTCAATGGGAGTACAGGTGAGTAGACGAATGTGAATGCCTACGCGAAAAATAAAGAATCTAGAAATTATGACTATGGTAAGAAATATTTTGTTATAGAAAATAAAACAAATCATAAGACATATATAATTTTTATACACTGATAGCAAAATAAATTTCATTATATTTTTAATTAATTACTCGTTCTTCTCTTCATCATAAGTAATTACATCTTCTAAATTTAAATGGTCTCCAACGATCGTTTATTCACTCTCTGAAAAAGGAAAAAATATGAAAAAAATTGTTTTACAGACGTATGTGTATATAGATGCGAATCAAATACATTAAGTTAATTTTAAAAATTCTTTACCTGACACGGAGTCATCTGATTGACTTGATTTTAACAAAACATCGTATTATAGACGATGGTACAACATTTCCCTTTTTCCACTTAAAGCTATTATTGGTCATCTTCTATTACCCATCCATGATCTTCTGGTTTTTGGGTTGTAGGGCATTTTAAATTCGCGTTACCCCATACATATCGTGTCCGTAAAAGTTGCTGTTTCAATTCCGATCCACAGGGAGGTATGATGCATCATAATTCAAATATTTCTTATCAAGGGGTTTACTTTCATTCTTGGAACTATATGTTGATATAAATTTATAATATCTGGCTTCATTGATATTATCTGCTTTGATTTTGTAAATTTGACAAGAATAGATTTTTCTATAATTTTTAATATTCCGGTACTGCTCCAGGACACAATATACCATAGCATATGGCGTAACACGAATTTAAATTGTTCTACAACCCTAAAACCAGAAGATCATGGATGGGTAATAGAATAAGACCAATATAGCTTTAAGTGGCGTCTATAATACGATGTTTTGTTAAAATCAAGTCAATCAGATGACTCCGTATCAGGTAAAGAATTTTTAAAATTAACTTGATGTATTTAGTTCGCATCTATATATACACATACGACTGTAAAACATTTTTTTTCTTTTTCGGAGTGAAGAAACGATCGATGAAGACCATTTAAATTGGAAAGATGTGATTACACAATGAAGAGATGAACGAGTAATTAATTAAAAATATAATGAAAATTCGTTTGCTATCAGTGTATAAAAATGATGCTATTCTTAATAAAAATTTATATATGTCGTATGATTTGTTTTACTTTCTATAACACTTTTTCTTACTATAGCCATAATTTCTATTGATTTTTTATTTTTCGTGTAAGCATTCACATTCGTCTACTCATCTGTACTCCTATCGAATATGGTGAACAGTGCACTGACCTGGCGAGTATTTGTAACTACTAACTACCCAAATCGTCTGGCTATCAATATACCTTCTTAAGGTATCTCGAAGAATATTTCCTCCAAATATCAGCGTTGTAAAAGTACTTTATGGAACATTGCCTTTCTTAACAACTTAAGTTCACCTGACTCTGGCAATTTTTTTCTATACTTAAATATATCTTTGAGGGTTAGACGCGATAGGCGGTGCCATTCGAGCGAATAAGTCATGACGTCATGCTTAAAGGCGCTTGCAGTGGTATCGCGCGGCTATAGGAGTAGGCTAGAAAATGTGTAAGCGGAAAATAGTGAGGATATGACAGTCAACAGAGACAGCTGATACTCGTTGTGTTTTATAAAGTTGCACGATTTGTGTTTTTTTATAAAGATTTATTCGAAATAACAAGAAAAAGTCATAATTTAAATATCTAGTCATGAATTCATCATGATAAATTGATCTAATGTTCTCTTTCATACAGTGATAAAATGTTTTGTACGGCTCTACTGTACTGTCTCTTTAAAAATATTGTTAATAAAGGAAACACTAATTCCTGATCTATATCCAGGAGAGATCGCACAATTTCATAACTTGCTAAGGCCATATTTCTTAGTAAAAAGAGAGAAGGATTGATAGAATTTAAAAACTGTCATTTTAGGTTATGCTTAAAAGACTCTCATTTTTGCGGCGGAATTTATGATGCCGTCACGCTTCAAGGCGCTTAAAGACATTAATTAGCGTAAGCCGCGAGATCGCAAAAATTTAATTTATGAATGTATAAATTAAGATATATTTGAATTTTTATAATTAGTTTGCACTTTAAACAATTTAGGGGGTACTATTATTATTATTTAGTACTATTGCTACCACGCCAATTCTGCCAGACTATAATTTTCTTACTTTACATGAATATTAAATCTAGTATACACAAACTTTTAGCCTTGTACCTCACACGTTAGTCGAGGTGGCTGCCAGCTCTTAGACTACAAGATATTTGTATTTTTAGAAATATAACTACTGATATCTCGAAAATAAAAACCCTACAAAGATCAAATATTAGGTTAGATTAATATATGGTGATTGCGATGATGTTAAAAAACCCCGATGGCAAGGTCCAGTCGGAACGGTAGATTTCATCCTATATTTGATTCAAAATTAAATTTTGAGCATACTTTTTTCAGTTTCAACCTCCGCCATTTTTAAAATTTTTTCTATGCGTTTTAGCAAAAAATGTTTTAGACAAAAAATGTAGAGCTAGATGAGCTCTATCTAATGATGTATCACATGTACATATTTGATGCGAAATAAAATTTTAAGGTTTTTTTTTAAACTTTGAACCGCCGCCATTTTGAAACGAAGAAGGCGATTTGGCCCATTTTCGAACTTATCCGAGACATAGACGAAAAATATTTGTCTGCCAAATTTCATTTTGATCTGTTGAGAAATGCGCCCTCTAGAGTGTTAACGAATTTCGTTATGTAGCACATATACATATATACATTTGGACGGGGGGCATTTTTGGGGTCTGGGGACCATAGTCGAAGAAACTATAGTGAAATTTTTGTGAAGTCGTGACATGCTGCACTCTGCGATAGGTAGATAAGAAATCTACCTAAAAGTGTTTTAATTAATTATTTAAAAAAAATAAAATAAAGTACGCGAAGGTAATAAAATATTGCAGAGAGCATTGAGGTACCTACCTTTCTATTAAAAAAAAAATTGAGTGGTCAATTCCACTCCTTCATGATAAAAAGTGAATTCAATCAATTTTTTTTAATTTTTGCACATTGAATTCGCGATATCTCGCGAACAATAATCTGACGTCGATGAGGTTAGGAAGAAAATTTGCTTATTTTAATGAGCTCTTCATTTTGGTCTGAAATTTTTTTTTCGTCAGATCAAAAGCCGCCAAGTTTTCTTCGAAAACCATTGTCCCATACATTTAATATGTCGTTACCCCTTCCCCGCCTTTGACATCCACTGCACAAATATGTCGGAATGTTGGGTGGACCCAACTCTATTTATTCGCAAAAAAATAATCACAATCGGACGTTATTTCCTTATTCGAGCCTGGTTTTCTTCCAGATCTGCTCCATTATAAGTATAGCAAATTGTTTAATTGGATTAGAAAAAAACATATTTTTTAAATATTGATTCTAATCTAATATAAATATCAAATAAAACTAGATTAATTATGAAACGATTAATTTAACGTCAGTTTGATATACATTTTTAAACTTGAATATATCTCAACAATAAAAATAAAGTATATATGCCTGTAACATCTATTTGATAAATATCTCATGTTGTGTAAACACTTAGTCATTATCAAAAGATAAGATTAGATACTAAGTACTTACCTACTAGTATTCGAATATCAGTCTAATCACAAATATACATATACAATAATACATATCTAATTAATATCACGTTAAAAAGTTTATATATTTAAGAATTGAAAAAAATGGCGTACCCTCCTCCAGCACCAGGTCCTCGCTTCCCAGGTAGACCCACTCCACCTAATCCTTGGATTCCAGGAGGACGACCATCTAGGGATCCAAACGTACCATGGGGACCAGGAGGTCCGCCCCCACACGATACTCATTGGAATCCAGGTTTTCCACCTGGAGGCCCTCCTCACAATAACCCTTGGAATCCACCAGGACACCCCCCTTACGAGCCTCCAAGCGGTCCTACTTATCCATCTCCAGACAGACCATGGGAATCTGAAATTCCTCCCGGATTTCCACCCATTCAAGGACCATGGGGTACAACTTATCCACCCGCATGCCCACCTCGCCAACCGCCATGGAATCCAGGATATCCGCAAGGTAGTTACGTAATTTTTATATTATTTGACTTTAAATACTTTGTTTTGTTTTTACTTTTGAAATACCTTCCTCCTAATAATGAAAAAATGATGGCATAAGACAGTAAGAAGTATTAATCAAAAATTATCGATATTTAGTAATTCTTAAATAATAAAGAACTAGCCCACTGTTTCACAAATAATTTACATTTATGCTAACATTTTTCCAGTTGCTAGTTCAAAAAATGACGGACGTTATTTCTTTTGACAAATTTTTTGGGGACGGTCACTTGCATAATTTCTTTAACCTGTTTCGATTTCTAGAATGGTCAAGAAATTTGAGATGGACAATAATTTGTCCCCCAGTTACGGGCTGGAGGTAGACATACTGAACCCGAAAGCTTATTAGAATCCGGTGACATATACCGGGTGACAACGAAATTAGTCCCGTTCAAATTTCTCGGTTGCTTTTAGGAATAATATTTTGAAATTTTGGCATATAATACGTCTAGTTTGGATACTAATTTACATCGAAATTATTGGATTTCTATATAATATGCTATTCTTCAGTTATTTAATGAAACCGTATGTACTAATGTATGTATTAAAGTTTACAAGCGTGCCATGACAAAATGACATTTCTTTTCAAATATTTGCCCAAGTTATTATTTGATAAAGTTTTTGTAGTGCTTTTTTAATTTTCTTGTGATTTATTTGCTAATGTAACTATTTAAAAGTTTTAAAAAAACACAAGATGGTGGTATTTACTCAAAATGAAAAAAAAGATGGGCATGTTACTTATTTACAGGAATTTAAAAGAAATGCATATCAAGCTGAAAGGTTATACGCAAAGCGGTATCCTGGAAGGCATCGCCCTTGTAGAAAATATTTTAAGATTTTAGAAGAAAAATTTAGGACCCAACCAAATGAAAATGAACAAAATACGTTTATTATTGACGAGGCCACAGAAATTAATAGGGACCTTACACGATCAGTAATATTGTCAATACTTTAAAATACTGACAGTTTAAATTATTATTATTAAATAATATAAGTAGTTGTCTGTCAAATAAAAATAAATTATTATGTTTGACACTGCAAAGTAGTAAATAATTATTGTAGCATTTTTAAACAAAATAAATACTTTCATTTATCAGTTTTTGGTTGTTTGGACGATTGATGAACATTGACCTCGAATAGGTTATGTGCCCAGCAAGTTGCTAGAAGAAATCTCGTCGCAAAATAATAAACTGAAAACAGTTAAAAAGTGAGCGAGTAAATATAGAAAAGTCAGCAAACTGAAAATGTCGGGACTTAGCAGTGTTTCAGTGCCGATCTTGGAGGCAAATAATTTCAATAACTGGCATTTTAGAATTATGACCATATTAAAACGAGAATTATGCGGTGACGCCCTAGGAGCACCACCAGGTGAAAATGCTACAACTGAAGAAAATAATAAATTCAATAAGGTTGATGCAAAAGCACAGTCTGTAATAGTACAGGGTGTATCGGACAAGCACCTAGACATAATAAAAGATTGCAAAACTGCAGAAGAACAGATAACAGCTTTGAAAAGCGTATTCGTCAGAACCAGCTCGTTTACAAAACTTTCTTTATGGAGAAAACTACTTAGTTTAAGGCCTGGGATAAATGAAAAGCTGGAGGACCACTTCTTGAAATTCGACACAATAATAAGAGAGCTAAAAGATCTTGGATCGAACCTTGATGAAGGTGATAAAGTGTGTCATTTATTATTATCTTTACCGTCGAAATACGACTCAGTAGTGACAGCTTTAGAGACAGTTTCAGATGTTAAAATGGATTTTGTAAAAGCTAGATTATTAGACGAGGAAATAAAGCTAAATTCACGTCGAGAGAGTAAGACCGATGGAAACAATGAAGTAAGTTTCAAAGCAATAATAAAAGGGTGCTATACATGTGGTAGCCAATATCATTTTCAAGCACAATGCCCGAAACGCAACCAGACAGGTCAAAACAACATTAGAGGTGCATACAGAGGTAATTTTAGAGGTTTTAGAGGCCAAAATTATAGAGGAAACAGAGGTCACGCAAATCAATATGACAGGTTTAATACGAACATGAAACAGCAGGCACACACAGCTGAAGAGTCAATAGTTCTATATGCAGCAAATATATGCAATGGAGAAGAGGGAAAACTTTCATTTGTTTTGGACTCGGGGGCAAGAAATCACTTTGTACAAGAGTACCTAGAGAAAGATATGTATGATATCAAAATACTGCCAAATTATGTTTCAATTCACATCGCAAACGGTGAAATTCTGAAAGCAAACAAGTCAGGCATGTTAAAAGTTAAATGTCAAGGGCAAAATATAACTATTGAAGCTCTGATCGTACCCAAGATAAAACATAACTTACTTTCTGCATCAAAAATGACGTCAAAAGGCCATAAAATAATAGTAGAAAAAGATAAAACTACAATTAGTGGAAATAATTTTGCTTTAATCTGTGAAAAGAGTAATGGGATGTATGTATTAACTATGGACAGTATAGTGAGTCAAAATGAGAACTGCAATGTCGCAATAGATGACGATATTTGGCATAGGAGACTAGGTCATGTTGGAAAAGACGCTTTGCAACAACTTGGGCTAAAATCATCAGACAAAATATGCTCAACTTGTGTAGAAGGAAAGGCCACACGATCCCCATTTGCAAGCAACGAAAGACGCACAAATGCTATTGGTGAACTCATACATAGTGATGTCTGTGGGCCGATAACACCGAACACACTTGATGGAGGTAAATACTTTCAAGTTATTTTAGATGATTATGCACATTTTGTAGTGGTTAAGATTTTAAAAACCAAAGATGAGGCTGAACATAATTTGCTGGAGTATGTTCAAGAAGTAGAAACACAGCATGGTGTAAAAGTCGAGAGATTTAGACTAGACAATGGGAGGGAATTCACTTCAAACAACTTTAAATATTTTTGCAAACAAAGAGGAATGAAATTAGAGTACACTATGCCTTATAGTCCTCAATCTAACGGTAAATCCGAAAGAATGATTCGAACACTATTAAACATGATAAGAACTAAAATTATAGATTCTGGCATACCAAAAGAACTGTGGGGAGAAGCCTTAAAGTGTTCAGCATACGAAATAAATAGAACTCCTACATCAGCATTACCCAGAGGACAAACACCATCGAAAATGTGGCATGGAAGGAATGATCTTAGTAAACTGAAGATATTTGGTTGTCGTGTATGGTATACCTTTTTACCAAAAGGAAACAAAATTGATCCAAAAGCAACGAAAGGAGTTATGGTTGGATATTGTGGTGGAGGCTACAGATTATGGTTACCAAATGAAGAAAAAAAGTAATAAAAAGCAGAGACGTACGATTCGATGAGAGCATTATGGAATACAAAGAGAAGAACCAAACAGAAAATTTCGGCAAAAGCACGAATGAGATGGAAAATATTAAAGAAAATGACGAGTTAACAAAAGAAGAAGAAAAGCAAGATGAAAGTGACCAAAGCTCAAGTGATTACGACGATACAGTACCAATAGTGGAAACTACAACTAGATCGCGCAGAAATACAACAAGACCCAAAAGGTTAGACGATTATGAAATATATGTAGCGTATTGCTTACTTTCTGCATCAGAAGAAGAACCCAAAACATATCAAGAAGCAAGCAGTTCTAAAGAATGGCAACAAGTAATAAATAAAGAATTAAAATCACATGAAAAGTTACAAACTTGGACACCAGCCGAGTTACCCAAAGGTCACGTGGCTATAGACACGAGATGGCTTTTTAAAATAAAGGGAGATGGAACCAAAAAAGCACGGTTAGTTGCGAAAGGATTCCAAGTACCCAATGACGGAGAAGAATTCAGCTATGCACCAGTGTGTAGACTTCCAACGGTAAGAATTTTAATATCAGTTTCTGTACAAAAAGACTGGAGTTTAAAACAAATAGATGTGCCAACAGCATTTTTGAATGGATCACTCGATAATGATGTCTACATAAAAACACCGGAAGGTTTAAAAACTGAATCAAAATATTTGAAACTAGAAAAAGCATTATACGGTCTCCGAAATGCTCCAAAATGTTGGAATACAAAATTTAATGAGGTTATGTCAAACTTGAACTTTAAAAGATCCGAATATGACTATTGTTTATATACGAAAGATGATGTTTATCTAGTTCTATTTGTGGACGACGCTTTGATTACTGGACCTGATGATCAAGTAGATAAACTAGTGAAAAATCTCTACAACGAATTTAAAGTGAAAAATATGACAGAGGTAACAACATTTTTAGGAATGGAGATAAATAAAACCGAAAAAGGACTTAAAGTTTGTCAAACAAAAATGGTTTTACGATTATTGAAAGAATTTGGAATGGAAGAAAGTCGTTCCATAGCTACACCAATGGAACAGAATTTTCAGATAAATGAGGACGAGCCTGTGGAACAGAATATTCCGTATAGAAGGCTAATATGTAGTTTAATGTACCTATCGATTGTGACAAGACCAGATATAACTTTCAGTGTCTCATACCTAAGCCGATATCTGGACAAGCCAACAACTCAAGCCTGGAAAGCTGCGAAAAGGATACTCCGTTACCTGAATTTGACGAAAGGCTACGGACTAATGTATACAAAAGGAGAAAATGGTTTAGAAGGCATGTGTGACGCAGACTGGGGAGGTGACCGACAAACTAGAAAGAGTGTAAGTGGCTTTGTGTGTTTTCATGCTGGAAATCCGATTGCCTGGCATTCGCGAAAGCAGAACTGTGTAGCGTTGTCTTCAATGGAGGCTGAATATGTGTCGGCAGGATCAGCAGCTCAGGAACTTGTAAATTTGAAGGGTATCTTATTTGAATTTGGTGAATGTAAACCAGCTACTTTGAAAATTGACAATCTCAGTGCAATCTCAATGATTAAAAATTTTGAAAATTCAAAGCGTGGTAAACATATCGAAATAAAATATCATTTCATCAAAGATCTTTGTTTAAAGAAGGAAATACAAATAAAGTACGTTAGCACTAACGAAAACTGTGCCGATATATTTACCAAGGCTTTAGGAAAAGAAAAATTCCAGACGTTTAGGTTAAGTTTGTTGAGCCAATGATTTTAAAATTAATGTTTTCTATTTGGCTGATTGTTTAAATATGCCATTCATGCATTAATTATCATTTAGCAATTTAAATGTATTTAGTTTATTTTCTTTGTTGTGTAAATACATTTTAAATTGAGGGGCTGTGTTAAATATAATGTTTTAGTACTACCAAAAATAATATAAGTAGTTGTCTGTCAAATAAAAATAAATTATTATGTTTGACACTGCAAAGTAGTAAATAATTTTTGTAGCATTTTTAAACAAAATAAATACTTTCATTTATCAGTTTTTGGTTGTTTGGACGATTGATGAACATTGACCTCGAATACTTTTTAGGAGAATTACCTATGAATTTGAGAAGAAGCATTTATTACTAATAAGATGGGGCTCCGCCACATAACCTTCGCGATGTCTCTAATTATTTAGAAAACAGATTTCAAAATATATGGGCGCACAAGATGGCCTGCCAGATCACCTAACCTAATCCCTATGGAATTTTTCCTGTGTGAGTACGACAAAGAACGAGTTTATTTATCACCTTCAAGAAACCTCCAGGAGTTGGAAACCAAAATTTGCCAAATTTTTGCAACAATAACTGCGCAAAAATTAGAACGGGTGGTAAGGCAAACCGTCAGTAGGGCCCAAAAATGTACTGAAGTTGAAGAAATGCATTTTAAACAATTGGTATAATTTTATTTTCCCATATTTTATAAACAATTATTAATAATTTCTGTAAATTTTATTTAATCTTTGTGTATTTTTTAATAATGTAAATGTAGTATCTATAGAAATCCAATAATTTCAAAGTAAATTAGCACCGAAACTAGACGTATTAAACATAAAATGAAAGGTTAATGTTTTGGGCTTTGTTTTGGTGCAAGTAAAAAAATAAGGCCGTACATCAGATTCAAGGCCTGCTGGCCTTTTTCGAATTTATGACACCATTTGGAAAAAATTACCTAGTTGTAATACATCGCTGTAACGAGAATTTCATATGGAATCTAAATATCTAAATATATATATATATATATATATAGGTTGCTATTTAAAAATCAAAAGTTGTTGTCCGGTTGGACCGGAAGTGATATTTTTCACTTAATAAGTGCAAAATGTGGCTTTTTGTGTCAAAAATGATATGCCAAAATTTTAAAATTGTATTCCTAAAATCAACCTAGAAATTGGAACGGAACTAATCTCGTTGTCACCCGGTATATGTATATTTAGGATTCGATTCTTAGGATATGGTTCGTTAATTAAATCTTGCTATTGTTTAAACATTTAGTCTATAACAGACGTTTCAATGCTAGTTCGCACCTTTTTCAGTGTTGTAAACTAAAAATATTTTGTGTTAAATTTACGCCTTTTTAACATTAAATTAGTGACGTTCATTTCACCATCCCTACCTACATATCATGTTTTACATACGATTCGAAAAATCTTGGCTGGATAGTGTATACAGTATACCTACAGGTGATGGAATATATTGACGGATTTTTAACACATACTTTTGGACTAAGACAGCCGCCACCAAAACGATATCTTCCGAGTTTACTGACTGATCAAGCGTATACCACGGGTAAAGTTCCAATATAAGTTAAAAAAAAATGGCAGATATCAAAAAGTGTGCCGAATTTGTTGATAAAGAACATAAGGCTTTTCATAACCTGATTTTAGGATGACCATCTGCCGAAGAAGATGATGGGCAAAATGAATAACACCTTTTGATGAGGTACATTTCTTATAGTTTAAATAAGCTTATGTTTTTCTAAGTTGCACTTAATTTTTTCAAATAAAGCATATTAGAAATCTAAATCTTAAAAATATTTTGCTAGAAATGCGCATGTCCAAAATTTTGAAAAGTTCAGAAATTCCTTGTATTGATTATACCAAATATGACTTAATTATTTCGATAGGTAGACCACTAAAAATTCATACAATTTACCGTCAAAAGCAAGGCTAATGTTCAGTGACGGCGCCAGACTGTCCACGCTGGGGGGGGGCACAATATTCTTTTAGATTTATGGGGGGGGCGGCACAGAAACATAACTCTTACTTAATAACAAAGAACGAAAATACGATTATTGTTTCCTGAAAAATGCAGATAGAATAAATAAAATAACATTATTATTTAAATCAATTTATTTCATAAAATTTTATTGATATACATACAGGGTGGGGCAATAGTGCGTTAGACCTCGATATCTCGAGTTCTACGATAGCTAGAAATTTTTTAAAAAATTGCAAGTAAACTAGATAAAAAAGTCTATAACTGGAAATTATTTTCGAATATACAGGGCGAGCCAAGACAAAATTACAGGACCAAGTGCCTTTTTTTAAATGGAATGCTATGTATATCAGTAAATTCTTGAAGCCTCTTTTAAGGCTCTATTCATTCCTATATTAGCATTGAATATCTCCCAACCACTTGGATGTAATGATTTTTTTTGTTGAATTAATGCAATCTGCAGATTGATATTTAAAAAATCACCAGTTACAATTATGGGTTATAAGAAAAACTTATGTGAATACCAGTTACGAGACATCCAATTAATGTTTTTTGAATTATTTTTATTTCCTAAAAATGTACAGGGTGGCCAAAAATTATTTTTCAATTAAGAACATTTATTTTTACATGTGATGTAGAAATGAAAAACGAACATATTTTGTAAGTAATTGCTAATTGCAACCATTTTCGTTTTATAAATAAATAAGTGTCAAATTCAAGAATAAACTTAAAAAAGAGGTTCCCTCAAATAATTCATTGAAAAATTTATAATAGGCGTACGACATGTTTCCCATTTTGATTGACACACGTCTTTATGCGATTTTGAAATGAGGCCATTTAGTGGGACCATTTGTTCCAATCAATTGAAATGAGTAAATAGTATTTAACCGGTCCTTTACTGTAATGTTTTTTTGTAAAGTTTTTGCTGTTTTCGTTATTCGACAAGCAATAAAACCTCAGTTTGGTATAAATTGTCGTATACAAAGGAGCATTTATCACACTTATCGGTCGTTACAATTTGTATTGAATTTTAAATATTTGGAATTTTACAATATGAATTTTAATAAGGCGGAACTTGTAGACATGACTTGTTTTGGGTGAAACAGATAGAAATTGTTTACTTGCCAATAGAATTTATCACCAACGTTACGCTGAAAGAAGAATTCCTGATGTTAGCAGCTTCCAAAATATTCTCGATAGATTTCTGGAAACTGGAAATGTCAAATATAAAAAAAGTTAAAGAATAAAACGTATTGTGAACGAAGAAAATGAGTTTTCTATAGTGCTGGCAACGGTTGAGAATCCCCATGTTAGTCAAAGAGAAGTGAGCTCATTAGTAGGAATAAGTAGACAGTCTGTGGGTCGAATCTTAAAAACAAATAAGTTGCATGCATATCATATTCAAGTGCTCCAGGAATTATCTGATGACGATTTTCAAAAGCGCCTACAATTTTGTAATTGGGCCAGAGGTGAAATGCAACATGATCTCAACTGTTTTATACAGTGATGAGGCAACTTTTCATAAAAATAGATTTGTTAATAGGCACAATTTCCATTGTTATGGTTCGGAAAATCCTTACTTCTTTATGCAAGTTGATAACCAACACAGATGGTCTATAAACGTTTGGGGAGGAGTTATTGGAGAACATGTAAAAGGGCCACATTTCTTTGATGGTACATCGACTGGAGCTATTTATCTTCATTTTTTGGAAAGCTATCTGCCACAATTATTGGTAAATCCCCCTGAAAGAATTCGAAATAGGATGTGGTTTCATCAAGATGGTACTCAACCACATTATTTAAATGCAGTTAGAGACCACTTAAATAATACCTACCCTCATCAATGGAAGATCTCTCTGCCGTACACTTACTTTCAAGAGTTCACAATACAATAAAATATACCCAGTAGTGCTGTATTATTCAATATTAATCTAGATAAATTTAGTAATATAATGTATTACTGGTTAATGCTTAAATAATCGGAGACAGGACAATAAAAAAGAAACACACTATTTTGTCGCGATGTTGTGTATTTGGCACACACTTCTTCTTCTAGGACAAGTTTTATAACGGTATTTTGCTAAAATCTAGTTGTGTACATTTAACTTTAATTTTTGTGACATTGTCAGTTATTTGTCATAATTTATTGCAAGTGTGCAAAAAACTAATTGCCTCATATAATCGATTTAGTTAAATCTGGAGTTATTGCCAAAGCAGAAGATGGATGGTCAATGAGACAAGTTTTTGTTAATGTTAATGTTATAACGCAGTGCAATTTGTCTCATTAACCATCCATCATTTACTATAGCAATAACTACAGCATTAAAATAAAAAATAAATTAAAAGTGATATCTGTTTTATTTCGGCTACTCATTACATATTTAAATAGAGACAGATTTACATTAGAAAAAAAAATATCCAATTTTTTTCTGCTCACGACTACAACAATTTTATCATTATTAATGTTGAATATTGGTGTCGATGTTGCTACAGATGTTGCATTACAACTAGTGTGATTATATTTTTTTCCAGAAAAGAAGTACAACGACGAAAGTAGTTTTTATCAAAGTTGAGGTTGTGGGTGTAAAATGCGCCGCAGACGAAAATTTGAGATTTTTCAAGGTCAAACGGCCTTAAATTAATAGTTAGAAATTTTATTTAAAGTAATATTGTCTTCGAAATGTAGGTCTCGTGGGCCGACAAAATAGTGTATTTTTTCATTGTCCTGTCTCCGATTATTTAAGCATTAATCATTAAATCTCCTTGCAGCAGCTGTATCTTTGATGGCCCCCCTTATCGAAATTCTGGGACCGCCACTGCATAAACATGTATTGTCGCGGTCAGAAAGAGACTGGCATGCTTAATCTTGCGAGTCCGAGACCGGTATCTTAAGAGCGCTCCGGATATAAGTCGGAAAGACGGCGCAAATTACTCTCATATAAATCATTATTTTAAAAAACGGCTTTCACTAAAAGACATTAAAAACATGTTACAATGTGGGACGATGACAGAAAAAAAGGATATATAAAAAAAAAAAATTTTTTTCTTCTATTATCGATTTGCAAAAATAATTTTTATCGTCCCGCATAGGTATCATTAAAATAAACATTTTCCCTTTTGTAGAACTAAAATAAAATTAGCTCTAATGTCCTCAAATGCACAGAGAAATTTAAAGATTAGGTATAATAAATTTGTCCAATGTCATATTCTACTACATCTCTATCTCTCGCCTTCCAAGCACACCGTACATTCAGCTGCGTCATTTTATTGACGTGCAGTCATTTACAATTAAAATTGGAAGCATGGATGACTAATACACTTCGACCAACTCTTAACGTCGCATATCAATCGCGTCACCGTTGGTTTGGTGGACGAGTCTCTATTTAAAACATTTGCCGCAACTTCGAAGATACCTCGCGTAGCGGTATCGTCGCCATCCGTAGAGCTGGTGGGCGATCGGCCTTACACTTTTTTCATGTTTACGCTTTTCTTCATTTACTTATCATTGTGGACCTGGCTGTAACACACGTTAGTCTTTGCTTGTCACATTGTATTTAAAGTTCTGACAATGGAACGTTTAAGTAAGACACAACGAATTGAAATTTTGATGATGATTGGCTATAGAGACAGGCACCGAACACAAACTCTGGTTTGTTAATTATTTAATGGTAAATACCCTGACTGACCTATTACACAGTCAACTGTTAGCAAAATAACACGTTGGCAATATTCAATATTCATTTGTCCCCCACCCTCCATCAATCGCCATATTCATATTTATTGATACTGGGCATGTGGGGACTCGTTGAACTACTGCCACCCCTAACATTGAAATCCATCAAAAAATTCAAAATAGTGGAAAATGTTTTCTCCCCGTTTTTTTTTATATATTTATTTAACGTTGGCCTATTTCCGCTACTGAGATCTAACACCGACACCTGTAGACGAGCTACCCCCAACCAGGAATTTTGCCGAGCCTCTTCCCTTAAGAAGAGTAGGGATCTTTTACTTGCCTAACATTTAATAGGCAAGGGACCGACGGCTTTACATCCCCTCCGAAGGATGGTATATCCCCTATACAACCCTCGCCTAAGGTTGTATAGCTTCCGCGCATGCACTGATATACAAGCCGCTGGAAGATGTGTGAGGCGAGGACGGGGTACCCCGTTTACGTGGGCGTTAAACACGATGTCAATACTCCATCGACCACCCCCAAATTAGGGGTGATAGATAGAGGGTGGGGGAGAAATGAATATCACCATCGTGTTCAGCGCCCTCGAAAACGGGGGAGTACCCATGTTTCATCCCTCTCACAAAATTCTTGGGGTTTTTTCAACTTTTTCATGGACTACAAGGGAGAGGACAACCCTCACAACCTAAAGTCACGAAGTCATGGCAGAACAGTCAATTAATCAGTCGACTGTTTAAAAATATTTGAAAAAGAAACAAATGGCATCCATATATATAAATAAATAAATAAAGTGAATTTAGTTCAAGAGCTTAACGAAGATGATTTCGGCCGCAGAGTAGAATTTTGCGAAACCATGATGGAACAATGTAATACCAATCGACATTTCTTAAGTCGAGTACTTGTCTCTGATGAGACCAACTTCTGTTTAAATGGCGCTGCAAATACGTTAAATTTTCGAAATTGGTCACATGAAAATTCACACTGGATGATGGCGGCACATGCCCATTATTTAGTAATAGTGCGTATTAACAATATTTTCCCACACAGATAGATTGATAGACGTGGATCAATAAAATGGATAGCTAGATCTCCGGACCTAACCCCATTTCATTATTTTTTATGGGGTTACCTTGAATCCAAAGTTTATTTTAATACACCGAACAATGTTGAACCAGAATTAGTTGCGAAATTGAAACAATTGAACTCGAAATAGTAACTAACGTTTTGCAAGAATTTCAGTTTCGGCTTGGACATTGTCAAGAAGCAAATGGCACGCAATTTGAACATTTAATTTAATTATTTTGCTGTATTTATCAATTCTTGCATTTTGTTTTATTATATTGTTATAAAGGTTTTTTTCTCGATAATTTCAATATAATATGTCACAGACTTTAACATAAGTACTCTATACAGAAAAATGTGCTTTTTTAAATGATATTTTTAAAAATGGCGGCAACCATTTAAAAAAAATGCCGATGACGTCATAACTTTTTAAAAATGTTAATAGAGAACAAAATTCACATACATAAATTGACGTGTCTGAGCGAATTTTTGTCACTTGCTTTGTAACGATTTTACGGAATGTATTCCAACCTTTACGTGCATATTGTAGGTATATACGAGCCAAATGGAGAACGTACTAATTTTTGAAATAAGTTAAAAACAAAAATAAAACATACAGCTTCATTTTTGTTGTTCTAGACCTAAGATTAAATAAATGATAGTATAATATAATTTATCAGATAAATACAGTTTATGTTTTCTTTAAATAAAATACTCACTTTCCAAATATTTTGTTAACTGGCAAATGATTAATTAGTTCTGGCAATATGAATTCAATCTCTAAAAACATGTACTTTCAAAGATAAAAACAAGATAACATAAAAATTTTATATTCTTTAAAGATATTCTTGTATGTATGAGTATTTACTATGCCAAAAATGTGTGGTAGAAAACGGTTTCACACAATAAAAATGTTGGAGCATATCGCAGAATTTCCCCAAAATAGATATAATGCAATAAACATGAACCAATTAGAGCATAGTGTAAGTTAATAAGTTGTTATCTGCACTTTAATATTTGGAACAGATATAATACGGATGAATTATTTTTATATCAAATTTTACAATGATTAACCTGTATACCCCTAAGAAGTGACATATTATTCTAAGTATATAAATTATCGCCTATCTGTTACATAAAATGAAATCTAATAACTTGAATTTTGTTGGTATTAAATAATGGCTTAAAGTATTTGAAATATCGATATCATTATTATTATGTTTCAAAATTCTATCAGATGACCAAATCCATTGTAGAAATATCATCAGCATATTTAATAATTTTGTTCTTACTTGTTTTTCATATACTCAACAAATCCACATATTTACTTGTATTTCAAATCCTTTCTGTAATATTTGTAATTGAAATATGTACAATTGCAGTTATTTATGAAAATGTTTTTTTTTTGTTATAGATCCAATTCAACCACCGCCTATTCAGCCACCGCCTATTCAGCCACCACCTATTCAGTCACCACCTATTCAACCACCTATTCAGCAGCCTATTCAACCACCTTTTCAACCACCTATTCAACCACCTATTCAACCACCTTTTCAACCACCTATTCAACCATATAATCAACCAGCACTCTATGAGCCACCAGCACCTTAAAAAATTATATAGGTATCTAAATGTTAATATATTTTATCCTGTTTCCTATTTTCAGTATATTTATTATTCCCAAAATAAATTTAGGCATGCAGAGCAGAGCGTATTCGCAATACGTAGGCGTTTTTCCCTGATTATTACAGTAAGTCATCGAGTATCTCATTATTATAATAGCTCTCAATGAGTTAATTTCTGAAATCAAGATTATACAGAATGACAACATTTTTGAGGCTTGCCATTGGCGATCATTTAAATCGTTGTAGATAAAGCTTCAGTCAGGTTAGAAAAAAGTTACGCAACTCTGTGGGAAATAATTTAATGCATTGCAATTTATCACAGCTCATAGACCGTCAGATAGTGACAAATGTCCCATTTTCGCATACAAGCCTCGAAGAGGGTTGAAGGGTACATCCATATTGAGTAGAATGAAGGAAAATTTACGAGTGGCCCCTGGGGATAATATACAAAAAATTCGATTTTCCTTAACATAAATAAAAGGTGGCTGTTGCCCATATTTCCACGCAAGCCGTGTTCACTAAATGATTAATTATAGAACTTGGAAACCCAAAGGCTTGAGTGTTGCAGGTGGCTAAAGGGTTGATATAAGAGCGTAAATCTTGTAAGGAAAAATCGAGATTTTTGACCGATTTTTCCACACAAGCCCATCGAAAGTATGAAAACATACATCGTCCCTAGCTCGAAAAACATATTGGCTGGACTGACGCGAATGGGTAAGTACATTTTGGGGTCGGAAAATTTTACGAAAATTTTTCTCGTTTTTTTTAAATTATTTTTTCATGCAAGCCATAGAATGTTATTGATGTGTTAGACATTATAATAAAAGTGGAGTGACTATCGGATGTGGACGGAATGAGGACTTGCGTCGGAAAGTTGCAGGAAAATTGTATGCAAATTGTCACCATTTTCTCACGCAAGCCGTTTGGCATATGCTTAGAAAAAATTATTCTAAGGCTATTATAACAAAAGGCTTGAGTGTCAGGTATGGAGCATATTATTTATGTAAAAGAGTTGACAAAAACTCTAAAAATATTTATGCAGGGTTATTATTTTCATTGTATAATTTAACATACATTTCCTTCTATAAGTGTAATAATATTTTATACTATGAAAATAGTGTACTGGATATGGCTTTCATATAGAAAAAATATAATTTATTTTAAAAATATTGATAATGAAATGAGTTAATTTTATGAATAATTTTACAAATTGAATTATAGTACAAAGTGGTTTTAAAATATCTCATAACGAGCTAAATTTACATGTATAACCCATTCATGATTGTCATCGTCGGCTTCACTAATTTCCTCTTCTTCTTCGACGGCTTCATCTTCGTCCGACTCTATAAGACGGCGATGTTTATGCTATTTCCATCATCTTCTCCATTGTCCCCATCTTCATTGTCATTATCATCTTCGACAGCGTCATCTATATTATTTTCATCATCATCGTCCCCTGAAGCTGCAAAATTAAAATAAAAATAATATAAAATTAACTGATACAGACATAAAACAATTATATTGTTACCTTCACTTTGGTTCGCATCTATTAGAATGTCACCAACGCATTCTGGTAGCTCATCACCTTCGAATCACAGGAAAGTGTATGAAATTTCTACTTTCCAACCATATTGCAGTGCATGCAAAGGAATTCCGCAAGGTGGCAACTTGCAAGCGTCAAAGTTTTTTAAAATTCTTCCATCTGATCTATTGCAGTGTAATTTTTTATAAGTAAATGCAGTCGAGCCTCGTTCACTGAGGAGATGTCAGATAATCCAATGGCTTTCATTTTATATAATTTGCATTTGATATTTCTACACGTATAGGATATCTATTTTTTCATGTGTCATATCTTTCTGACGAATCTTTTAAAATTATTCAACAGGTATTTTAACTTTTGAAAGCGAAAAACATATAAAATCAAATAATGCCAAAGACTTTCTTCTCGATGATTTATGTTTAAATTTGATATAAATCCATACCCTCCCTTGTATGTTTTTACATGTGATCATTGCAGCCCCTTGGAAGAATATATAAATTTTTCTATAAAATAAACATATCCTTTACTTACGCACAAAATTCATGTTAAAATTTACACCTCAAATATAAAGAAGATAGAATACAATTTTCCTTGAATAATATTATATATTCAAAGTTATTACAGTTATATTAGAGAAACTTAAAATATTATACGAATAATAACTGAATAATAATACGAATAATGAATAATAATAATCATAAACATTTCTAGATTTTATTATAAACTCTCTCTTAGATAAATAATATGCTCCATGACTGATAGTCAAACCTTTTGTTATATCGTTTTAAAATCACTTTTTCTAAGCATATGCCAAACGGCTTGTATGGGAAAATGGTGGAAATTTATAGATTTTTATTGTCAGCTCTTTTTTATATAAATAATATGCTCCATGTCCGACACTCCATCCTTTTGTTACAATAGTCTTAGAATCACTTTTTCTATAAACATATGCCAAAATGGAAAATGGAAAATGAAAATTTCTAGATTTTTTTGTCAGCTCTTTGTTAAATAAATTATGTATAATTAATATGATGACCATGTCCGACACTCAAGCCTTTTGTTATATTGTCTTAGAATCACTTTTTCTAATCATATGTCAAACTGCTTGCATGAAGAAATAGTGAATTTGCAAACAATTTTCCTGCAACTTTCCTATGTCCTGAAAATTTGAAAGCCACGCTCTACACTCAAGCCATTATTTTTTTCACCGATTAACAGCAAAATACTAACTTTGCTGATGACTAATATCAATCACCAAAGTGTCACTTTCCCTGCTTAGGCAGGAAAGTGCTAATTTTCCCTGCCTAGGCAGGAAAAGTGACACTTAGTTTCCATGGTAACCAACTAGTAACAACTGCGATTTTTAATAAATTTGTATTGAATTTATTACAACAAAAATAGAGAGATTGAGAATTGTAATAATTTCATTATTTTAGAATATATTTAAACAACCAACGAAAAAATTATATGTTCAACTCATCAGCAAAATAGATTGACTGCCTTGGCTGAGTTATCAGCCGCGGCAGTCAATCTACCATTTTGCTCCCTAGTTAAACAAATAACTAATTATGGACTCTTAAATTCATAAGTTTTTATTGCAATTAATTTCGTTAATGGAAAAATAATCGAAAATAGTGCCAATAGAGTTATTGCGCACTTAAACAGATGATTTAGAAACAATTGACTAGGAATTTCTGAACCAGTAATCCTAGGCTCTCTGTGACCAATAATTTTTCCAATATCATTCTTGAACTCCTTCCACCAAGTTTTGTTGTAGGTAATATTCTGAATAACAAAAATTTTCACATTTTAACAATGGCCAGTTTTTTTCAGTATAATTAAGGAAATGACTTTTCTTTAATGTGGCTAACTCATCTCCAACTTCAACTATTTAGAAGACCCCAAAGTGAGCCTTGAAAAAGTGACCACTATGCATAATCCAAGCTATGTCTGCCTTGGTACATTATTTTGTATATAGGGTGTTTCGTGAGTGACTGGCCATACGCTAGTGAGGGTTACAAATCCCTAAGCGATTTCAGAATGACCATTATTATATCCCTAATGTCCCTCGTTTCTTATATACGTTTTCTATTTCTTGCCAAAATGTAAATCGGAAGTATTTTTTTAATAGCTGCAGTGAATTGAACCAAATTTAGTAGATATGTTCTACTAATAGAGGTCTACATAATTCAGTAGGTACCGAAAACAAAAAAAATCAGGGCTAGGGTCAATTTCTTTTTTATATTGGCTATTACCTAAAAACATCACCCTGTACATGGATTTTGGCAATGTACAATAGCGACCGAAAATACTCTAATATTACACTTAAACCATGTAGTTAGTTTTTTGGCACACTTTTAACGCCTCGAGAATTAACAGCCGTAGACTAGCGAGTACCGATGGTGTAAATTGTACCAAAGCAAAATGAATATAGTTGAGGCAAGAATTCAAGCGATGCACGTCACAGATCGATTCTATAAATAAGACAATACTGCTAAGAATCATAAAGCCCCATTAAACTATATCTATTTCTGAAAGAAGCTTAATAACTGGGTGTCATGAATTACTCTTTTTAACGTAATTAATGATTAAAAATTATGTTAGTATTAAAATTTCTTTAATGAGATCACTCGTGACGTGCATCGCTTGAATTCTTGCCTCGACTTTATATATATTTTTTAATTTTTAAGAAATGCCGATTACCGTAAATCGAAAACCCTGAGAATGGAGACACTGTAGTCCGAATTAACCCTAGTAAAGAAAGTGTTAATGACTAAAGAAATCTCTAACACTTTTTCTTTAAAATTTTTAACAGAACAAAATACCAAATAAAAGTGATATAAATCATTGTCATTATTTACAGCATTATATTATTTTTTTTTATTTTACAGATCCAATTCAACTGCCTATTCAACAACCACCTATTCAACAGGCCCATTCAACCAGCACTGTTTGAGCC
Organism: Leptura quadrifasciata; assembly: GCA_963675555.1. Taxonomy (NCBI): domain Eukaryota; kingdom Metazoa; phylum Arthropoda; class Insecta; order Coleoptera; family Cerambycidae; genus Leptura; species Leptura quadrifasciata. Next base: position 87,247,784 of record OY776675.1, read on the forward strand.
GCCACGCCAGCACCTTAAAAATTGAAATATGTATCTAAATATTAATAAACTTCCTGTCTTTTGTTATCACTTCAGATTCATTTCACTTCAAAATAATTAAAACTGTACAATATTCCCTGTAGGTATATACTTTCTTACATTACAAAATGCCAACAACCAGTGACGGCGCCAGACTGTCCAGGCCGAGGGGCACAATATTCTTTTAGGTTTATAGGAAGAGGGCACAGAAACATGACTTTTACTTAATAACAAAGAACGAAAATACGATTATTGTTTCCTGCAAGACGCAGATGGAATAAATAAAATAACATTATTATTTAAATCAATTTATTTCATAAAATTTTATTGATATACATACAGTGTGGGGCAATAGTGCGTCGGACCTCGATATCTCGAGTTTTGCGATAGCTAGAAATTTTTTAAAAAATTGCAAGTAAACTAGATAAAAAAGTCTATAATTGGAAATTATTTTCGAATATACAGGGCGAGCCAAGACGAAATTACAAGGAAAAGTGTCTATTTTTTAAATGGAATGCTATGTATATCAGTACATTTTTCGAAGCCCCTTTCTAGGCTCTATTCATTCCTATATTAGCATCCAATATCTCGTAACTACTTGGATGTAATGAATTTTTTTGTTGAAATAATGCAATCTGCAGATGGATATTAAAAAAATCACCACAGTCACAATTATGGGTTTTAAGACAAACTTACGTGAATACCAGTTACGAGACATCTAATTAATGTTTATGAATTATTTTTATTTCCTAAAAATGTACAGGGTGGCCAAAAATTATTTTTCAATTAAGAACATTTTAAATTGAATTCTCTCATTTTTTTATGGAACACCCTGTATATTTTTCGACGATGTGATGTAGAAATTAAAAACGAAAATTTTTTGTAAGTACTTCCCTATGGCTAATTGCAACCATTTTCTTTTTATAAATAAATAAGTGTCAAATTCAAGAATAAACTTAAAAAAGAGGTTCCCTCAAATAATTCATTGAAAAATTTATAATAGGCGTTCGACATGTTTCCCATTTTGATTGACACACGTCTTTATGTTATTTTGAAATGAGGCCATTTAGTGGGACCATTTCTTCCAATCCATTAAAATGAGTAAATAGTATTTAATCGGTCCTTTACTATAATGTTTTTTTGTACATTTTTTGCTGTTTTCGTTATTCGACAAGCAATAAAACCTCAGTTTGGTATAAATTGTCGTGTACAAAGGAACATTTATCACACTTGTCGGTCGTTACAATTTGTATTGAATTTAAAATATTTGGAATTTTACAATATGAATTTTAATAAAGGGGAACTTGTAGACATGACTTTTGTTTTGGGCGAATCAGACAGAAATTGTTTACTTGCCAATGGAATTTATCACCAACGTTATCCTGAAAGAAGAATTCCTGATGTTAGGAGCTTCCAAAACTTACTCGATACATTTCTGGAAACTGGAAATGTCGAATATAAAAAAAGTGAATGAAAAAAACGTGTTGTGAACGAAGAAAATGAGTTTTCTGTGGTGCTGGCAACAGTTGAGAATCCCCATGTTTGTCAAAGAGAAGTGAGCTCATTAGTAGGAATAAGTAGACGGTATGTGGGTCGAATCTTAAAAACAAATAAGTTGCATGCATATCATATTCAAATGCACCAGGAATTATCTGATGACGATTTTCAAAAGCGCCTACAATTTTGTAATTGGGCCAGAGGTAAAATGCAACATGATCTCAACTTCTTCAATACTGTTTTATACAGTGATGAGGCAGCTTTTCATAAAAATGGATTTGTTAATAGGCACACTTTCCATTATTATGCTTCGGAAAATCCTCACTTTTTATGCAAGTTGATAACCAACACAGATAGGCTATAAACTTTTGGGAAGGAATTATTGGAGAACATGTAATAGGGCCAATTTCTTTGATGGTACATTGACTGGAGCTATTTATCTTCATTTTTTGGAAAACTATCTGCCACAATTATTAGTAAATCTCCCTGAAAGAATTCGAAATAGGATGTGGTTTCAGCAAGATGGTGCTCCGCCACATTACTTAAATGCAGTTAGAGACCACTTAAATAATGCCTACCCTCATCAATGGATTGGAAGAAATGGATCCGCTAAATGGTCTGCTAGATCCCTAGATCTTATAAAAATTGATTTTTTTATGGGAATATGTGAAGGAAATGTTTATAGACATATCAACCACAGTACAAAATATGAAGGAAAGAATAATAACTGCCTTTACATCTATCACACCTGCAGTATTAGGAACAGTGGGAACCTCATTTCAAAAGCGCATAGAGATGTGTGTCAATCAAAATGGGCAACGTGGAACATTTATTATAATTTTTTATTTGAAGAAACCCCTTTTTAAGTTTATTTTTGAATTTTGTAATTATTGCTCAATAAAACGAAATTGGTTGCAATTAGCCCTAGAAAAGTACTTACAAAAAATGTTCGTTTTTCATTTCTACATCACCGTCGAAAAATATACGGGATGTTACATTTGAAAAAATTGAGAAAATTCAATTTAAAAAGTTCTTAATTGAAAAATAAACACTTTATTTATAAGACAAAAATTGTTGCAACAATTGGCTATAGGGAAGTACTTACAACAAATTTTCGTTTTTCATTTCTACATCACATCGTTGAAAAATATACAGTGTTCCATTTGAAAAAATTGAGAAAGTTCAATTTAAAGTATTCTTAATTGAAAAATAACTTTTGGCCACCCTGTACATTTTTAGGAAATGAAAATAATTCAACAACATTAATTAGATGTCTCGTAACTGGTATTCACATAAGTTTTTCTTAAAACGCATAATTCTGACTGTGGTGATTTTTTAAATATATATCTGCAGATTGCATTATTTCAACAAAAAAATTCATTACATCCAAGTGGTTGGGAGATATTGGATGCTAATATAGGAATGAATAGAGCCTAGAAAGAGGCTTTGAAAAATGTACTGATATACATAGCATTCCATTTAAAAAAAGATGCTTGGTCCTGTAATTTCATCTTGGCTCGCCCTGTATGTTCGAAAATAATTTCCAGTTATAGACTTTTTTATCTATATAGTTTACTTGAAAAAATTTCTAGCGTAGAACTCGAGATATCGAGGTCCGACGCACTATTGCCCCACCCTGTATATATACAAGGCATACAGGGTATCCCAGGACTATGGGGCAATACTTCGGGAGCGTATAGTTTGAGTCAAAAAATATATCACTAAAAATACCTATATTGTTTTCCGCGCCCTCCTTCGGAGATATGCACCCCTAAAAAGGTTACATACTGAAGAATGTTTTTTGCTCGTAACTTCAAAACTGCTCTATCGATTTTAATAAAAGTTGGACAGTATACATAAGTAAGTACCTCTGATTAAAAAATATGGCGTCATTTGTATCTTGTCTAGGAAGCCAGGGATGGACCACCCCTAATGCTTTTTACTCCTAAATTTTTACACAAATAAGTATTGTTTCATAGTCCTGGGACAACCATAAAAAACATAAACAAAAATAAAAAACCTTACTTAAGAGCAATTCTTCTTGGATGCTGAGCAGCATACTCATCCACAACATCTTCAAAATCAATTACTTTTGCTAGTTAATTAGCGATAAATGCGTGAGACGTGCATTGGTAGTTTTATTTCTTAAATAATTTTTTAGTCTTCTTAGGCACGAAAATCACATTCGCTTTCGGTCGGTCGGTACAATTTTGCAAATATAATAAAACAGTAGTTGTTTCTAGGAATTTCCAGCTAAATACGAATTCTATTTAGACTATTTACAGTTGTGTAGTAGAATAGGAATTACAATTGTTTAATTGTAATAAAGCAAAAATATAATATTTTCGGTAATTATCTCGAAATCCAGGAGGCCAGGGGGGCACAGTTCGTTCCCCTCCTGGCGCCGTCCCTGCCATCAACCATTAATTGTAATGAGGTTAATAATTAATTCTTGATATTAAAATGAAGTGATTAACTAAATAGAAAGGGACAGTGCGTAATTTAAGAAAATTTTACTGGGTGGCAAAATGTTGAATTTTCAGTTTACCCAAGCCCTTTTAGCAAGAACGCGAGTGTTTGATAAATGTTTTCCAGTTTCGGCAGAGAAAGTGAATGATTAAATCAATGATAATGTTATAAATGTTTTAACCGCCTTCCAGATCACTTGGATCGCTTGCAATGGGTACCGGAATAGGATAAAAAATGCAATGCAAATATGTTACGTGTGTTTAAATAGTTCAGTAAACTGGTGAAATCAAAACATAATGGTCATATGTTGGAGTCGGAAAAGAAACTTCTGAACAAGCTCGTGATCTTTGTATAATTCGCTCTCTGACAGCCAACTTCGTTGCTCCTTATTCTTTGAAAACAAAACCACTGATGTAGTGTCAAATTGAGTACCGTGTTTCAAATTGAGTACCGTGTTCCAAATTTTGCACATTAAGGCACATCTTCATTAGATGTGTGTAGTTTGCAATGCTGTTTTATTTCCTACAGATCGAGCAGAACCGACATGAAGGCACATAAAATTAAAGTAAGTATTATGACAACTGACAGCTTCACTTTCAGGTTGAATCTTTCTATGAGATTGAGAGCCGACCGTTGTCATCAGCAGCTGCTAATACTGACGTCTCGGCAACAAAAAATTTCAGCAACATTATGCCATCCAATGTATATATTAAAATATGCACTAGAAAGGAATCCACTACACTAAATCCCATATTCTTGTATTACTATGCGACTTTTGGACATAAGTACTTTTAAAGTAAGGTTCATGTTATGTAACATTTTCTGCTGAATTTATGTCCAGAGAGTAGGAAGCTTCGAGCTTGGGTTCATATCCTATGTCAGGTTGCCATGGCATTTTTCCGTGTTGCCCCGGGGATATTTGAACTTTTCGAAATAGAAGTAACTCGTGATAAAATTATCAAAAGAATAAAATTTTGGAGAGATTTATAAAAAATGTTTGGTGATTGTGAAAGTGATGTTTTTAGCATCATTTAACATTATTTTCAAGGGTTTTAATTTGTTGTTTTTGAAAAGAAAAATTAAGATCTTAATATGCTGAAATCTATCTATCTATCTATTGTAGAGAAGAACGTTGGTTTGAGGTACTTTTTGCATTTCTAGAAATATTGTCTGGGTTGTGTAAGCAATATTGGAAAGTTCAAATTTAATTTTAGTGAATTTTTTTTTACAATATCATTATTAATATTTGAAAATAGAAATATTTTAATAGTACATGTAAATAATAACGATGTTCAAAAACATTGCATTAAAAATGATCACTTTCAAATTTAATCTTAAGCGAAGTAACCTTATAACAATTAGATAATTATACTTGCATTGATAATTAAAGATAATAGGATAAAAACTTATATATATATATATATATATATATATATGTACTCCCATATTAAGAAAACAAAAATAGATTATACCGTTTATTTTACGAGAACCACACCAATTATTTCGCTTGTTATCTATTGTAGAAAAATAAAGTTTATTACAGTTCAGTTTCTGGAGCACGTAACAGTTTAAAGAATGTATCAATTCAGCACGCTATTTAGTATTCACTCGGTAGATGTTAGGGCCAAATTAGAATCATCGATGGGTGTATTGTTGGTTGCCCAGTATTCGATACGAAAACGAGTTTAAAATAAAATTCTACCCGCCCAAGCAACACATGATGGTTTAATAAACGTTTATTATATGAAATTACGGTTTAAATTTCGTTATCGTATATTTAATCAACGTCTACGAAAAGCATTTATTTCATAAACGATTTTTCGATATTATAAATGTATTTCTCCGAAAATTTTTGGAGTAACGCAGAATATTTGAGAAATAATTAATTGAGAGTTGAGACTACACTTCCGTCAAATGTTTAAATTGTAAATTGGTGAAATTGACACTACTGCATTTTTTCAGCCATATTAGAGTTTTTAATATACGATTTTTAAATGTATACGATAAATATGTATTTGCGCTATATTTTTTATAGGCATATCATAAACAATTGCAACTAAAAGTTCGAAGATTATAACAATATCTGGAAATATGAGTAAAATATTTACATTAATCAAAATTTGTTATAGATAGATGATGAATGAAAATATTTGTTCAGTAATAGATCATTGTCTCAACAGTACATCTGGTGAGCAACCGCGGATCGTCGTGTTAATTGCTGTTTCGTGTGGTGGTAGTCAACTTTAGTATAGTGTGGCCTTGTGATCGAAACAAAGAATATTTACTTGTTTGTTTTTGCGTATATATTATTTGATTGAAATTCAACAAGTGTTATGTTAATGAGCCGCCCTTATCCTTGAGTTATCACGTTGTAGTGCGTTAAAGTTACAAGAATGAACCAACTTGTGATTGGTAAGAATTATTGTTTATCTGAGCGATTTAATAGTAACTGCATTTTTTTTATCACAGAAGGTGTAAAACTCTGCATGGCTAGTGCTGAAGGCGTGGGTGAGACCAGTGACAATAAAATTAGAGGGACGATTCAAGATTGGTTGAAGCTTGCCAAAAGCCGTTATAGTTACAATAATAATAATAAATAGACTCTATTTTTGGATTTTAGTAAAGAGTAATGAACAATGGTGTGTTTTGTTATCGTTGTCAAACATCCTAAGTCCCTAAGGGTGAAATTATAAATGATAAAATAGTTTTACGTATTTCGCCAATCCCGCAGAATAGGTAAATCTTAATATAATATATAAAAAAGCTAGTACTAAATGATAAATATTTTTAAAAAAATACTGCATACATATATACAATTGAATTATGTTTCCTTGATATCAGTAGTTATATATAGGTAGGAGGTTTAAAATATATACTTTTAAAAAATTGGAGATCATTATAATATTAACTTTCGAATTTAAAAACGGGTACCTTCTAACTTTTTTATAGTGTTGTAGACCGATCCATTCTAAATAATTTTGCAAGTCAAAAAAAACTTTAATTCTAATTTCCCTTATTGTAATTAAAGAAAAATTAATATATTTTACAAAATAAGGCACTTAGAAATTAATTTGTTTCAATGTCATCTTATTATTGTTATGCAGCAATATATATTAACAATTTAACAATTTTATCATAAATAGCAAATGATTTCTGATTCAAGACATGATTTGACTTGCAAAGTTATTTGAAATCGATTAGTCTATAATACTGTATAACAGAAGTTCCCATTTAAATTTTGAAAGTTAAGGTAATTTTAGTAAAAATAAAGTGATGGAAACTATTTAATCATTTATTAAATAAGCTCTTAGTTGATAAAACAATATAAAAAAGGTCCGAAACACTTATAGCGTATATTCATTAACAAAGATACAAGGGTGGATTCCCTTTAAAAAATCTCAATATTTTCTATCTTTTTATTCTAAATTTTTTGGGAAAAAAACTAAATTCTTCAGAAAAAGCTCAGATTTTCTAAAGAAAAAAAATTTTAATAAAAACAATTCTAGTTTACGATTACATCTAATTTCCTTTTAACTATTATAGTTCACCAGCTTTATGAGGCTTTGAAACTTCTAGATTTTTAATTTGAAATATGTTCACCTTACGCGAAGTCAGATATTTATATTCTCTGAATATATTACCTAAATTTTGGCGTTGCCAAAAAAAGTTTGATAAGTTGAAGTAACACTATAAAAAATTACTTTCTCACAAAATTTAAAATAAAAAAATCGACAGCTACTGGAAGCGGCTGGAACCTCCCCACTCGGTGGATCTTTGAAGCCGAAAAGAGCATTAAATTGTGTGACAAAACGGCACTAAACGTAATCCGATCTCACCCAAAACCTTTTCAGATCTTCTGGGGCACTAAAAAAACTCTCAACTTAATGAATTTACAATCATCTATGCGAGTTATTACCTACATTATCGCTCGTTGAATAATATACTATTAGGATATTAACAACTTTAACATCACTTGAACGACTAAGAAAGTCTAGTTGTCCTAAATACTACAGATTTGTAAAGCAACAAACTGAAAATTGGTAAAGTGATAATCTATAATAAATTCACCAACGAAGGTACAGAAAGCATATGATATTGATATTGTTAAATCTACCTTTAAAGTTTGTGACAATCCACTAAAAGTTACAAATATGCGGAAATCTTGTTAACATGACATGACACCAACGTTATCGGATGACAAAAGATGACAATGACAATCGTCAAAATTTGCTCATTGCAATCTGATCGCTCGCGGCTGTCTTTGTTATATGAAACATTAGCATTTCAGTAATTTTACTAGATTTTAGAGGAATATTTGTAGTTTAATTCTTCGATTTGTTTGTATATATATATTTAAAAACGGCACTAAACGTAATCCGCTCTACTTCTAGAGCAGTGAAGAAACCCTCACAAGTGAATTGACACGTGATGTGACGAGTTTCACGACGTAACGGCTACGCGCATCGATCATGTCATGCGAAATGCGATCTATGCCATATTTGCTTTGTTTTTAATTTTTTTCACGGAAACCAAATCGAAAGGGTGGAAGTGTGATATATCGTTAAAATCAGAATTTTAACTGCTTTTCAATGGTTCCATTGCAAATTGAAAGTAATTATAAAATAAACAACTTGTTGCGTCAAAATGGCACTAAACGTAATTCGATCTCAACCAAAACCTTTTCAGATCTTCTGGGGCACTAAAGAAACGCACACGTAAAGCTTCATTCAAATCCATTCAGTAGTTTCGGCGTTATCGTGCTAACACACATACACACATAGACATTTTTCAAAAACCACTTTTTTTGGTTCCTAGGACCTCAAAACGTAAAGATTTGATGTTATCTCAATTTTCGTTTTTGAACCAATTTTAGTAACCTCTCACAATTTTATTGTGGAGAGGTTAAAAGTTTGTAAGTATTAGATATTCCATACAGGGATACCCTATGCATGTATGAACTACAGTGGATAATAAAGGTTTATTACACGTATACCAGCAACTGGAGAAAAGGTTTTTCATAACCGTGAGAACCTTTACATCATACGTATTATCGACGTATATCGAATACGTTTATTTGAGGTTCCACATTAATGTATATATATCGTATATGATGTACCATATATATATATATATATATATATATATATATATATATATATTCCGAGAAGCTTCCGCGGTCGTTGGTATGAAAAATACTAGGTTCTCGGGTTGAACCGCGTCTGAGATTGTTAATGTCTCGACCGTTTCGGCTCCCGTTTCGGAGCCATTTTCAAGAGAAGTAAAAATTGTCAAAGAAAGCATTATTTTCTTTGACAATTTTTACTTGACCCACTTTTTCTCTTGAAAATGGCTCCAAAACGGGAGCCGAAACGTCGAGACATTAACAATCTCAGACGCGGTTCAACCCGAGAACCTAGTATTTTTCATATATATATATATATATATATATATATACGTTTTTTAAAACGTCTATATTTAATATATGATAAGACAAAATATACGTTTGTAGCGCGGACATTCGAACGTTGAATATAGGCTGCAATAAACATTATATATACCAGTCGTATAAACGAAATCAAAACGTTTATTAAACCATTTGGTGTAGCTTGGGCGACCACCATGCCGGAAGGTAGCGATAAGTTTTTCTGAGGAGGCCGCAAAAAAAGAAGAGAATTAAATTCAGAGACGAAATTATATATATATATATATATATATATATATATATATATATATATATATGTTATATCTTGATTTAAACGATGCACTTTTTAAAAACAATTTATTTAGTTGCAGAGTAGAGTTACTATGACTCTTTAAATATTATTAATACAATTTTAGATGTAATGGCCGAAAGCGAGTATAAGACTGCTGTCTGAAAGTACACTACTCCCATTTATAGCCTTTGGGAGCAAAGGAACTGCAATTATGCAGTTTTGCAAGAATACAATCTTATCTAATTCTCGGGAAAGCGGATGCTGAGAGGAGTCGTTATTTGATATCTATGTAATATAATACCGCTGAGAGTGGTGAGGCCAATGTCTCAGAGATACAGGGTATGTTTTCATATAACAACTTCCCCCTTATAAAAAAAGTTGTTGTTTATACAGCAACTTTTGAGTTGAACAAAATTTGTGATTTAACAAGAATTCAAAAATATAAAGTAATGTAAAATGGTGAAATTGTAAGATTGAAAAATATAAAAATATAAAATGTAAAATATAAGATGTAAAAATACAAAAAGCGTAAAATGTAAAAGCATAAAATGTAAAAATGCTAGGCGTAAGACGCAAGCGTGTTTAGCTTGTTTGTGTTACAAAAAAAGCATGTTAAAATATTAGTCATTTGAAACTAACAAAAGTGGGAATAATAAAATACATTAAATAAACAATGAAATGAAGTAAAAATTCACTGAAGAGTCTTGGTACAAAAAGTCAGTAAAAGGCACAAACAGTCTGGTTTAATTAAGTTCGATGTCTTCACCTTCTTCGTCTTCTCTTCTTAGTGGGGGTCGTCTTCGTTGATGAAATAGGCTAGTAAATGTCCTGAGGGGTTCACTAGGCCTTGGTGGAGATGGAGGAGTCGTGGAAACGTTGATGGCTAGTCTTCGTCTTCTTGCTTTACACTTACAGAATAGATACAAGAATAAGAGTCCGAAAATTAGCACAATGGTAAGATAGGTAAACCCAGAAATGTGTCTCGTGACGAAAGGTTCCTTGATTAGGTCGTCTAAGTCTTTTGAATACTGGTCTAATTGGTGTCTGGCGATATCGAGGTATTCGGTGTTCAGATCACTTAGTTTTAGTGGTTTCAGATTGGGCACTCGAACTTTGTCCGGAACCTGGTTGCAACACTCGAACGGGATTTGTATAGGGTGAGCGTCGTTCTTCACGTCTGTCGTTTCGTCTGAGCTAGCTTGGATCTTCGTGATACCTATGAAGGCGTAGCAATTTGGTTGTAATTTAATTATAGAGTTTTTGAAGATGGTGTCGGTTTTTGAGGTCAATTGATAGTCATTTGTAGTGGTTCTGTATTGATGATCATCCACACGTTTCGTCCAATTTTTGGATGTTGTATCCTTGGCCGATGATAGTTGACGTTTGACAGTTTTCTGGTAGGGTTTGTAGATCCTTCAAAAGGCGGGCTTCGCATATGGCGTTGTTGTCAATTGGATATGCAAACAAATTTGGACATAATTTAGTATTGGTATGGAGTGGCTTGCATTCTCTGAGGTCAGCAATGGGTATGTACATCAAAGAATCATCATCTCTCGCGATATATTTTTGAGAAGTTGACAAAATATGATACAGACCAGTTCTACTATCTAAGATAGGAATGGGGTATAATTGGAAAACAGAGTACGTTTGAGGGTCTACTAAGGGTATATCTAATACAAATACTAATTCTGAGTTCATTTGGAAAGCTTTTAATTCAATAATATCTAAATACTGTGCAATTCTTGAAAGTTTAATTGGGAGTGGCAAATTGTTCTTTTGTAGGTTCTGTGAAATTTCCTGCAATGAGTTTACCAAATCTTGGGGGTTAATGATAGACGTATGAATTACTTTGAGTCTCGCGAAAGTGTTTGAATTTAAAATATCGTTGAGGTTGTCCTCTATAAATAGGTAGCTCGCCATGAGTTGTTCACAAATTTCCAGAAATTTTAATTTTGTTTCAACTGCTCGTACGTTATACGTAATGTCTAAGATTGCGTATTCGATCTCTTTTATGTATTTGTTGAATGTCTCCTCGTCTATTAGTAGTTTTTGAATTGTCGCGTTGAAATTTTTAATAACTGAATTTGTAACTGATATTTGATTTTTCATCAAGTTTTCTATCTGACGTTCGTCTTGGTTTAGTTTATTGATACAGTCAGAGTAGTATTTACCGTCTTCAGCGTCTAAATTTCCGGTAATTGCTTTGAATATTGTACCAATTCCGTTTATGATTCCGCGTTTGTAGCGTTTCGTGTCGAGATGTATTTCGTCAAATTTAGTTTGTATGGATTTTGAGATTTGTCCTAGGAGGCTTAAATGCGTTTTAACCTCACTCGCGAATTCGTTCATGTTTTTGTATACTGGGTCCAGGGTGGTAAGAATTGTCTGTAAAATCTTGTCGCTTCTGTCAAGAGCTGTCTTAAAGGTCGATATGTTTTTATGTACGAGTAACGTCCATTTCTTGTGTGAGATGACAATGTCCGTGTCTTTGTGATAGTAAACACCGATAGTATTGTTTATTGGTATTATTTCGTATTGAGCAAATGCTGATCCGAACAGCAGTAGAAACCTGAAAATAAATTTTAATCTTCAGTATATGGTTTCATTCTATCGAAATTTACTTTACTTGTTTGGTTTGTCTCGGGATTTAACAAAGTGGCAGAATTTTGGAAAATTTCTTTGATCTCGAAAGGGCCGTTGAATTTGTTTTGTGACTTATTTTTGATTTGGGATTCCTTTACATATACTTCGTCTCCAACGTTATACGTGGGGCGATTTTCTGGGATATTTCTGTCGAATCTGACTTTAGCTTTTTGTTTTTGCGCTTCAGTCCGACTCCGTGCAATTTGGTAATAGTGGGATATCCTATTATTTAAGTCCCTAACATATTTAGTTATTAGGTCTTTTTGGTTGTACAGGGTCTCTGGTGGTCTATTAGCTGTGTGTCCAAAGATCAGTTCGTATAGCGTAAAGCCGTGCGTTTTATTAACCGAATTATTATAGCATATTACTGCATAAGGTAATATGGTAAAAGGGTGTTCATTTGGGCTTTCAGTTTTGTGAATTCGGATAATTTCGGCTAAAGTAGCATGAAAGCGTTCTATAGAACCGTTAGATTGGGGATGTCCTACGCTAGAGTATGTCAGTTTTATATCGTAGAGGGTACAGAGGTCTTTTAGTAGGTTGTTGTCGAATTAACTGCAGTAATCACAGTGAATCCTCAGTGGGGTACCGTAATGTTGAAAATATAACAATAGGGTGTTTACCACAGATTTTGTGCTTTTACCCGGTACTACATACGCTTCTGTGAATTTTGTAAGTTCGTCGCGGATAGTTAGAGCGTAATTTCGTGTAGGAAATTCGAATAGGTCAATGTTAATTCTTTCGAAAGGTGTTCTCGGTGTTTCAGTGATTACTAGAGGGTTGTTAAGATTTTTACGGCAAACTTTAGTCCGTTGACAAATTTCGCAATTTTTAATGAAATTTTCAACATCTTTGGTTAGTCCTTGCCAATTGTATTTATTTTTGATCCTACGCATCGTCTCGTTTATTCCGCGATGTAGGTTGTTTTTGCCGGTATGGTTTTAGTCAAGAATTATTGGTCTTTGGTCTTCGTCAGGTGTTTGTACTAGGTTTTGAGAGATAATGAGTTTTAGGTCCTTTTCTGCGAAGATAAATGACAGAATTTCGAGTATAGGGAGGTCTAAGTTATTTTCGACATGGTAAGTATTAGAAGGATCTAATTCATTTTGTTTTTTGTATATTGCTAAGAACAAATGTTCTACTGCGGATTCAGGGTCAAAGGGTAGAGGAATGACATAGTATTTCCTATGTCTAACCGATCTACTGGAGAGGATATTTATTTTGTCGTCGTAAAATTCGGGGTTTTCCTCGAAAATGTCGTTAATAATTTGGTGATGAAAATCTCTTAAGTTATATTGTTGAAAGAAAGTTATGATGTGTTTGTTTTCTCGGTCCAAGAGTTGTTTGTTCGAAGTTTGAATTTTAGAGTAGTCAATTAAAGATTTAGTCTTGTATAGTCGGGTGAAAGTGTTAAATTCTTGAATTATTTGTTCGTTGGTGATTTCATCGTTATTGTCTGAATTTCCGTCATCATCTGTGTTTTCGTCCGCGGATAAGATTTTGGAATGGAATTTAGAACATTTGGAAAAGTGGTTTATTTTGATTCTAGAGAGGGCATCGGCATTTTTATTGATTTTTCCGGGCTTGTAAAAGATTTCGTAGTCATATTCCTCCAGTTTGAGTCGCCAGCGGGCGAGTCTACTTCCTGGGTCTTTTATTGAGAATAACCAGGTAAGTGGTCGGTGGTCTGTGACTAGTTTGAACTTTCTACCGAATAAATATGGTCTAAAGTGTTTTACTGACCATACTATGGGCAATAATTCCCTTTCTATGGTGGAATACTTTGTTTCCGCACCGCATAAGGTTCGGGAAGCGTATGCAATTGGTAGATCTTTGCCTATATCTCCCTGAGAGAGTACCGATCCGATGGCGAATGCGCTCGCGTCGGTAGTTAGGATGAAAGGCTCATCAAAATTAGGTTTTTAGTAATATCGGAGTCGTCGTCAATGTTTGCTTTAAGTTGTCGAACGAATTCATACAATCATTGTCAAAGTTAAAGGGAGTGTCTTTTTGTAGTAGCTTGGTCAGGGGCTTTGAAATCTTAGAGAAATTTGGAATAAAGCGTCTATAGTAGCCCTCTAAACCTAAGAAAGATTTAATGTCCTTTTGATTTCTCGGATGAGTAAAGTTTAAAATGGCTTCTACTTTACTGGGATTTGGCTTAACACCATCCTTTGTTATAAGATGTCCTAGATAAGCGACTTCTTTGCGTAGAAACTCGCACTTGTCGGGTTGAATTTTGAGGTTAGCTTTCCTTAAGCATTTGAATACCTCTGTCAGTCGGGAAATATCATCGTGAATAGTAGGGGAGTAAATGATAATGTCTTCCATGTAAACAAGGCAGCGTTCATTCTGGATTCCTAACAAAATATTATCCATCACTCTTTGAAACGTTGATGGAGCATTCTTTAAACCGAATGGCATTCTAACGAATTCAAAATGACCGTTTTCGACTGTGAAAGCAGTCTTTTGAATGTCTTTCGTGTCAATTTCTATTTGGTGGAATCCGGAAGCTAAGTCTAGTGTGGTAAAATTTGGCATTTGCCTAGTCGGTCTAAAAGGTCAGAAATATTTGGGAGAGGGTATTTATCGTCAATAGTCAATTCGTTTCATTTTCTGTAATCTACTACGACTCGCCATTTTTGTTTGCCAGATGCATCGAGTTTTTTGGGTACAACCCAAACGGGAGATGACCAGGGAGAAATTGAAGGCCTGATTATGCCTTGATCCAGCATTTTAGAAACTTGAGTTTTGACTTCTTTTTATGGCATTGAGAGTAGCGATATGATTTTGTAAATACAGGTTTAGAATTATTAAGTGTCGATTGAATGTTTAATCTCGTTAGTGAAAGTCAAGTTGTCTCCTTCCAGGTAAAATATTTCAGAAAAGTCTAGGCAAAGTTGTGTAATTAGTTCACTTTCCTCGTAGTTTAAATGATCTAAACGTAACTGATTAATAATTTCAGATGATCTGTCGGTCTGTATGTGTGAGTCGGAATTTTGAACATTTAAATTAAAAATCGATTTAAATTTTTGTAATGGTTCTAGTTTTAGATTAGAAAAATTTATAATTTTCGGAATGGCGTTTGCATTAATTACGGTTGTCAAAAATTCTCCGTTTTCGTTTACCCTAACAAGAGCATTAGGCAAACGAACTTTTTCGTTTTCCTGCGCTGACAGTATAGCGTCAGTGTTTCTAAGGTTGCACTTTAGTTTGTAAACCTTTTCCGTGCGATCGTCAATTTGGATAGTATTTTGACTAGGATTATAATTTTGTCGGATTTTGTTGATTTCGGGTGTTGGTAAATCATCAGTTACTTTGAAAATGGGCAATGTTTTAAAATTTGTAATTAGTTGCCTGGTTTTGAAATCTATCCTACATTCGTAGTGTTCCATGAAGTCGGCACCTAATAATCGTCAAAGTCTATGTCCAAGTCGTGAATATAGACTCTGTGCGGGTCGCGTGCGTTAAATGGTATAAGAACAGATTCGCTAATTTTAATTTTTTCATCGGTTATGCCTTGTATAATCGCGTTTTCTGGAGATCTATTTTTTAAATTTTCCGCCGTCTCATGCTTAAAAATCGAAATACCTGCGCCAGTATCAATTAAGAGTTTAAATTTGTTCGAAATGTCGTTTATGTAGTAAAGATTATTAGAATTCACGGTCAATAGTGTGTGTGTAAGCCAATTTAAGCGAAGTTCTGGTCTGAGAAATTCAGTAGGGGGTTGTAATTGTCGTTCAGGTTTAATGTTTGGATTTGATTGGACATTTGGTTCACTTCGAAATTTATTTCTTGGGTTGGAGTATTCATGGAATACTCCGGGCCTAATGGAAAATCCTGATGATTAGCAGTATAATCCTGGGACATCTGAGAATTAGCTGTATAATTCTCATTTTGGTATGGCATGTTATCGTCGTTATTTTGCGGGAAATGGGGGTAATCTTCATAATTTATTTGTGGCATGTTTGCCATATTATCAAAGCTAGAAATAGTTTGATAGTTTCCGAAGTTATGGAATTGTTGGTCGTTAAATTGTTGATTACTGAAACTATCAGTTTCATGGTAAAAATTAGTATCATAATTTTGAGAGTCGAAATGATTGTCAAAATTAACGTGGTGTGTTCTCTGCGGGTTTTGTCTGTTAAAGTTAGGATTGAAATTTGAATTTTGTTGATTTGGGGATCTCTGAAAGTTTGGGTTAGGTCTTATTACAGAAGGCCTATTCTGTTGAAAATTACTTGATTGTTGGAAATTTTGTTGCAGTGTGAAATTTCTTTGGTATTGCTGATTAGGAGAATTTTGGAAATTCGATATAGAAAATTGTGGAGGACTGGCAAAATTGTTTTGTCTAAAGTTCTGATTTTGTTGTGAGAATTGTAGTCTTGTACGGCACTCATTAAAATTGTGCCCGTTCCGTTTACAAAAATTACAGAATTGTTGGGAGTTGGGACGCCTCTGTTGGTTCTGAATAGGGTTTTTGTTGATTGTTTGTTTCGGAAATTTTTGTGACTCGAAGTAAGACAGTTGGAGTTCGCGTTTGATTCTGTTAATTCCGTCGAGCATGTTGCTAGGATTTCCAGCACGGATTATTTGTCCAAGTTTGGGTTCCAGTCCGGTAAGTAATGTTGTCAAAATCATGGTCTCAATTAAGGATGATTGGCCCGTCTTTTCTTCTAAAGTCAAAGTCTGCTTTTGCACAGCAGCGTGCATTTTGGCATTATGTGTTTGCAAACGAGATACGAATGTCAGGGCAGTTTCATTGGGTAGTTGGTGAACGCGTTGTAAGTCCTGTATAAGGGCTGTCAAGTCGCGTGAATCACCGAAATGGGCCTCAAGTAGGCTTTTAATTTCTGCCCAAGTGGCAGGGTTCCTTGAATTTATTAATTCGGCAGCTTTTCCCCGAAGTTTATTTTTGATGTGTAGAGTAAGTAAAATACGCTGGTCTTCTATAGACATTCCGTTCGCGTAAACACACGCGGAAATAAAGGTTTGTAGGAAAATAGGGTTCCCGTCGAACTCTGGAACTATTGAGAAAATCTCACTTAACCTGTAGGGTTCGATGGTAAGGGTTTCATCAGCGTTATTTGAATTAGTGGTATTATTTGCTGTAGTATTTGATTGGTTCGCCATTTTGTATTATTAGGGTTTAGGTATGAATTTCAGATAAACAAACAAAAATTAATTTGGTACACACAAAAAAATATTAATTGTAAATGGCGCAAGAGTACGCCACTGGTAATAATAATGAATAAAAGGAAATGCGAGTGTATTCCTTTCTTTATAAAGTATGTAACAAATTATTTTTGCGATGGTATTTGCACCTATTCAGATATTATAGTCATATGGTATAAAGGTAACGTATCCTTTATTAGTAGTAGTAGTAGTATTAAATTGCAATAAAAATGTTACAAGATAAAGATTAAACTTGATATATGTCAAATTAATATATTGATTGCAATGAAAATATTTATGTGTTAAAATAAAATAAAATATCGGTTAAAGTAATACGATATTTAGATAGTGCATTCAACTAAATTAGATTGCAGAACTGTCGTGGGTTTAATGCAAATGTGAATGCAATGTACGAATGATAAAATATAATTGTTTAGTGCAGTTTTTAAAATAGAAAATAAATCGAGATGATTCTTAAATTACTTACATTACTATCTTCATGCCTGGGGTCCAGATGGAAGGTCGAATGCGGTTTCGTAAGCGTTGCTACACTGGGATGTACCGTCAGGGGTATCACTAGGTGTTCCTATCCACGGCGACGTGTTCCAAGTGCCGAAGACACCGACTTTCAGGGGCCAGGAATGTTTCTTACTTGCTAATTATTTCTCGATGCGTATATGATGCTTCTTGTGAGCTTGTTGAGACGTTACTTGTCTGCTTAAATTGTATTTTTCTTGCTTCTCGTAGATTCTTTTCTGATTGAAGGATTGAAATCCACCACCTCTGGGTTACAGGGCGTTTTTCAGATCCTACCGACTGCGCCAATGTTATATCTTGATTTAAACGATGCACTTTTTAAAAATAATTTATTTAGTTACAGAGTAGAGTTACTATGACTCTTTAAATATTATTAATACAATTTTAGATGTAATGGCCGAAAGCGAGTATAAGACTGCTGTCTGAAAGTACACTACAAAGGAACTGCAATTATGCAGTTTTGCAAGAATACAATCTTATCTAATTCTCGGGAGAGCGGATGCTGAGAGGAGTCGTTATTTGATATCTATGTAATATAATACCGCTGAGAGTGGTGAGGCCAATGTCTCAGAGATACAGGGTATATTTTCATATAACATATATGTATATATATATATATATATATATATATATATATATATATTGCTATGTATTCGCATATTGGACGATTACGAAGATTGCATGTTTGTGTTATTTGCTGAATCAGGGTTTGAATTTGTTTGTTTCCTTTAGATGGTTTTCAAAATTTATTTAAATTAGCTAAAGATCCGAAAGGTATGTGTCTTAGAATGTTAATACTTGTTTAGAGTTGTTTTAATAGTTTTTAAGTTTTTATTTGATGTCAACAGTAAGTTTGATACTGACATCTATGTTAGTGGTTATTAAGTTGTAGTTGAAATAATTTCTGACATTTAAGTCATTATAACATTTCTTTTAAGTAGGAAATTTTATTTTTATAGTTGGTAAATGTTTTCCTGGAGAAAGACAGGGAGGTTTAAGTTAGGTTATGTTTGGAATTAAATTAATCAAAATTCATATGGTGTTTTGTTTTGTTTATTTTGGGTACTTTGATATTTAGTGATATAGAACAACAAACGGCAGATAAAAGAGAGGTTGTAAAATTGGAAAAACAAATTTAAGAAAAAAAAGAACAAGTGAAAATTAGGGAGTGAAGGAGAAAAATAATAAAAAAAAGATTAATAATTTGAAATTGAATTAAAAAGTCAGAAATTGTGGAGATCAAGAAGAAGAGTAAAAATAGACTGTAAATAAGAAGGAAGAAGTGTTATTGTGGATAGGAATTGCAGAGGAGATAAGGACGAGATAAGGCGAAGAACTAATGAAAGAAGAACTGTTGGATTTGGAAAGAGAAGAGTGTAGCTACGAAGAAGGAAGGTTTTTGTGTGTTTAATTTTGGACAAGGTTGTATATTAAAATTTAAATAGTGTATTAGACTTTCGAACCTCTTATAAAACTGCTAAATTATCTAAATATCAAGGAAAATAAATTACTTATATCAGATTAAAAATTTTACTTTAATAAAATTTCATTTTAAAACAGGAACTGAATTTGAACCTGCTCCTAAAGGAAAAGATAAGCTAGCCGGCCCATTGAATAAATTTGACATACTTTCGGATCAAAAGGTAAGAGATTTTAATTTGATCTTTTTGGTTTATCTATTGGAAATAAACAAGTTAAAGTTTGATTAGTACTGCAAATTATTAAGTTCAATAATAGTAGAACAGTACAATATATATATATATATATATATATATATATATATATATATATATATATATATATATATATATATATATATATATTGTTATTATAAATGATTTGCAGGAAACAACTACTCAGCGGGCAAATACCCCGACCTGCATTGAATTATACCTTACAAATCATTTGGTAGCCAATGTCATTTGTCAATTCCCCGACCAGACATAGACCGGTTTCGAACTTATTAGTTCTCATCAGTATGCCATAGGTCGTGGAATAGACAAATGACAGTGGCCAACCTGCTAGTCTTATACAGACTAATGTAAATGGTGTAGTGGTGAGGAGAGGTAAGTGAATCCTCTCATGTGGTCTAATGCTACTATACATCAAACATCATAGATGTCTCCATGATGTATAGCGACTTGCCATTTTGCAAGTACCGAGAGCGGTGACCTTCAGCCCTTGGTGGACTTAACCTATATACTGTTATTATAAATGATTTGCAGGAAACAACTACTCAGCGGGCAAATACCCCGACCTGCATTGAATTATACCTTACAAATCATTTGGTAGCCAATGTCATTTGTCAATTCCCCGACCAGACATAGACCGGTTTCGAACTTATTAGTTCTCATCAGTATGCCATAGGTCGTGGAATAGACAAATGACAGTGGCCAACCTGCTAGTCTTATACAGACTAATGTAAATGGTGTAGTGGTGAGAGGTAAGTGAATCCTCTCATGTGGTCTAATGCTACTATACATCAAACATCATAGATGTCTCCATGATGTATAGCGACTTGCCATTTTGCAAGTACCGAGAGCGGTGACCTTCAGCCCTTGGTGGACTTAACCTATATACTGTTATTATAAATGATTTGCAGGAAACAACTACTCAGCGGGCAAATACCCCGACCTGCATTGAATTATACCTTACAAATCATTTGGTAGCCAATATATATATATATATATATATCTTCTCGTTGCTCGAACTGAGTTCAGTTCGAGCAACGAGAAGCAGCAGTAGGCAGCTTTCAGTGAGAACCTGAAGATGGCAGATGAGATTCTGCTGAAACGTTGTTTAGACAACCGTGACTCCTGGAGGAGTCGATCATCGACGCGGGAGAGCACGACGTTTCGGCAGAATCTCATCTGCCATCTTCAGGTTCTCAATGAAAGCTGCCTACTGTTGCTCCTCGTTGCTCGAACTTCAGTTCGAGGAGCAGCAGCGCACAGAGAGAGCAGGAATAATTAGCGGTTGGTGTATTTATTCTGTTCCGAGAGCAGTTGGCTAGATCTGATGGGAATCTCTTTTTTCCTTCACATGTTCTAAATGTAGTGAAAAGCATTGTTACAAAGATTGCAATTCTCGAATTAAGAAATGTATTAATTGTATTAATTATAATGACGAAAAATATAACACTAAATTTTATGTAAATTACGAGGTATTTAGCTATGATTGTGACATGTATAAAAAGAACATAGACATCCTCAGGGAATGAACAAGTCTTAATTTTATTTAACCGCTTACTCAATATTAAATGGCTAGTATGTGTATTAAAAATTTGTCAATTGCACACCTAAATGTACGACCACTCTTTACTGGTTTTAATGAATTCCAAAATCTAATAATCGATAATAATTATGACATAGTTACTGTAACAGAAACGTGGCTAACTAATAATATACCATCAGATGTTATAAATTTAAATGGTTACAAATTTGTGCGTAGAGATAGGAATGGCAGTAGAGGTGGTGGCATAGCTTTCTATGTTAAAAATCATATTAATTTTAAAATAATACCATTGGATGTACAAATAGTAATGGGATTGAGAATCTTTGGATAGAAATTAAATTAGGCTTGTGCTAGGCGTGGTATATCGTGTCCCGAACTTCAGCATTGATCAAAGTATTAATATATTCGATGATATATTGTCACAAATCGTACCATCTAATGAGAATATTATAACGCTTGGAGATGTCAATGTTGATATGTTTAACTTGCACAATAGATTATCTAGCTGTACTGATTGCTTTGGTTTTACTCAGATTGTTAACGAGGCCACCCGGATTACAGATCATTCAGTTACTTTATTAGATCCAATCTTTGTTACAAATAATAATATCGTTAATAGTTCTGGTACTCTTAATGCAGATCTGATATCAGACCATCAATTAGTATATTGTAAAATTAAAGTCCCTTCTTATAATTTTAGCCAAAGATATGTCACTTTCCGAAACTTTAATTCCTTTGATGAAGAGCAGTTTTTAATTGATTTAAGTAATAAACAATGGAATGAAATTTTTATATGAATGACATTGAAGAAAAAATAAGATTCTTGTCGAACATTATTTTAGAACTTTTTGATATTCACGCATCACTCTTTACAGTATGTGTTAGTAAACCCCATGCCCCTTGGTTGACAAATGCAGTTAAACGAATTATGAAATAAAGAGATTTAGCTCATAGGATATATAAACAAGATAAAACTCCTGCAAATTGGCAGCACTACAAAAACCTAAGAAATTAGACATGATTTATATGCAACTCCCAAAATAACTCTGCTGAGTTGTGGAAAAATTTGAACCGGCTGAATATTCAAACGCAGAGAAATAAAACACTTCCCCATAATCTTTCTAAACCAACAGAAGTCAATGAATTTTATCTTCAGTTTATCGTAAAAGTGATCAATGTACAAATACAATACAGTGTTATAGTAATTCACGTTTCAATGATGCCTCCTTCTCATTTACTATGGTAGATAACCACCTGGTATTGAAAGCTTTGAATGAAATCAAATCCAATGCACATGGAAGCGACAAAATTACTCCAACTATGTTACTTTGTCTACCAACCATATTGCCCCATTTGACTCACATTGTTAACTGTTGCATGGAAAGAGGCTACTTTCCATTATGTTGGAAAGAAGCCGAAATTCTTCCAATTCCTAAAGTTCAAAATCCTCCACTCTTCAACACTTACGTCTTATAAGTCTCCTAAATGTTCTATCTAAAATCTTAGAAAAAATAGTATTTTGGCAAATAAACACTTATTTCTTAGATAATGGTATGCTGCCTAAGCATCAGTCAGGTTTCCGCTCCTCATATAGCACAACAAATGCCTTGCTTAACTTAACAGATAATATTCTAGCAGCTTTTAATAAACAGAATGCCTCAGTATTAGTTGGTTTGGATTTCTCTAAAACTTTCGATACTATCGATTATGAGCTACTTGGTGCCAAGTTATCTTATTATGGTTTTGATTTACTATCACTAGCTTTCTTTCACTCATTCTTAAACAGCCGCACACAAACAGTTAGAATAGGCAACAATGTTTCGCAAAATAAATGTTTTTAAAAAACTTGTTAAAGAATTGTTACTAGCATCCTATCATGATTCTGTACGATAGCTCCAACTTTCTCCATTAAACTAAGATGTATCGTGATTTATATTTTTATATTATTCTTTTTTTATATATACCTATTTTTCTGTATTAAATATGCACATACTCTTGTTGCTTATTCACTAAATTAATGATAATAGTTAGGGTTAAGTGTAAGAGTAGCTTTTAGCTAAACTTCGGCCATATATTAAATAGTTGTTATACTGTTTAATTCAATAAAGTCGATTATTATTATTATATACGAGGGGCAACGACGAAGTATTAAGTATTTAGCGAAGTTGCTTCAGGCCAAGGTGGATGCTGAAACCGCGAGACCGGCGTGGACAGTAAAATAACAGCTAAGCATACACTTTTATTAATTTCTAAAAATTGTTTTTTCAATTGATATTTATATTCCGGACATCGTCAGCGAGCAATATATTGACTTAATGCGTTATTAACCTTTTTTTTGTGCTAGGAAATTAATTCCCGAATAATTTAGCACCTTAGTCTGTGCGGGATTAAATAATATTTTATAGTGACAAATTTTGGCCCTTCGTATTTTTTGCGAGCATCTTGTACACCTTCGTGCAATAACTTGTTATGTTCGATGTAAATACGCGCAATTTTATTCTATAGTTATTTCATAGTATTTATCAAAAAAGTAAATTACCAAATTGTTGAAAATCAGTGTATTTGACGCCATTATAGCGCATCAGATAAAGAGGAACTGAATATATAAAGTTTTCTGGTTATTAAATGAATGCAACAAAATATAACCTATAAAAATGCATTGTGATGTTTGTAAAGATGAAGTAGATGTTTTTAAATGTGATTTATGTGGAAAATATCATTACAAACAATGTGGAGGCTATAATTCATCTGAAGCAAAAGTGCTAGAACTCAAAAAGAGAGTATTAAAATTTTTCTGTCCGAAGTGTCTACAGGGGAATGTACAAATAATGTTGGGGAGCATTACCAATGAGAAGAATGAACCCAGATAGCACACGACGTCCCAGAGACGTCCAATTTTGATCTTAATTTGGTCTGAACGTCTTAGGACCTAAAATGGGCATCCTCGAGATGTCCAAAGAGGGACGTCTTTGGGACATCAAAAAATGTACGTATTTAGTATGTCCATATTAGGCTTCCTAGCTTTTTATATTGTGTTTTGAAAAATAATACATTCATATCCAAATCAATAATTCTTTGCGTGAAATAAGAATTTCGTCGTAGATGTAGAACTTGGAAATTCTAAAAAATTGCAAATTAATAACTTCTAAGTTTTGAATTTACCGCGCTTTTCCAGCGATAAATGTCATTCCGCCACGATCGCATTCGTTTGACTTCGTCATGTTTTCGGGTTGGTCTTATGTCTGACAGTTGAGTTGATCATTTCATTTCAACATATTTTCTGCCATATTTCACAACTCCTTTGTTTTGTAGTGTAGTGTTAGTGTTGTATGCTGTGGTTTTGTGTATAGTTGGCCAGTATTGTCCTGACTTAATAAGTAAAGTAAGTTATTTCGATTATATCATGCATTTTCTGGCACAAAATTAAAATTTAGAAGAACAAAACTTTGTTTTATTTCCTGATTCCCAGTACCAACTGTATTGTTATTCCATACTTGATTTTTTTTTTTTTTTTTTTTATACATTTATTTAACGTCGGCCTATTTCCGCTACTGAGGCCTAACACCGACGCCTGTAGACGAGCTACCCCCAACCAGGAATTTTGCCGAACCTCTTCCCTTAAGAAGAGTAGGGATCTTTTACTTGCCTAACATTTAATAGACAAGGGACCGACGGCTTTACATCCCCTCCGAAGGATGGTATATCTCCTATACAACCCTCGCCTAAGGTTGTATAGCTTCCGCGCATACACTGATATACAAGCCGCTGGAAGATGTGTGAGGCGAGAACGCGGTTTCCGTTGGAATGGTCACCAATCCAAGTACTAACTGCGCCTGTCGTTGCTTTACATCGCATACCGAAGTATGTACATCCATACTTGATTTAATTATATAAGTTTGCTGAATATAAAGGGCTAAAAGAAGTTAAATTGTGTAAACGTTTGAGTTGAGGCAATATCCTTGGGTATAGAATTTGCCTCTAATTCAACCTTTCTAATCTCTGTGGTGTAACTGGTGTATACAAATTGACCACTAATATGGCAGACAGGCAGGCAGTGTACAATAAACAGAGGAAGGGCCGATTCATCGCACAATGTTGCATTCGTCTTATTGGCAGCCAAGCTGTATATAATTAGGTAAAGTCTATTTTGATGTGTGGATGGGTTGATAATATATGCGTACGATTTCGTATGTGTTGCACATAAAGTTATCGCAATAGCAGAAAAATTCAGTAGACATATGCGACAATAAGTTTTAACTATTATAGTGTGCCACACATGTAATCGCATGCATATATTATCAACTCATTCACATGCCAAATTAGACTTTACCTGACTATATCGCTGCTAATAAAGACAACATTTTTTCACCTACTTGTGAATATCTCAATAATATCTCTTGAAGGTCTTTTTTGGGACTAGAATGGACCAGAATAAAATGCCTTAACAACGTCACTGTAATGTCATATAAATGCCTTTTTTAGGGCTAAAATGGACTAAAATAAGACGTCTTAAAGACGTTTTGATTAGTAACAATGGACATCCCCAAGACGTCTTCTGTACGACTTACATCTTAAAGTGGACGTTTTTAAGACGTCTCGAATGTCCCATGCAGCCGTTCCTAAGACGTCTTTGGTATGTCCCAGTGCTATCTGGGAAGTTATTACTAACAAAGATAGAATTATTTCTTTACTAGAAGATGAAGTAAAAAGATTGAGGGTAGAATTATCAAAAACCTTGCCAGAAAATATAAATAGAGCAGATATGGAAGATTTAAAAAGTGAGTTAGCTGACGTTAAAAATTTGTTGAATAAGAATTCTGTAAGCGACATGAATAATACATCTCCAACACGATATAGAGATGCACTAACAAAAGATGTTGTTATAATACAGCCAAAGAGTGTACAATCTAATGAACTGACGAAAGAAGTAATACAAAAAGAAATTGATCCGAGTGCTTTGCAGGTGGGAATAACTAATGTGAAGAAATTAAGAAATGGAGCAATAGCTGTAACATGCAAAAGCAAAAATGACATAGAAAAATTCAAAGAAACAGCAAAAGATATAATAGGAAACAATTACACTATAAAGGAGCCTGGACAAAGACAACCGATGATCAAAATAGTGGGATTAGATAAACAGTATGACCAGGAAGAGCTGAAAACAATAATATTACGGCAAACTGAAGATACTATTCAAAAATTAAATCTCTTCGAATTAATTGTCTAAAAAAAAATGATTAAGAAGCATAAGGCAATAGTAAAAGTAAACAGTGAATTTTTCAGACACGTCATGGTAGCTAGAGAAGGTAGAATAAATATAGGATGGTCATGTTTATGAGCATTTTAAAGTATTAAGATGTTTCAATTGTGGTATATATGGGCACAAAGCTGAAGAATGTAAAAATAAAAAGGTTTGTTTACGGTGTGGTGAAGAAGGACACGATATCAAAGACTGCAATAATAATGCGAAGTGTGTTAACTGTGTAGCAAACAATAAGAAACTTAACTTAAATTTACAAGTAAATCACTCCGTATATTATTATGATTGTCCGTCATTAAAAAAGATCCAGAATAGTATATCTGCCAGAACTAACTATACTTCATAGCAATCAGTGCAACAAAACAATATGGTTTATATGAATGCGGAGGGTTATTTGTCACATAAGGATCAGATAACAGAATTTGTTAAAACCAATAATCCAATTATTTTATGCTTGGTAGAAACCCACGTGAAAGAAGATGTAGAGGATCATGAATTGAATATATCTGGATATGGAATGGAAAGATGTAATTCAATGAGCTCAAGAACAGGTGGAATCTTAATATATATAAAACATGGTGTAAAATATACTTTACTTAGAAATATAGCGAAAGACTTAAATAGTTGGTTTATAACAATAAAGTTCAAAAATGTTTTAAATGGGCTTTCACTAACAACAGTATATCATTCACCATCGAGTAGCGATGCTATGTTTTTGGAGCTATTGGAAGAATATATTGAAGATGTGCTTGATAATGATACAGTATTTTGGGGAGATTTTAATCTGGATTGGAGTAAGGATGAATTTTATGTAAAAAGATTAAAGAATTTGGCGGCTGTATATGGCCTACATCAAATAGTTACAACTCATACAAGAATAACTCAAAACTTGGCAACAATGATTGATTTGGTTTTAACAAACACAACTATAGATGTGCATGTATTGGATACACCAAAGATTACAGACCACTCATCATTAATTGTTTTGACAAAAAATAATAAAGAAAATACAACTAATAAAAAAGGTGAAGTAAGAAGAAGATCTAAACTCGACGTTAGCAAATTTAAAGATTATTTAAGTAGAACATATGTTAAAGAACATAATAACGCAGACGTATTTGTTCAAGATGTAGTTAATGCCCTTGATGCTGTTGCACCATTTAAAAATGAATTTAATACTGTGAATTACCAAAATCAATGGTATACGGATGAAATAAGAGTCCTATCTAAACAAAGAGATTACTACTATAAAAGAGCTAAACTTACTAAACTGGGAGTTGATTGGGAAAATTATAGGACTAAGAGAAATGAGGTGACAGATATAATAAAGAAAACAAAGAAAAAATATTATGAAGCTGCAATAGATGGAAATAAAAGTGATGTAAAAGAAATGTGGAAAACCTTAAAAAATATAATCAAACCGAAAGAATTAATACAGTCCTATATAACTTTCGGAACAGAAATCATAGAAGATGAAACAATTATAGCAAATAAATTTAATGATTACTTTCTAGATACCATAAAAGGAATTATCGAAAGCATGGACACTCCAAATCAGGCAGTAATACCAGATGAAAAAGAGTTTGAAAATGTAAGAGACTGATGGGACACATTTACTCCAGTGAATTATGAAAGTCTAAAGAAAATAGTTCAAGGTCTACCAAATAAGGCTGGTACTGATGAAGGGATAAGTGTATCAGTACTGAAGAATTCATTTCACATAAATGGAACAGTGTTATTAGAAGTGGTGAACTATTCTTTAAAATCAGGTATTTTCCCACTAAATTGGAAAACATCCACAGTCCCTCCAATTGCTAAAGTAAGTGGCACTAAAAAAGCAGAAGAACATCGACCAGTTAATATACTTCCAACATATGAGAAGGTCTTAGAATTAGTAGTGAAAGCACAGCTTGAGAAACATCTTGAAGATAATGGAATTATGATTTCAGAACAGTCAGGCTTTAGGAAAAGACACTCGTGTGAAACCGCACTACAATTTGTTATATCAGAATGGAAAGATAGTTTAGAGTCAGGAAATGCAATAGGGGTGGTGTTTATCGATTTCCATAGGGCTTTTGAAACAGTAAATCGGGATAAGTTGTGTGATAAACTGGAAACATACGGTATGAAAGGAGTAGTGTTAAAATGGTTCAAGAGTTATCTCTCTGAAAGATTTCAAAAAACAAAGTTTGGTAGTTGTGTGTCTGCAGAAAAAATGTCTACATATGGAGTTTCATTTTATATATCAATAGTATAAAGGAAGTAATTAAAAACTGTAGTATTAATTTGTTTGCGGATGATACTATTTTATATACTAAGAACAAAAGTGTTGAATTAATTGAGAGTAATTTAAATGAGGATTTAAATTTAGTACAAAACCAAGCTTGTAATAGTCTCAAAGTTAACTCGTCAAAATCAAAAGTAATGATTATTAGTAAAACTCTTACAAACTTTCAATTAGATATTTACATAAATAATGAAAAACTAGATCAAGTCGAACAGATTAAGTATTTAGGTGTTATAGTAGATAGTAAATTGAACTTTAAAAACCATGTTCAGTATGTTATCAAGAAAGTAGCAAAGAAATTATATTTTTTATCTAGAATAAGTCAATATATATCGATATATGCAAGAATAACCGTATATAAATGTATTATATCTCCCCATTTTGAATATTGTGGAACATTGTTATATTTTCTAAATCAAACTGAACTGTCACAGTTACAAAAACTTCAGAATAGGGCAATGAGAATTATCTTACAATGTGAAAGAATAACACCAATTAGGATAATGTTAGATGTTTTATTATTTATGTCAGTAAAACAAAGAATAATGTATAACACTCTGTTATTTATTTTTAAAATTAGAGAAGGATTAATGCCAAAATATTTGAGTTCTAAAATTTCCTACGTTAGAGATAAGCACTATTATAGCACACGTAGAGCTAATGACTTTCATTTAAAATTTAGAAGAACGAATTTTACCCAAAATAGCTTATATTATAAAGGATTAAAAATGTACAATGAATTGCCAAATGACATTAAGGATATAAAAAAATTTTATGTATTCAAAAGAAGGATATGTGAGTATGTAAAAAGATGTGATATTATGTGATATACATATGTCGATGGTTAAGATGTGATACCTCGTATCTACATATTTAGCGACAATGAGTTATACCCATCAAAAATCGCAGAAAAACTTCCCGCACCTTTCTGGTGATAACTCGTAAACATATATCCAATGGAATTTGAAATAATTGTACTGTAGTGACATCTAGCATATCGATGCTTAAGATGTGATACCTCGTATTTGCAAAAATTGAACTTTACAGGAGAAACAAAAAACTTGATGAAAATTATATCGCCTTAGTTAAAATTATAAAACTTTACTATTGTTACAAAATAATCATTTTGGTCCAGGTTTAGGCATTTTTAAGAAATTTAAACTGTTTTTGCAGTTTTTACTGCACATACGAGGTCTCAACACAACAAAATTTAAAAATAAATTCAAATACGTGTTATCACTCATTTTGCAACATTCAAGCAAATAAAAATAGTTAGTTTAGCTGACAATTTCTTTATTACAAATCGAGCAAAATATAAATAATTCTTAACTTAGAGAAAAATAAACTTTGTATAATTGTTAAACACTTAACTAAACATCCTATTTTTCTTACTTATTTTGGAACTTGTCTTAAGGAACTTTGGTAGTAAAATAAAAATACAAAAGGAACTAAGAAATTTACAGCGAAACAAATGATAAACTGAAACTAAAATAATATGGCAATGAGACTGTTATTCTCCGAAATGAGGTAAATTATCATAAAATAGGTGGTAGTCTTCTGGTATCACAGCCTTCAGTTGTTGAAGATTATCCCATTTTTGTTTTTTGATTTTTATGGGCATTTTTCTTAATTGAGGAAACGTCATTAAATTAGTCACAGGTTTATCATTTCTTCTTTTTGGGAGATTTTGAAAATCTTCAACAAAGTCAAGTTTTACTTGAATATTCCCATCTGGAGTGTACTTGATTACCTTTATGTCATTGACTGTAGGGTCATTTACTCGTCTGCCTGGTCTTATAGAGTCATATTTTGGTATTAGAGAATAGTCCTTGACGAAGTCATAAGATATTCTTTTCACTTCATATGGTTCTTTTTTCCTTGCCTCACTTGTAATTCTGGTATAGTCACTTGGTACATAAATTGATTTGTTCTTCAAATTTCTTTCTATCAACGCATGAACGGAGTCAGCTTCCATCTGCGTATGTCCTCGTTCTAGGTATTTTTGATAGATGGTAATATTTTTATGTACGCTTAAGCTTAACAAAGCATTGGACAGAACTGAGTTTTTATTCTGATAGGTACATCCGTCACTCCATATTATAACCGGCTTGGAAATGGCACCAAGCCCCATGATATAGTCAACAACGCAACTGGCAAAAGTATTAGCAGTTAAATCTGCTTCAGTTTCTGTAAACCAATAGCAGCGACAGTGGTGAGTATTAATATTGAAAATGGTGAAATTATGGCACACAAGTTTCATCTTAAAGTATAGGGCAGAAGCATTTAGGTAAGGACATACTTTTACAGCTTGTACATCTTGAGTCAAAACAATAACTTCTCCCTGCTCTCCCATTTGTTTGTCCTTATTTTTTTGTTCTCTTGCTAACTGCTTATTTTGCAGATGCTTTTGGTAAGTAGCCTCGTCGATGTTTTTAGCTTCAAAACCACAACATGTATCACATTTGTCTTTTTTCGGCTGTTGAAAAGAGATATTTTTCTCTTTAATAATGTAATCAAATGTGTATCTGCAAACTGGTTTGATTTCAGGATTTTCTTCGTTACAGATTTTCGTGTATTCTTTGTAAATAGCCGTCATAGAGTCTCCATAAATAGGTTCGACGTACATTTTACTTGTAGATTGCCTACAATAGTGTGACGGTAGTTTTGGCAAAGAATCCAAGAAGTGTATCAAAATTTGCTTTGCAATATTACCTTCTTTCTGAGGCCCTTGTTTCTTAACTTGTCTTTTAATTTCATTAACGACCTCTTGAGATGAATGTATTCCAGGATCAGACTTATTAGCCCAGTGTGCGACAGACCATTCCTTTAATCCAAAGGTAGAGAGAAAAATTTTTTTACAAACAGGTAAAACTTGTCCATTTAAATCCTTGATGGTATATTTCAAACTTCCAGTGCGACGTGACTCTTCACCGGGTGCTTTGGTTGACCTTACAATTTCAGATTTTCTTACTAGAGATGAAACGTAGATTTTTCTTTGATCCCAATTCATGTCAGACCAAAACTTACGAAAGAGTTCAGTTCTGTTCTCTTCAGAGATTTTTTGACAGTTTCGGACTTTAGACTTAACACACACGTTTGATTCGCATCTAGGCCCCATTTTTCTTTCTCCTCTCTCAGTTCCTCTCTTAGCTGATGCACCTTTTGGTCTACTCCATCCAATGTAGGCTCTCCCGTGTTGTCTTAATTTTTTATTTTTACAGTCTGCCCATTTTTCTTTTGTTGGTAAACGCTTCCTTTTTCTAGTTTCTTCTGGGCTTTCAACATCTTCTGACAATTCTAATTCGTTCTCAGATTCTGCTGGCGTTTGGTCTTCTTTGGTTTCCTCAGTACCACCAACTTGTTCTTCTAATAAAGACCCACCATTTTGAGTTTCATCTAAATAAAAAAAAGGAAGTGGCTCAGCTGTTTCAATAGTGCTTTCATGTTGGGTAGTAGAAGCAGTAAATTCCACGAAACTTCCATTATTTGTATGTGTTAAGGACTTAGTCATCTTATTTAAACTTTCATCTAAGTTCTCACAATTTTCAATTTCTTTTAAATGTGAGTCATTTAGCAATGGTAGTGACGGCGCATTAATGTCTAAAATCATTTCAATTTGCTCACCATCCCCCAAATTATTCCAATTAATCGAGTTCTCAGTTTCAGCTGCAGAGTTTGTTTCTGGGTTTGTTTGTTCTTCGAAAATGTTCTCTGTTTGTAATGATTGTATTGATGATTGTGTTAACACTGTCAAATTAGTTGATGTAT
Organism: Leptura quadrifasciata; assembly: GCA_963675555.1. Taxonomy (NCBI): domain Eukaryota; kingdom Metazoa; phylum Arthropoda; class Insecta; order Coleoptera; family Cerambycidae; genus Leptura; species Leptura quadrifasciata. The sequence goes on from OY776675.1 coordinate 87,280,386, forward strand.
CCAAGCCATTAGGGGAAACAATTATTTCACATCCCATTTCGTCATACCACTTACATTCTTCTACATTAATGGGACGATTTTCTGCTTCTGCTTCGTTTTCATTAGAAATCAAATCATTTTGCAACAGTTCGGAATTTAGGGTACGAAGATTTTCAAATATTTTCTGGGTACGTGAAGAATATGCTTTACTTTCCATTTTTAATTTTGTTCTGCAAAAACAAAGGTATGATAATAAAATAATAAATCGAAGTAGTCGATTTACTTGTGAGAACACGTAAATGCGCTGAGGCCATTGTAAATATTTCAGTGTGATACCTCGTATCTACATTGTTGAGAATAATTCTAATAAATGTAAATAGTTTCATAAATATTAACGTGTCTTATACACAATAAGCTTAACACATCATCACCTGACATATTTTAATATTCATTTTCATAGTACAATAGATAAATTATGCGAAAAAAGGGGTACTTACCAGAAAACACCTGTTGCCTTCAGTAAACAACACAGAACTGTCTGATACGAGGTCTCACAAAAATATTTACCCGTCGCATGTGTTACAGTATTTAATGAATGTATGTATGTATATAATATGTGTATATATTTTTAATGTAATTTTATGTATTTATTGTAATAGCCCTTTGCTAAATAAACAACTACTTACTTACTTACTTACTTATTGGTTTTTATCTATATCAATGTTCAAAGGGACACATAAGATTTAATTATTGATATGTTTGTCATTGAGCCGTGTGATATATGCATAGTTTTGTGAATTTTTTTATATATCTTTGTCCCCTTTACATTTTTATTAACTGGTTATAGTGCGTTTTTTTTATGTAGTATTCATTATTTTATCATTCTGGTCATTAGACTGTAGAACATATTTTCACCAAATTTAATGTAAAATTTACATCAATTCAATTATTTATCGCACCTATATATAGTCAGCGGCGCAACTACGGGGGGTGCTAAGGGGGCTAAAGCCCCCCCAAGCAATACATATATATCTAAAATAATAGATAGCTGTCACACAAACTATAATGCCCTACTAAATACCTTATTAGGTACCCAAATAAAACACCCATTAGAAGCACTGGACCCAACCGCCGCGTCACCTCCACCCCACTAATGGCACCAATCACCGGCCACAGCCGCCCACTATCCTATTAGAGCTATATTTCTCCCTTGGATTGATTCCTTTTTAAGTAACATGTCACAAACAGATCCGCAAAGCGTTAAAACTCGCCCATTCGTAGACCTGTATCACCTTGTCAGTGGCACAGGAGTATTAAAATGGGCAGTGTAAATCGGAACAGGGAGTGAACAATAAGCCCAAGAGGCTGCAGTGCCCTCGGAGTGTTACAGACGACCCTGTGGGGAGGGGTTTTAGTCAGTAAGAGTCTGACACTGACCCAACTTAGGTTGGGAGCCCATGAGGGTTTCCCCTCCTCGTCAAAAAAAAAAAAAGTAACGTCTGCGAGATTTGAAAAACATAAAAACATACTCGCCAATTTTGATGCACTTCTCCCTAATACTGAAAACCAGTTGCTAAAAAAGGGATATTTTATTAACTTGAGTACATTCTACGCAAACGATATTGAAGAAAGCAACGAAGCAGCACTCGAAGCTGAGTATGATATGTGGCACCAAGCTCTTAAAAAAATACGAAACCCACCAAAAAATGCAATAGATTGTTTGAATGTTTGCAACAAAAACTATTATCCGAACATACACAAATTACTGAAAATATTTTGTACCTTACAAGTTTTTACCAGCACAGCGGAACGCTCATTTTCAACCTTAAAAAGAACCAAAACCTGCTTAAGAAATACACCCCCCCCCCCCCCCAGAACGAAATCCTGGTTGCGCCACTGTATATAGTACTTAACAGCAGGCATAATCATATAATAATATGTGAAAATACGGCGTCGCTTAGTGATCATGTGCTTCGACGGCGAATTTAATCGAGATTGTTATGTTATATCTTAATCTAACATTTTTGTTATACAGTAAGCACAAAAATACCTCTTTAGTGAAAAGTACATACGTGTCATCTTATAGCTGAAATATCACAACTTCTAGAATAAATTGATGAAAATCACGGCATCCTTTTATATTACACACCCACCACCACTACCCAATTCATCATAACATATTAAAAGCGAACCACGACCCCAGCAAGAATCCAGCTAGCCAGTGTGCCTGCCTATCTCCTCTTATAAGTTCTACTTACTCCAGAGTAGGCACACTATAAATAAATATTTGTAACCGACCACCGTACGGGGTGAGTAACTTAAACCCCGATCCGCGATAACAACGGGACCTTGACACGAGCCAGAATTGTTGGTTAACAAGTTTTAGAAACAGTTACCCCATTTTTTGTGAGCTATATTTCAGTAAAAGTAAATTATAAATCCATAGCGTACTTTGTGAGATATATTACAAAAACCTGAAAAATAAGAAAACCACAAATGGTTATAGCTTCTTTATTTGAGAAGATACGAAAAAAGTTAAAGGTATGAAAATTGATGGCAAGGACAATAAGAATAATAATGTGTATCAAAAAATTCGAAAAACGCAGTTGGCTTTGACATAAGCTCTTGTACAAAAATGAAAACCAATCTCAAAGTAGGTCATGACACCATTAATTCTGTTTATTTTTTTCTCTTTCCAACAATATAAAACGTCACAAAAATTTTACCTGATAGTGTCAATATTTTACGAAAACCACAATAATTCATATCATTGAATCGTAAAAATCAGCTATGCCATGATTAGTGAAAAACAATGTATACAGTTAACAAATTGACATATTGTCACTGTAGGGTTCATAGCAATTCTTCAGAATTAAATTCCCTGACTTTTCCAGGTTTTCCATGACTGTTTCAAATTTTTTCCAGGTCTAATAAAAAAACACTTTATCCAAAAGTTTTATTGTAAAATATGTAATAAAAACAGATACATAAAAATAATATTTTCATAAAAGAATCAAACATTCTTTTACCATAAATAAAAATATTAAAGAAAAAAGAATAATATATCACTAGTGTGAGTAAAAAAATTCGGAATTGTTCATTTTTTCTGCAATTTTTTTATCAATCATTCAATTTGTATGTTGCAGTCTTTGAATAGCTCAAAAAAATTTGGGTTTTTTTACTGTGTTGGCATAATTTTGATATAGGTAAAACAAAATATAAGTGGAATTAAAAATTGCTTCATTTTAATTTTACTTTTATTTTAAAATGTGCCTAGAAATCGAAATATCGTACAGTTTTGTGTACAATGACATAAAAATTGGATAATTAATAAGAAAGTTACAAAATAAAAACAACAAGTTTTAAACAAACTTCATTAATGTAGATCGTAGCTTTCAAAATAATTATCGGAATGAGCTTTGACTCAATTTGTTCATAAGAGACAACAATATCATTGGTTAACGAATTTAGTGACTTGTGTTTCATGACTATATTCAGACACCATAGTACTTCAGCGTCACACACGTTTTTATTCACTGAAAACTCTTCCATAAAAGGCATCTTTGTAGATGTTTCTTCAACCATACTCTTATCTACTGTAATAGTTTGTGACAGTAGTAATATTATTATTACATTCCTTTTCATGACCAATTCGTTAAAAATCAATCCCTTGGTTTTGCACCAATATTTTTTGGTAATTCTGCAGTTTATCCACTTCCCGATTTTTGAGGTTTTTTTTGTGTATACATTAATAAGAAGCGCTTCTGACTAATGAAATGTTGCCCATATGTTTAATAATCGAAGAAAATGGGGCGAATAGGGGTACTGGGTGCGTAAAAACGAGTGAAAATATTGTTTTTGATTTTGAAATAATTAGCATAAACAAGAATCATGGCATTTGATTGCTTATTACTGCAATTCATTGAGTCCCATCGTACCACAATAAACATTTAAATTTGTCATGATGCTTACTTTCCGTTTCCCTAAAACGACTGTTTAAATGGTTTTCATGTGAAAATGACCTGAAATTCTCGTATTTTACTCCTTTTTGGGTCCTTTCCGTATTGGTCATTGTAAACCGAAAAAAGTTGGGTTAGATTAGATGTATTTAGTAGGTATAATGCTGTAATGACTCTTATCTTATTTACGCTTGCCCTAAAATGACTTTTTCAATGCCAATCTTTTCAAAGTGACCTAAAAACGTCGTATTGTCACTCGTTTTTATCCACCCAGCACCCCTATTCGCTCCACTTTTCTATACATTTGCGCAACGTTTCATTAGTCACAAACGCTTCATATAACTCTCTTATTAATGTATTCACAAAAAAACTAAAAAATCGAGAAGTGGATAAACTGCAGAATGACCTATTTTTGTCTTTTTTATGTCCTTCACTTTTAAAATGGCTTACTATCGCCTGGCGTCCAATGTTGCTCCTTCACTAAACATACAAATTTGGACCATTCTGAATTTATTTTCATATCTAACCAATCATAATTAAATGTCGTTTTTTTGCCATGTTTCTAAAAATAAGCATAAACTTAAATACAAAAATCATGTTGCATTAAACGTAACCTCATAAAGTAAATACTGTTTGGTTAACCTATAATATAACATTTACTTATTCACTTACCATTTATCCAGGAAGTAAGAGGACATTTATCTCAAACTAGATATCACATCACTTTAACTGCGCAAACATCGATATTTATAAAGTTAGATGTCACTTCTAGTCGCGGGAAAATTGAATTCAATAGGCAATCTGACCGGCGCAAAATGGACGCAATTAGCTGTGATGTCACAACTTATGCAACCAGACATACTAACTACTGTCATAGAAATTTTGATCCCGTCGAATGACATTGGAATTTGAGCCTGATTACCTTATTCATAAAAACTATAAATTACGATGCTAAAACATTGCTTTATATTTTATTGAATTTCTCGGTTGAAACAAATAAATAAGAACTTCCAGTGCCAATCTCATACACACAAGATATGTTAAAATATATGTATTTATATAAGATTTAATAAACCTTTAAAATTATTTTAATAATGCCAAATATAAAACAGCAACGTTTCCTCCAATGAGAATGAAGAATGTGAAAATTTAAATTACGTGGCAGAATGCAATGCAATATTCAAATATGCCATAAACGAAATGCTGTGACACAATTCTTACTTTTCTAATTTGAGTGTTAGAGTTTCTCACATTCCATGAGTTTTTGTGAAAATTACTAAAATTCCCCGACTTTTCAACAAATTTCCCAAACTCCCTGGCTTTTCCCTGACTTTTTTAAAGAAATTCATATTCCCTGACTTTTCCAGGTTTTCCAGGTCGCTAGGAACCCTGCACTGTTTTATGTCGAGTTCTAAGACAAGTTTTATATAAGTAATTATGGTGTACACCAATAATAACAAATTCAACATGATTAGCATTTATTGTCAGTGTAATTTTGACCCTGAGATGGCAGTCACGGTTTACGGAGATAGATTTCCAGATGCTCCGCAGCCAAATCGACATATGTTTAGGAAGTTAGTTCAAAATTTAAAAATGCAAGGTTCATTTAAAAAAAAAAGTAGTAAGGCGAGGGCATGTTCCGGATAATGTAAGAAAAGTGATTGGAGTATTGAATTATGTTAATCAAAATGAAGACACCGCTTTGAGACAAATTCAGAGAAATTGTCGCATAAAAAAGACAGTGAACGAAAAATATTTAAAAAACGGATTTTGGTGCTACAAAATGAAGAAAACTCAACATTTAAATGAGGGGAGATAAGCCAAGGAGAGTAAGATTTTGTAAAAGGTTATTAAATAAAAAAAGGAATGATCCGTTGATATGTAGCAAAATCCTTTGGTGGGACGAATCAAACTTTCCTAACAATGGATTTTTCAATAGAAATGTGCATTGTAAGTGGACACGAGAAAATACACGTTGGTTCAAAGAGACTGCTTTCCGAGAAAGATTTTTTACGAATGTTGGGTGGGTCTTTTAGGGACTAAAGTAACTGGACCTTATTTTTATGATGGCAAATTAACCACTCGTAGATACCTTAATTTTCTGCAAAACGAATTTCAAGATTTTCTTTATGAATTAGCAGTGGCAGAAAGATTAAATTATTCATATTTTCAACAAGATGGGGCTTCACCTCACACTGCTGTAATATGTATAAATTATTTAAATCAAGTTATGCCAGATGGACCCCATTCTATGGCCAGCTCGATCACCAGATATTACTCCCGTGAATTTTTTCGTCTGGAGTTACATTAAAAACAAGGTATTTCAAACTGATCCTGAAAAAATTGAGGATATCAAAACTAGAAACGCATGTTACTCCTGAAATGCTGCAAAATGTAATGCGTGAGGCGTCTCGTAGAGCATGTTTGTGTATTAGAATGCATGGTGCATAATTTGAGCATTAGTAGGTGGTACTGTTATATATAGTTTTTCGTTTATTTGGATGTTCATTTTGTACTTGTATTTTTATTTATGAGGTATTTGTTTGTTTGTATTAAATTGTAATAAATAAGAATTATAATTATTATAAAGTGAATTTTTTCTATTATGGCATAACTGATTTTTAAGGATATGAATTGTAGTTTTCGTAAAATATTAAATATTGACACTATCAGTTAAAATGTTTTATATCCTTAGAAAGAGAAAAATAAACGGCATTTAATGGTGTCATGGCCTACTTTGACATTTGTTCTTTTCATTTTTGCACAAGAGCGTATGTCAAAGCCAAAATGTGTTTATTAAAGTGTTTTTATAAATTGATTTTATCCCTTTGAAAGGTGAAAACAACCCGCGGGGCCGGTTACACAACCCTGGTCACCTACCACCTTCCTCAAAGAAACACCTGCTATGAAATATAATTTTTTTCCCACAAAAACAAATATCAATTTTCCACCCTCTATAAGGGTTGAAGGGTTGGAAGCCTGGGGTAGGGGTGGCTGAGGTCAAATCCCTCAAGGAACCTTCCGTTCTACTCGAGGGAACAACAATTAAAGGAAAATAAATGGGTTCACGGAATTGTCTAGTACCAGTTGGTAGTTCGTCCAACTCCTTCAATGGACTAATAGCATTATTTCCTTTTTTGAATGAATAACTTGCACTATCGCAACTATAAGTATATAACACGGTGTAGTATATTAGGTGGTCCGACACACGGCACTTGCCATGTTAATCGACGGCTTCATAAGTGCTTGGTTTCTATTTAATTCAGTAGATAGTGCCCGGAATATACCCCTGTAATTACCCGGGCATAGATCATGATATAGATAGGCGGATTTCCGTTGATGCATTTATACACAACTAAACGGCAAAACTAAGACAAAAAGAACAAACTAGAAGGCTCTTTAAATATAAATAAAACAAATCTACAAAGCATAACTATTGTATGTAAACTGTATTTCCAATATTTCTATGCGTAAGTAACGACGAGACTTTATTTGTCCTGCCATCTATTGCATTACACACAACTAAACACTTATGAAGCCATTCGTCCGGGTCTTGTCGCATCACCTAATACTACACCATGGTATACACTGCTAGAAGCTGACTTGTAATATACATGGACAATTTTTCAGCGTTCAGAGTTAATTCTTCAACGATTTTGTTAGAAAATCGAAAATATGTCCAAAGTGTGTCCAGCTAGGAGCTTACACGATCCATATCTCAAAAACAACTGAACGAATTACTGTGAAACTCTCTATATATAGTAAACAATGTATGATCTATTCAACTAAAATCAATTGACAATTCTGTCACTTCCGTTTATACCGGAAGTAGATGTCAACTTCGTTATTTTAAATGGAACATCCATATTTTTATTTGCGAATTTGGTTTATAAAATTTTAAGGTCACTTTGTATAACAAATCTTATACCCACAATCTATAATTTTGAAGATATTAATATTTTTAACAAAAAATTGACAGCTGCAGACCCCTAAAGAAATTCTTCCTGTGAATAACGCACCGAAAAAATTAAATGTCTTTTACTGTGAAAGTAATCAACAGCGATAAGTTATTTTGAAATAACTAAAAACATTTAATTATACAGGGTGAGAACAAAAGTGGTCAAAATTTTAAATTCAGAAACATCAAATTAATATCTTCAATTTTTTAAATAGACATCTCAGTTTTTTTTTATTTTATCAAATTCTAGACTAAAAATATGGACAGTTTTCATTTACTTCCTACACCTAACTACAATGGTTTTTAAGATATTTACGGAAGTTCAGACAATCCTATTATTTTGTACGAATTGGGCTCAGTGATGGCTTGGGTTTATCAGGATATATCAAAGCAAATATATCTGTTAATACACTGTCGCATTCTCCATAAATAATTAATAAATTTAAATAACCTTCACTGAAATAACCCAGACAAGCCATAATGCAATTAAATTTATAAGGAACAACTACTAGTAGGGACTCCTTGGTTGTACTTAACACATAAGCCACCGAGCCCATATTGATTTAAAATTCCCTTAAAAAAATAAGATCCAATTTCCCATCGTATGAACCGGCACACCAAATGTAAACTTCTTTTGAATACTGCCCTTTACAATTTATTCTAAAATTTGGATTTTCATCTTACCAGTACCTACAATTTTGTGAAGAATCATCTCCGTTAGCGGCAAATGATGCTTTGTCCAAAAGAATTATGTTGTTTTCAAAATTTCTTTCCATGAGATACTTCTCTCCGATCCATAAACAAAAGTCCAATCATTTTCCTTTTACAGTAACGTTGCTTATTTAAATCCCTGGAACCTGTTGTTCAAAATGTCTGACCACCCCTTTGCAGTTAATTGTTCCAACCCATAACATTGTATTACCGGCTCAGTGGCTCAACGCTCACATGTTAGGCTTGCAACTAAGGAGTTCCGGGTTCGAATCCTCGCGAGGGTATGGATGTTTAGAGGTATTTTTCATGTGTTACCGAGTTGGTAGCAGTGAACTAGACGAGGTTGTGTGAGAGACAACACTCCTGAGTTCAAGTCTCAGCTGCGGCAGATGGCACTGTCGTAGGGAATGGTCATTGTATAATTATCTATGTGTATATAGTGGTGGAATAGCTAATGCCAAACTCTGCCAGGACGTTAATCTAAATAAGGCGTTAAAAAAAAAATCATCTTTTGCTCGAGGGTAAACATTGCTTTGCTGACTTACACCAACTAATAATGTCAAATCTTTGACACTTTATAGCCAGTTTACAGTTTTTAATGCAAAACACACTTGTGCTAAAAAATAAAATGTTATTTACTTTAATTTGTAGTATTTTTTTTTTTTTTGTTCAAATGCAATGAAAGGTGGCATATGACCCTAACATTCAACGCAAAATATCTTATTCAAATTGAATTTTTGGAATTCCTTGGAAAAAACTATGTCTGACTAGCTTTTGAATAAAAAATGTATACCAAACTCTATTGAGAAAATCGAGAGTAATGTGTTAACTAGGGCATTCCATGCAGCAGTCAGTTCTTACATTTTTAATTGTATAAAGCTCCCAATATCTGAAGCTAGAATAATTGGACTATAAAAATTTAATTCAGAATTCCTACCAAATAATACGCACACAACCCAGATCGTATTTTCAGAAGTTATTTATTTCTCTAGATTATTTCAGCATACTACTTTTCACAGAATTTATCTAGGGCTTACCTGTAAATGTACCCTTGATGTAACAAACTGATAATTCTATAATAAAAACATGTTTTAACAATAAATAAAAACTTTTATTAATACCTAAATTTAAGATATAAGTGGGTTTAATTTATAGCCACATCGGGTTTACTATTACTAAATTCTCCCACAATTTTTATCAAAGCATTTAAATAACGTTCATCCAGAGTGAGTTTTTCATTTAACTTGGCAGCCAAAATCCCTGCCTCTGGAAAACCGCTGTCAGCACAGTATTGAATGCACGCCTAAAATGAACAAGAAAGCGAATGTTAAAATGGCCTATTATATTGGTAAAAGAATACATACAATTGCTCGACTAGGTGCTTTTTCTTCAATACATTGGTCTACAAACAAAGAAAGAGCATCAAACTTTGGAACTCCTACAATACTGTGGTGGCCCTTGTCTAATTTGTCCATTATGGTACAGGCTTTAGAGAAATCTTTATTTCTTAGAACAAGAGTCATGATTTTCCCAAGAAGATCTCCAGTAAAGCTAAATTAAAGAAATTAAATAATACATTGTACATTCAAATTATGCAGGGTGTTTAGTACATGGTTTTTACATCCGTTTTATTTACTTACTACTACCAATTTTGCTGATATTATGTACTTTTATTTGAATTTACTGTGTTACTGTGCTAAGTAAGAATTTATTTGTTAATATTTATGTTCTTCCAGTTTAGAAATTATATTATCTTCTTAATTTCACTAACTAATCCAGTAAAAATAGAATTTATATTGGGGAAAAATAAATCATGTCTTGCAATTTGGCAGAAATATTATCGGAGGCATCTGAATCTTCGTAAAGAAAAGTTCTTACCCCTATTGCGGTAGTATCATCCTTTAAAATGCAAAAGCTACTATCAAATTCGATTTATCTCATTTATCTGCTAAACCATCCACTTTCCTGCAAAAATACCTCCAGACGAAAATTTCTGCTATCAGTTTACCATTAATAACGTTATATTCAGTTTCTCCGTGAAAGGAATAGTACCCATACAAATGCAGTACAAAGACAGGGCAAATCAGAGTGCTCTAATTAATAGATATAGTCCAAGTAAGGACTTCTCAAGACATAAAAAACGCAACAAAAACTTTACGACCTCATTAAAATACCATTACTCTTTGTGCTGTCTCGACCGCAATTGACTCGCTTACTTTCATAGGTTTTTAATGTGCGTTGGGTCGTTTGATGCAGCATGCCGCTATGGCCCGCGGCGATAATAATTATGTCGTAAAGTTTTTGTTGCGTTTTTTATGTACCGGGAACTTATTACTTGAACTATACATAAAAGTTTATTAATCTTTGTAGCTATAACATGTAGATAAAATAAATCAACCCAGGTAGAACATAATATTGGTTGGATTGTGGTTCGATATTGGATCAATACAGATACATTGAAATTGTAACAAAAATATTGAACTAATATTAATATACACTGGTATTAAAATATTGGCATGCCTATGTTGGTAGTATATTGTTTTAGCACATTCCAATCCAGATAATATTGACAATATTGATAAATATCTATTACTATTAATTCTACAACATTGAAAAGTCTATATTCACGTTATATTGTTATTACATTTTTTGATAATATTGTACAAAAAAATATCGATTGATAAAGATAAATATTGATTCTAAAATATTTGAAAACTCATGTTTGTCAACTATGTTTAAAATTATATTGTTTACGGAATATTTTCCAATACCAATAAATATTGATTTTCCAATATTGGAAAGTGTATATATTATTATGTTGTTATTGAACTTTTTAGTAATATTGCACAACAAACATCGACTGATAACGACAAATATTAATTTTAAAATAGCGGGATATTCATATTGAGATTATATTGTTAAACTCTCTTTTAAATAATATTATTTAACCGATTTATATCTATATTGGATAGTCATGCTGCGCCTAGGCTGATTACAATAAGTTGCATAGATGGCGCTCCTTGCAATATGCTTGTACAAGCGTACAATTTCTGACTTAGGGTCTCCAGTCAGTGTGATTCAATAATGACAAAGAGAAATTCGCTGTGGTGATGCTCACCTAATCTGTACTACCAATGGCCCAAGATGCCTTTAATAATTTTATAAATGATGTAGTTGTACCTACCATACACAGGTTAAATATTTCAGCTGGAGCTTTTACTACAATCACTTCTATAGATCTAATAGATCTTGTTAGTGAGGTTCTTAAAGTAATAATTATTCAAAAATTTTACTTTATGAAAATTGCAAGGAATAGCTTTACCATCTTTGGGCATTAGGCTAAATTGTCATTAAATATTGGGCCAATATATGATTTCAAATAATAATTTATATTGGAATAAAATATTATATAATATGATTTTTAAATATTTGTTGAATATAGCTTAACCAATATTGTCCATATACAAAAATGTTCACATTTTTTGTTGGTTTAATATTGCGTTTTTTACATTGAGCCAACGTTTTTGTAATATTAAACCAATATTGGTTCAATATTAGTGTTCTACCTGGGAAATGTTAAAAGTTAAATACTACTGTTTATGAAATAAACAAATATAATGTATAGTTGTAAGGGTTAGGAACCTAGAATTTACAATATAAAATAAAAAGCAATAAAAATAAAAACAAATTAAACATCGAAAAATTTTTTAAAAGGCAAAATAATATAAAATAATTATTGCGTAAAAAATAATTCTGTAAACTGTCAAACAGATGTATCGGTTTTAACACGAACAGATTGACTCCAATTGCAATATTGTAGCTTATAGCTGAATAACACAAAGTATATAATAAGCCAGCAGAGTGTAATTTGTTCTTTTACAGATTAATAGCCAGAGAATGTTTTATTTAGTGAAAATGTAATCTGTGGTTCTCAAGTTATCTGAATGGCAACCATTACTCGAAGGAATTTCATTTTTGTTTAAGCTGAAGCATATAGTATAAAGTTGACAATCAGTGATTAGTACACGTTTTTAATTACCCTTTCATTTTTTGAGAGATTATAGTGTATATTCTGACATAAGTTAAGACGATAGATAATTTTCGTTTTTTAACAAGCAGCCATTTTTGGTATTTGTAACGTAACTATTGCTGGTTTTAACTATAATTAAGTTGAATACTACTAATTTTATGCAAAAAGCTTCAATCAAAGCACACAATCTGTGAGGTAGAATCTTCCCTCATTTTTATTAACTGATTTTCCCTGTAGACCAGTCTCCAGACTCTCAACTGTAGTGTGTATGTAGTCTTTGGGACAGGCAATTTTCAAGTGATAACCTTGGTAATTATAGTATTGTTCAACTCTTTACTGCAAATAAAAAATGCAACAAAAACAGCTAATTATTAACACTGACAAACCAGTTGGTATGGTCTCATGAAATAAGCTGACGTACATTAAAATCAGATAAAGTTAAGTGATTCAATTTGCCGGAGGTATAGTACAGAAAGTAATGGTATTTTAATGAGGTTGTACAGTTTTTGTTGCATTTCTTATTTGTAGTAAAGCGTTGAAAGATACTATACTTAATGTAACTCATCAATTTAATTTTAGTGAACTGTTATTCTCTCTATTTTTGTTACTATTGGGTTTTGAAGCTGTTGGGTAAGAAACGAATAAATAAATCTAAAGGCCTGGTTTAAAGAAAATGTTTTCATTATTCAAACATCTGATGGACTGGGCTACAAGAAAACACCACACTCCAAGAACTCTAAGTCATTAGCAGTGTGAAAGTAGGATTTAATAGTTCTCTTTAAAAACCGAGAGAACAGGTAGGAAAAAATTAATAGACATATTCGATAGCCCATTTCCCACTCTATATTTTGAGTTCTTAGGACTTTTTGCATAAAATTAGTAGTTTTGGAATTAAATACAGTCAAAATTCACATTATAATAGGCACATATTAAACAGAACACATGCATAAACAAACATATACAAGATAAATCGAATTTGGGGGTGGTTTTCACAATTTCAAGGGATGATGTAACTGCAGTATGGGAGGGAATTTCCCACATTATGATTCTGATGCCTTTAATAATATTATGAAAATTTATTATCAAAATTATAAGTTATTATAAAATTATCCTAATTTATAAATTTTCCCAATATTAAACTTCTTATTTAATTTTTATGGAAAGAGTAATTACTATAATAAAACATTTCTAACAAATTTAATTTTCAATATATCCACATTAGGCTCTTTATAATTAACTGAATATTTTGGACAAAAAACAAATGGATACTATAAATCATTAGAAAAGTCTGTATATATATTTTACTTCCCTTGCTTACCGATGGAAAGTACATTTTAATCATAAAAAGTCTCCGAGATGTCTTGGAATAAATCAGTAATTATTATTATGGTTGAAGTATATATTCATGCCTTACCTTAATTTATTAAATCTGTTTTCATTCTGATTTTCAATTCTGGTGTAGATATCCCAACCTATGTATGAAAATCTTTCTCTAAAGTTGGAGTCTGATGGCGATTCATTATCTACCATAATATTTAATATCAAATCTATTAAATTTTCTCTATTTACATGGTCAAATATTGTCATATCTGACCACAATTTAGGTACATATTCTACAGCTCCATTTATGTCAACTTGATTGAGGACCTCTCCCATGACACCAGGTTCTGGTACATAAACATTGGGTACAAGTTTGCTATATACATCAGACATAAATTCTTCCAATGGTAAACTGGTCACGGAAAGTGTGAAATAATGGCGACTAAAAAGAAAAGCTGCTAGCATTTAAATTTATCACATATAGGTCTTTCGGTCTGTTATCTATAATATAAATGAACACTTATGACTAACTTCTACATTAGCGGTCTGTGAAATTTTGGTAAGCTATAACATACTAATAGAGCATGGAACTCATGCCAAACTTTAAGCAATGACTGCCAATATCAAACAAAGGTGTTTCATGGAAAAAAAAAACTGATTTAAATTTGTGAAATTTGTATTCAAAATGCAGTGGCCACTCTGGCATGTAGAAAAGTACTTGTAAAATATATGCAGTGTATTTTTTTTTTTTTTTTTTCAGAACAAGCAAGGAAATATAATAATAATAACACATCAGTAGTCGAAATATACCTCACACATTTTTAATGGTGGGAGATTATAATATTAATTGGAACTCTAACCTAGGACATTGCAATCACTTAAAAAATGTAATTAATGACTTTGGTTTAAAGCAAATAGTTAACTCATATACACATATGTTCGGAACTGGTGGTAGTGTTATTGATTTAGTCATCACTAATTAAAGATGGTATTGAAGTAGCAGTCTTAGACGAGCCAAATATAAGTGATCATAATATTATAGAAAAAAATATACATACATACATATACAATTACAAGTAAACTTAAAGATGTAGTCTTGTTTCAAGCAGAAATAAATAAAGTTGTAGGTGATTTTGATTATATAGTTAGCGATATTAATCAGAAATATGATTTATTCGTGACGAATTTGAAAACAATTGTGGATGAATTCATGCCTAAGAAAGAAGTTACATAACAGAGACAAAGGATGGTTTAATGATACAGTTCTTGAAGCCATAAAGCAAACAGACCAAAGTTATAAAATATATAAAACAACAAACAATCAAAATGATTGGAAGATCTATAAGTTGAAAGAAACAAATTAGTAGAGACAGTATAAGAACTGAGAAATGTTAGGTACTTTGAGGGTAAGATTGATCTTTCTAGAGGCAACTCAAAAATGATGTGGAAATCTCTAAAAAATATAATATCTTGTAAATATGGTTGTGAATGAGATAATGTTTGGTAACTAGTTGTTAGACGATATGAATGCTATAGTAGAAAAATTTTATGAGTTTTATACAAATAGTGTGAGTGAAATAATCAATGATATACCTAGAAATAATAAACAATACCAATTAAGGCATAATCGTAGCAAATTTTCTAGTTTCAAATTATTGCAAAAAAATGAGCTTTAAAATATAATCTTTTCATTAGCAAGCAAAAGTAGTCCAGATGACATTGCCATGTTTCCTTACAAAGACTTTTTCCATATATTGGCTGACCCTCTACTAAATATCATTAATACCTCGCTGCAAATTGGTATTGTTCCCGATGAATTGAAAGTCTCAACCATTGTTGTATTGAGAAGAGTTGCTAAAACTGGTAAAGCTGAAGAATTTCGCCCAATAAATATGCTTTCAGCATTTGAAAAAATTCTGGAAAAAGTTGTATATGTACAAATTTTAGAGTTTGTGAAGGAAAACAAATTACTATGCAAGTTCCAATCCGGTTTCAGAGAAGGATATACTTGTGAAAGCGTGCTTTATAGTATGTTATTATATGCAAAGTAACTGGTATAATTTTCTTGAACCTTAAGAGAGCTTTTGAAACCGTACATAGAGATAGATTGTCAGATAAATTGTAAGGATATGGACTTGAGGGAGTGGTACATGGGGATAAGTAATTATTTGAGTAATAGGATGCAAAAAGTAAAGATTGATGAGTATGTATCTAGTACAAAGAGTATAAATATAGGAATACCGCAAAGAAGTATTTTAGGTCCGTTATTATTTATTTTATATATTAACGATATTGCAACTCTGTTTAATAACTGCGGTTATCACTTATTTGCAGATGATGTAGTTATTTATATAACAGAGGAAAATAGTGTGTTATTGCAGAGTCGAATTAATGAAGACTTGAAAGAAGTGAGTGACTAGTAAGAAGTAAATAAATTGAAGCTAAATGTATCTAAAACAAAAGATGTGATTATAGGAAAAAATAAATTTAAAAACGAAATAAGGCAGGAGGCATTAGAATTTAGAGTTTGTGCTGAAGCAATTCAGGTTGTTAATGAAATTAAATACTTGGTGTAATCGCAGGTGATAAACTAAAATTTAGTGGTCATATTTATTGTGTGTAAGAAAATAGCTAAAAAAATTGGTGTATTAAAAAGAGTCAGCTGGTACCTGTCCGCTACAAGTAGAATATTGGTATATAATACTATTATATCACGTCATTTTAATTATTGTAGTACTGTTCTGTATCTTGCAATCGATGCCCAAGTAACATATGTCGCCCTCTTATTACACTTAAAGCTTTATAAATAATACATTATGGCAACTTGTACAGAAAATTAGTTATATTGAAGCTTTATTCAACACTAAACTGCTTATAAAGTAACTCGGTGGAATAAGATTGCTGGTAAAATGCTTTCACAGTATAAATATAAAGCTTCTTTATTAAAGCATTTTATACAGTTTTTTTTATTTATAGGAGGCTTAATAAGGTCTATTATACAGATACACACCATGTATATTTATTTATAACAGGTGTATAAACCTCTATAAACATTTATACATCCGTTTTACAGCTTAGCAATTTCTCTATAATGGTTTTATAACATTGAGTTTTAAAGGTTTTTAAAGCAAAATTTTACACCAATAATAATAATAATAATAATAAATGTAATTATTTCAGCCGAATGCCATTTACGTCAGCCAAATATAGATTATTTATAAATGCTTTTTACGTCTAGTAGAAGTATTAATTTTATAAAGCATTTATTCAGCTGAAATTTTGTTTTGGAGCTATGTAGCTGCAATCTTCCGCCTTTATAGAACTCTTATACAGCTAAACTTATTCCATTTCATAACCCCCAATATCATCTGATTTGCTTTCGAATTTTTCTTGTTATGTATGACTGATGGTAGAGAAGTAAGCGCACTTGCCTCTCACTCAAAAGTTCCGAGTTCGATTCCCGGTCGTTGCAGTGGAAAATACTGTGAGAGGGATTTTTTCACTATACTCGAATATTGGGTGTGTGTACCTTTTGCCTCTAAATGTATAGCCTTCTCCCACACAAGGCTCTTCTAGTGCCTTCCGGGATAAAGGGGGTTGTAATTACCTGTAGTGTTACTATTATTAAAAAAAAAAAATTATGCAGTCATTTTCTCATTACAAACTACAAAAATCCACCAAAATCAATAAAAAGTTAGGTCTGAAATTCAAACAAAAGTGATAATATGTCCCTCAAAATCTAATGATGTTATCATGAATTCAATTATTACACAAACTGTGGATTTCTATCAAAGTAAATTCACCTCTCCGAGGACTTTGTCTTCCACCACTACTTCTACACAGCCAAAGTGCTGCTTTAAGAATTTGTAACTGCTTCTGTAGTGACCTTCTTTGGATACTTATAGGAAACCATATTGTATTTTCTAATAGTAAATATGACAGGGCGGCCATTGTTACCGGTTTGAGTATAATTAACTTTTTATCACTTGAAAAGGAAAATCTTGCAAAATATTTACAGCAATCACTTATGGGATGTTCAAAATACATGGCTTATCATTTTAAAACAATTCTATAGAAAAAAATTAAAAAATAAATTTTTTAAAATAATTTTCAACTTTTGGAGGCGCGTCTATTTATTTCGAAGTAGAATAGCATATTTCAACAGAAAAATTTTCTTCCCATGACAAATTTAGTTTTCTATGAACCAGCATACACTATTTCACAGGTAATATTCATTCAGCTTCCTAATAATTTGCCATAAGAAAGTTATCACATTGAAGCTGCTAGAGACACTGTGATATCGATGTTTTATAACTGCAAACAGTAACTAACATTTAGAGGAATTTTTACTGTATAAAAACTTACTCGCAGCAATTATATAACAACTTCTTAGCAGTCATATAACATGATTTATAACAGCTGGTAAGACCAAACCAAGAGGTTGCCATAATGTTACTTTAAGCATTTATGTACCTTTTACAGAGTTTACCGAGGCTGTATAAACTGTGCCTATTTTGGGTATATAGATACTTCATTAACATTGGACTATTGTTGTTAACTCTTAATTATAAAGTATTAAGCTTTATAAAAAGATGGAGTAGATAGTCATAGAGTTTTTAAAAAGCAATTTGTGCTACTTGGGTGGTGACTTGGATCGTTTGCAAAAGTTGCAAAATAGGGCCATGAGGGTTATATTAAGATGCAGTATTTATACTGGAGTGAATGATATGCTGAGAGTTTTAGGCTGGATGATTGTACGAAATTATGTTGAATTCAATGTACTGATTTTCATACATAAAATAAGAATGAATTTAGTACCTCCTTATTTGCTAGACAATGTACAAATATTTGAAGATTTGCATGATTATAACACAAGAGGTAGAAATAATTTTGTCCCACAACGTGTAAATACAACCTCCGCCCAAAGATCAATCTTCACCAAAGGACTAAATACATACAATAACCTCAGTAAAGAAGCTACGGAGGTTCGTACATAACTTCTTTCAAAAGAATAATTAAAAGTATGTACATACAAATTTGAATTTGATACAATAGAGTAATGAGAAACAGTGTTAGTAAGAATATGTGTAAATTAGAATATGTAAATTTATATTATTTTTTTCTATTCTCTTTGGTAGTATTTCGTAAAATGTATTGTATAGCAAAGTGCTAAATAAAGGATTATTATTATTATCAGTCCATGCACCACATATAGTAGACAACCCCCAAATCCGAGGCCAAAGGCTGTATGGACGGTGGTTACACATTAGAAATAATGCAGACAACATCCATTATCCACTGACATTGCCAGTGCCGGTGCCCGGGATCGAACCCAGAGCACAGCAGTGTCACTCCAAAGTGAATTTGCCACACAACGCGCTCTAGCCGACTGAGCTACCAGGTAATAATAACAGTCCTTATTCCACAGAAATTACATGTTTGAAAAAAAATAACAATACATATTTTTAGTGTAAGTTGTGGAACAGGCGGAGTTCAACCATTTTGGACATCCAAAATACTTGCTCTTCCGCTAAACCTAAAGGATATGATATAACACATATACAATGGCTGTAGATTATTTAACTTTTTACCCGTGGAAATTAAGGGATCTGCAAATCAGTATATTTTCAAAAGATTGCTCAAAAAATACTTAATAGACAGAAATTGTTACACACTGAATGAATTTTTCTCCACGTAATGTTTTTTATATTTTGTATATTTATATTATATTTACTTAACTATGTACTTGTTGGTCATATTATTACTGTTTGTGAAATGTACTTTAAAATTTCTGTGACGTATTTCTTCAAAAAAAAAAAAATATATATATATATATATATATATATATTGATGCTAGTTAAGTTGCCACCTCCGGCACATAGAAAGGACGACCTGACCTCCATGTTATCCCGTGCATATATTGCTATAAATTTTATATATTTGTGATTAGGGGGACCCCCAGAATACGAATCTCAAAAGAGGGGAAAAGATTTATAATTTTTTTTGTAATCATATATACAGGATACAAGAGATACGAACTCACCTCCAATACATATATATGAGTAGAAACTGAAGCATCGTTAATACCTCTAGCAATGTTGCCAAATTTTCGGAGGTCAAAACGTAACGCCATTATCTGTAGTTGTTAATATATATAAACATTATCGAACCCACATTTGAATTTGTAAATTTCTGGAAAACAATGGTCATAATTTTATAACTTCTTAGTAGGCAGGAAATGTACATTTTGAACACAGCTTTTGGCAAATATTTTATTATTAAAACTAAATTAAAGTCTGAATCTATGTCCCCTAGTCTTTCACTCAGAGAAATCTTTCTAGATATCTAAGATTTAAAAGACTCATTCAGTTGGTTTGGAAGGCCTTTAAAAACATTTTTTTCGAATTTTGGAATGAAATTGGGTGAAAATAAAGAATTACTCTTCTGATCAATCAATATTTCAGAAAATATTAAACTCTTACGTAGTGAGATTTTTTTTCATCTAATAATATTTGAAATATAATGTAACTGATTTTAAATGGTATTAAGGTTGTTTGATGTTTAGAATAAAATATCAACAGTTCTGTGTAAATAATAAGTAGCTATGGATATAACATAAATAAAATCTTAGGGGCTATGTTTAACATACACAGCCCATAAGAATTTCCTCTAATCTGTTTCGAAAAAGATTTAGTGTCCTAAACGTCAGCGATATAGGTATATTACATTTATTTTTCTCGTTATAATTTATATTAGTTGGCAAGAAGTAGCTTCTGGCTATTCCTTTGACGTAAACATCATAGACGCAAAGGCTATTTTTTCATTATACTGAATAATTGTGTTTCTGTAAATTCTGATGTGATATTTTTTTAGAAGATCTATATGGTAAAAACTCTAAAAAAGAGAAAAGGATATAAACAGAACACCACAGTTAATATTTAAACGATATCTTGTATATTTTTACACCATTTCAGCGTAAAATTACGTTTAGCATTAATTTTCGTTTTGAAAATGCTGTGGCGTCGCCAAGTTATTGCAAAAGGTATGAAAATTTACAGAACAACAATGGATCACAAGTGCTACAAAATGAACTTTGCTAACAACAGTTAAGAGAAAATATTTGGTAAGGGCAAAGATAAGGGATAGTTGAAATGTAGTGGACTGGATGGATCTACAAGGAATTTTATACGGGGGCGTTAATTTGGAAACCTACAAATATCTAGAATATCGTTTTTACAAATAGAACAACAAGTACATTATCCCACTATGCACGAATATATTGTCCTTTATGATATTAGTCTCCAAAACTAATAGTTTTTGAGACATTTTCAGTTTAACGGATAATTTAAAAATAATTGTGTTTTTCTTTGTTCACAAGAAAGCTATGGCTTTATTGTATTATAGTAAATGAAGATTTTAGTACTGAAAATGAAAACCAAATGAAAATGATTCAGAATTATATTTTATAATTCGATTTTAAAGCTGGAAACTAATTTAAATAATTAAAATATTCAAATATAAGAGCAACGGTAACTAGGAAAAATACATAATACATTTGGAACATTCGTCATTTAAGAAATTATTTATACATTTTTTTCTAGCTACCGTTATTATTTTTATATACTGTAATTATTTAAATTATTACAATTACTAAATGACGGCAAAGCCATAACTTACTAGTGGAATAGGCGCAATTATTTTTAAGTTAATCAATTAAAATGAAAATATTTCAAAAACTATCAGTTTTAGAGAAATATCATATTAACTAATTATTATTAAAGAAACAAAATAGTTGTGCAAAATGGCGAAAAAATATACAGGGTGTTCCTTTGGAAAAAATGAAGCATTAGATATAATATGGAGGTTGGCAAGTTAATGCCCCTGTATAAAATCTCCTGTACATAAAAATAAACTTTTGCTTTACTCAGATATTTCAGTTCATCCCTATGTTTGCATTTACTAAATAGTTCCTCTTAGCTATTATTAACAAGGTATTTTAGTGACATTTGTGATGCATTGTTTTTGCGTACATTTTCATATTTTTGACAATCTTATAAATTTCTCAAAACAAAAATTAATACCCAAACGTAAAATTTTACGCTGAAATAAGTGGTGTAAACCGAGTATGTTATTTTAAAGTCGTCATTCAAGCTGTCTCACTTTAAATAAACCCACTGTATATTTCACGTATTTTAAAAATAGGCAACAAAGTATGTTCTATAACTTTTACTTAAATTTTTTTTTCATATTCCTCATAATAGCAAAGATATTAAGCTTCCTTGCACTAATGAGCTACCAAATAGACCAATTTACTATTGAAAGCAAGCACTAGAATTTCAAGTGTATCACTAATAGGGACTATTTTATCCACTTATTAACTTATTATAGAGAATTTGAATTTAAACCTAGGAATTGTATTCTTTGAATAAACATAATGGGTGTATTAAATATTATTTATCAACCAATCAATCAATCAAAATATGTTTTATAGTTTAAAAATCAGTCCGCGACAACTCGGACAAACTTTCCCATTTAGGAGTAGATCGCCCCACAGCTTCTCTCCCTGTATTTTCTAGGAGCAACTGGTCATGTCATTTCAAAGCGGTATCAGGGGAGTGTCCATATGCCAAATTTAATCAAAATCGTTAGAACCGCTTTAGAAGAAAAATTATTTAATTTCTCCTTGCCCTCCCCCAACTCCCTTTCTACATTTCTTAGGTACAACCGGTCATGTTACCTTATGCTACTACTAAGTCAGTATTGATACGTTAAATTTGATTAAAATTATTAGATCCCTTTAAAAAAAAAATATGAAATTATTTAAAACTCAACTCTCCCCCCACAGCTTTCTTCCTGGTATTTTCTAAGAGCAACTGGTCATGTCATTTCATATCGGTAGTAGGGAAGTGTCCATGTACCAAATTTAATCAAAATCTTTAGAGCAGTTTTAGAGAAACAAATTATTTTCTATTTTTTCCCTGTTTTTAGGGGTTCACTCCCCCCATATTTGAGCTAGGATCGATTTTGCGATCTCGCCTCGAGGTGTGGCCGTCTTGAATACACAGGTAAAACTCGATGCAGCAATTTGGCCTCTAGGTGGGGTGACAGACGACAGACAGACATTTTTTAAAAACCACTTTTGTTGGTTCAAGAGACTTGAAAACGCGTAAATCCATCAAAAACTCAAACTCGAATTTTTGCACGATCAACATACTTTCGTTATATACTATGTATATGGAAAAGTAAAAATGAAATACTCCTATTGAGAAAGTTATACTCTACCTATAACATATTATAATAATGATAATAATATTAATAATACTTTATTCACCAATAAGCTACAAAAATATATATATGAAAGTCAAATTATATATAATGTTTTATAAAACAAAAAGTAGTTATAGGTTATAACCATATAAAAACATATAAAATAACAAAATATGTGTGAATCATAGTATGCAGTATTAAATTTACAGTAAAATAGAGCAAGATGCTGGTACAATGAAAATTGCATGCATATATATTACGTACATTGTACAAGCATACACCAAATAAAAAGAAAATAAAGTCAATCATATTAGATTGACATTTTCACATGTTTGTCACCATATCCAGATCTAACGAATGATTAAAGAAAAGAAAGTTGAAGTAATCAGTTCCCGGCAAATGCAAAATGCAACAAAAACTTTACGACCTCATTAAAATACCGATACTCTTTGTACAGTTCAAGTAAGGACTTCCCTGCACTCAATAAACGCAACAAGAACTTCACGACATATTTATATAGCTGCGGGCCGTGGCGCCATGTCTGTCATGAAACGACTAGACGTACATTAGAAACCTATAAAGGTAAGCGAGTCAATATGCGAAGAGCAGTACAAAGAGTACCGGTATTTTAATGAGGTCGTAAAGTTTTTGTTGCGTTTTTTATTTGTCGGGAACTGATTACTTCAACTATACTGCTGTTCGTAAATTGACTCGCTTACCTTTATAGGTTTTTAATGTGCGTCTGGTCGTTTGATGACAGGCATGGCGCATGGCCCGCGGCGATATAATTATGTCGTAAAGTTTTTGTTGCGTTTTTGAGTGCAGAGAAGTCCTTACTTGGACTATACATTCATAGTTAAGAGTAGTCATATATAAAAATAAGTATTTAAACAAATTGGGTATTAATATCAAAGTAAGTAGTGGTTAGAACTGCCGTACTTCAGTCTAGAATTTAAAAATTAATGGACTAAAAACTTAGAGGAAAGGTTAAAAAAGTAACAAGTAGAAAATAATTGAGAATAATGATAAATAATCGAGATATGGTTGCTACTTGATGCTGTGCAATTTGATTTTTTTTAAACGCATACCTTTGCATGGCGTTTCACGTACGTTTTTAAAAACATCCCTTTGCAGTATGCACATGGATAATAATCTCCCGCATTTTTATTACTGATGCTTCGACTTGGTCGTACTGCTGTACCAGCTATATAGAAATCGAAGTTTACTTTCTCAATGATAAAAGCGCGACGCCTTTCCTAACTATTTGTAGGACACTGTAATATATTATGTACTTCGTTTTCTGAACCATGATGTCCTTGCAGATGTATCAAATAATTTTTCGAAATTACCTCTTCATTACAGAATCTGCAACGAGAACTTTTTTTTACTCTGCTTTCGCTTTTCCTACAAAATTTTAAACGTGTTATTAAGGCCAATTTATTACTGTTTATATTAACTTAATAATATTTAACAACTTTATCAAAAGACTTAACTTCAAGGAAAACTGACTCTAATTTGTTCAGAGCGCGGCTTGCTTTTTATTTTTATAGTGATAGCTATTGCAACTTCCAAATTTCTCACTTCAGTACTGTCGTCACTTAAAACTTCAATGCTGGTATCCCTACTACTTTCCGTGATGTTGTCAATATCAAAATACTTATAACATTATGACAAACAAATATATTTACTCAATGTGGCCCACTTCTCATCTCAATATGCTCCGGGAATCAAATTAGAAATTAATCTAATAATCAAGTCAATGTTGTTCAAATGCTTTTTACATTAATTATTATTATATTGATAAGTTTTAAATGAATTGGTTGAATGTAGTCGAGTTTAGCGTCGCACATATACAAATCTAGAAAAACCCAGCATATAACTTGAATAAGTGAGGCAAAGCCAAAATGGAGCGTACATAGAAACTATCCCGAAATTATCGTGAAATATCAAAAAAATCTATGTCCATAAACAATTAAAAATTATCAATTAACAAACAGAATACTGTCAGCGCATTTAAAAGTTCTGTATTATTTCACTCAACGAGTGTTTAAAAGGGTCGTCAGTGTTTGCTACAAAAGGACCGCAATAGAAAAGCAGGTACTAACATCTGGTTGTGATAAGAGAGAAGTAATGCATAATATAGTCTGTACGAATATAATAAAGTGCCTAAATTCTTCTTTGCACAATTTGAATTAATTTCCGCAGAATTAGCGGGATTTTAATTCTCATTGTCATTAATTGTTCTTGCTACAAAAATGTAAATAAATCGATATCAAGTAGATATCATAGCAGTCAAGTAAACCAGACGAAAATAATATAAAAGATAAGCTTTTCATCGTAACCATATCGGCATTAAATGGTTTTCTGCATGCAATTTTGACGGAGTATTGTACAATGTCGAACTTGTACTTTTGTCCTTTTCCTTGATTACTGATAATTACGTAAACATATTGCACTTAATAAACTTTAGTCAACATTAAATATTTCAGTTATCAGATTCCTATAGCCTGTCGCTATATATTCTTTATCAAAGTATTTGTTTTCATACACATTTCTTGTCGATAGTACTATTAAAACCTTAAAGCCTAATATTTCAAATTACAAATGAAATGAAATTTTTGGAAAATGCGGAACATGTTTTTTTGAACAATTTATCTGTTGAAGCACGATTTTCTTTAATTTTTTTAAAAGAATATCTCCGGTTGTACTTGTCATACCAGAAAAATAAAAATACAAGCCTCTACGCAACTAAATTTGAAATTAAAAAGGCTAAAAATATAAGTTTCCATCACTATTTGTTGATTTAAATCTACTGGATTTAATTTACCAGTCACAATCAGTTTTAAATTATACTACACTTCACTGAAAAACAAAGAAATATATTTAATTACAGCTAAATACAACATGAGATATTTACAGTTAGCTTTTTTTATTAGGTGCATTATTTTATCTTTCCTGGTAGACATATTTGACAAAAACACACACACAAGTTCACAATAGAGACAGAGAGATTTAAAACACATGTAAAAACAGACATGTACTGTTGTTTTACATAATCAATATTTTGTTAGAATATTAGAGCAAAATGTTAATAAGGTTTTAATAAGTTCTGTGAAAATAAAAATTTAGTGAAAATTGCATCAAAACTGTCTTGTTTTATATAAATCGACGCTTTCTATAAGAAAACAACTGAAAAACCGCGACAATTTCCACGCGCTTTTCAGGAATGAAAATTTGAAAAATACCTCATTTAAAGGTTAAAAACAATATTAACCAGAATGATAGAGATTTATTTTAAATTGAAGCTGTTGATATAGAGAAGAACTGCTAAAAAAATAATTATTGATTTAAGTTCTGAAGAAAATGCAACACGTGTTTCTAAAAACTGTAAAATTGCTTCTATCATGTTTGACTATAGTGCACAATGACTAAGAATAACGTCAATTACGGTTCAAAAAATGCTTAATAAAAAAATTAAAAATCGATTTTTTATTATTTTTTACTACAAATTTCAAAGTTAAATGGATTTGACCATATATATCATTTTAATGTAACTGCATAAAAATACTTCAAAACTGAATATTTTTAATTGTTTTTCTACTGCAAAGCATCAAACTACATACTTTTCATCCTTTGATATTTATCGAAAGAGTACAACATTTTCAAGACATTTTCACGCGCTTTTCTGGAATAACGGTATTTAAAATGTATCAGTTTTTCCGTTGTTTTCTCGTAGAAAACATCTATCTAAACACTTTTTGTTCCCCATTATTCTTCAAAAATGCCCAATTTTCATGATAATGAGATTTATAAAATTTCACGTGCTTTTCCGGTACAATCGCGGAAAGGTAAGTGGAAAATTTATGAATGTTTCTTTACCTTATTGTAGAAAATGTTGATTTAAACACTTTTCCTTCTTTGGCGTATTTTGATAAATTGCTTAGTTTTCGAAATACCATTGATTTTTAATTTATGTAATATTCGTTTTTGCGTGATAATGCTTGAAATATGACTGATTTTTGTTTTATCTGTTTATTGAAAACATCTAAGCATTTTTGCTCTTTGTGATTTTTCGAGAAAATGTATAGTTTTCTTGATAAGTGATTTTTATACAATTTTTGGATGTACATATGTTAGTTTTTCATTTAATGCGAAAAAGCGGTTGGAAAAATAAAAAAAATTCCCACATAATGTTGTAGAACATTTAATTACGTACCTACATTTTTTTACACATTCTCATTTAAAGCGTGAGTGTAATTTCAACAATGATTTTTTTATGAAGAAAGTACTAAGTTAAAACTTTGAAAACAAATGTTGATTTTTGGAATTTCAGAATGCTAAGCCCTTTTTTACTTTTTTGTTCCGATCGCTCTGTAATTTTTTTATATTTTTTGTCAGAGCGCCCGCACAAGATCTTTTAAGGTCGACTTTTATTTGTTTCCTCATTGCACGTGGTCTTTTAAAGTCTAGTATCGCCTGTACGATCACACAGTATTGATGTATTATTTGATATATTCATATATTATTGCATATACGCGGATATTTTTGTAATCTGAGATAAATTTATTCCTGTCTGGGCATTGTCTTAGTGTTTGTTGGTATTGAAATAATTTAAAATCTTTTATGGCCGGTGGAGTAATTATTTTAAATTTGCTGCTCTATTTTACTACTTATTAAGATCTAAGGTAGTGTGTGAACTTTAAGAACTTTCAAAATTTTTCATCATTCGTGTTTTAGAAAATATGGACATATGGATATAGATGCTTTAAGGTGAGAATATCCAAGAGAAAGAGAGAGAGTGGTCCGATTGGGAAATATTTATTGTTTTTGGCCATAACTTCATATTCTAAAACACATATTGCAAACAAAGTATAAGACTACTAAGTAGAACTATAACAAGAGTAATGTTAGAAATTTTCACTCAATAATTTCAAACATATGCGAAATAGTTAGATTTAAATTTAGGAAATACGGAAATTGACATGATTTTTAAAATTAAATCTAACTATTTCGCAAACAACTGTAATTATTGAGTGAAAATTTACAACACTACTCTTGTTATAACTCTACTTAGGTAGTCTTATAGTTTGTTTGCAATATATGTGTTAGAATAAAAAGTTATGATCAAAAACAGTAAATATTTCCCTATCGGACCTTTCTCTCTTGGACATTCTCACCTAGTAGTACTAGTTCATATAGGATGGAAAATTATTGATAATAAAATTACCCCTGTTATCAGTACCAAATCATCAATGCTGATTAAATCACATTTTTTTATCTACATGTAACTGTAGACAAGATTTATTGATTATTATATTTCGAAACACCTAAACTATTTCAGTAAAATTTTATAGGTTGTAGTAGTCTGCAATGATCCTGTATGAAGAAGACATTACCATGCATCGGATCCTACAAGTGTATGGGACAAAAACCATGTTATAAAAACCCCAACACTAAGGAAACTCTACTTCCGAAATAGTTTAAGAGTCCTCGGATTCAGATTGAACAAGTATAATATAACTTTAGCAAACACATTATTTGAATTTTTTATATATTTGTTCAACAGTCCATAATATAATTTTCACATTTTTTATGTTATTTTTTAGGTATAATTGCTATTTGCTATATTTCCAATTTTAATTATCTCCTAATGATACTGTCTTGATTGGCGATACGTTCGTCAGTACCTATATTATATATTATGTTCGAGTCTGTAGAATCTTATCAAATGTTACAATACTCCACATTGTGTATAGTTATTTTCATAAAATATTTCATATTTTTTATGTTTACTAAACAATTTTTTTTAAACAATATGGCACCTTCACTAGCAGCACTAACTAACTGTTAAAACTTTGTTCAAATTGATCACTAACACAATGATATGAAATTTTTTTTTCTCCACGAGTGATATATACAGTTTTAGAAATGCCGATCAAATGCATTATACTCCTCTGCGAAAACTCGAAACGTATAATAAAATGTAATAATTGTAATGATTTGTTCAAACAAACTACATAACATTATGTGTGTTTATACAAGCTCAGTTTCTATTATTCACATAACAGTCAAATGAACAACTATTTATTGCGAGAACAGGCGATGATACTGTGCCTTAAAATACCTCGTGCAGCTCAAATACAAATGACAGTCATCCTTAAAAGATCTTGTGCGGGCGCTCTTAAAAAAATTATTGAAAAATTAGAGCGATCGGAACAAAAAAGTAAAAAAAGGCTTAGCATCCTGAAACTCCAATTTATAACGTTATTAATGAGTATTTTTGATCACGTTAAGAATAAAGTAGCTAGGGCGGTGGTAAAAGAAAACGTTGCCTATGCAATAAGATGCTTTTCACCAGCGCACTTTAAACGTAAACGTCGTCCATTTAACTCCATGCTTTGGGAATTGTATAATATTTTTTTCTAATGTTCCCGTTGCACCTCGTACAGGACGACATGTTGACAACCTTCAGATTTTGATGTTTTAGAAGCTAAGGAATCATTTGAAATAGGTTTTAGCTGTTAATGTCGAAGTGCAAACAGAAATCATTTATAAAGGACTTTGAAGCTGTCGTGGCCTATATTATTATGTATTATTTATATTTTTTAAACAATTCTATAACCTGTTAGTTCCATATTAAAGGAATAATATTTTTCTATAGTTTTACTTTCATAAAATATTATAAATCGTGATTACGGAAATTTTCTGATAGAAGCCGCTGAGTTTTATTGAAACTTACCTGTGTAATAATAACATCAATGTGAACAGATTTCCTATATTTTTATGTATTGAATGGGTATTCATTGTTTCATATAAAAGAAAAGTTCCCAAGTTCTTACATGTTTTGCGATTTGGAAATTCACGATCAAGAAATTTAAGGGCCCAAAAACAGTAATTTACCTACACAAGAACAAAATAAACTGCGTTGTCTTAAAGCTAAGAAAATATACTATGAAATATTACATTTTAGCTTTTTTCTTGGGAAACTTTCTATATTGCAAATAAAAATTCATAAAATAATATAATAATTGAATTTTGCTAAATTATTTAATCGCAAATACCGGACGTAAAAAACTACATTTAAGTTGAAATATAACGTATTTTATGGATACTCAAATATGCTTATAAGAAGCAATTTAAAAAACGCATTTTTTTGCTCATATTTGTTCTCTGGTAAACATTCCAAGTACTAGTAGCGTAATTCCTGTTCAACCGCATAATTTTTGTCAATGAACCAAAAAACTAGCCTTTCGTAGTATAGAGGAAATGAATCATGCTTGATGTAGACGAAATTTTATTTGTATTATGAGGTAGGCATTATGGGCAGTCCCCAACCCGGTATACTGTAATTTTTTAAACCTGATACATTTCTATAAGATATTTTAATAATGCCCATTCCGGCACAACGCTACGCAGGTATATTTCTGTTGTGTTGAATTTATCCCGACATTCATCGCGATGTTGCCGATATTTGGAGGTGATATCGTACCCTCTGTGATCTAAAGAGCAACATATATAGCCGGAGGTGACATCGTATTGGCTGTTGTACAAATGAAAACGACAGCAGCGCCATTGATATACAGTTGAACTAAAAATTTAATTTGTGGATATAAAAGGTGTCTTTTCACCTCCACACGAAAATTTAAACATAGGTTTCTAATGTCATCTAAATGCTTGTAAAATTGAAAACTGTGCAAAACGTTGCCACCTCCGAAAACGGAGGTGGCAACGTTATATATGAGGTGACAACGTATAGCCAGTATCTGTTTTGGAGGTGGCAAAGTACCTTCCGTACATATATATATATATATATATATATATATATATATATATATATATATATATATATAACTATAAAAACAGTTGGGTATCTTAGCAAAATTACAAACGCTGAAAATTATAATTATAATAATGCTAACAAATGAATGAGAAAAGATACATTTATGCCAGAAAAGTTGGAGCTTAAGCTTTTTGAGTTTTCTTGAAAACATATTAGAACTAAATTTTTTAAGATTGGACGGAATTCTATTATAACATTTAGCGGAATTGTATGAGAAGAAGGACCGAAAGTGTTCTATACTGAAGGGGGTTAGGATGTTTTTAAATCAGATATTAATATTGTGGATGTCTGTTCTAAACCTTAGTTTACTTAACAAGTTGATTGCTGCTCTATATTTGGTCACCTACCCCTAGTGTTGACATACTTTTTTGACAAATCTGGCAAAATTCGATCTAAATATGTTCAACGAAATTTTAAGTGTAAAAATTAGAGTCATGTCGGCCAAAGCCATCATGTGCCATTAAGCACTGAGATCCGATATAAGGGAACTCATCCAACGATCCCTTATGTCGTCATCAGAATCGTATAATAAATGTTCTAAGGCCTTATCAGACAGAGAAACTCAAAAATTACGCGATTCTCTCTTGATTGTTTAGGGGCGGATGGCCCTGCTAAGGGTTAATCACTCATCGCGGGCACCCTGATATTTTTTTGCGTAAATTTAACGCTTAACTACGACTGTTCCTTTGACGTAAACATCACAGGCACGCAGAGGCTTTTTTCCAATAATTCTATTATTTTGTAGATTCGGTGATTTGTTTTTGAAGAGGACAATACAAGTGGTAGAAAACCCAAATAAAAGGAAAAAATACTCGTAGAATGCCACAAATAACTTTCAGACAATACTTAACTACAGGCACACGCAAACATCAAACAATCCACAGCAGTCCTGTGCTCAGACTGATTCATTGAAATTCTACGACCATCACGTGAAACTTATTAATAGATACTGAGGTTTCTATGAGTTGTAATAATTTTATTGTAGAACGTGCAGCACTGTAAGGTCCTTCTCCTCTCAGTAGCCAACCATCCAATCTCGATTACCTTAGCCAATACATGATCACATTTATGTAAACCACAGATTAAATGAGTGCATGCATTTTGAATTAACTGGAGTCAATTTGCACCAATTTTAAGTAAACTCTACATCAGCATTTCAAGGTGCAGCATGACTTGCTTAAGATGAATGATATGTGTGCAGAAAATCTCAAGTCAACATCTAGAATCAAAGCTAAGTTCTTTGCACCATCTCTATGGCTTACGATTTCATTAATTTTCATGGCATTACTAAATCGGTTTCGTGAGGCAATTCGATCAAGTATTATGGCCTTCGACTTGTTAGCATTAATGTTTAACCAACATTTATTGGAAATTTGAAATAAATTTTGAAGGTCCTGATTAATATTTTGGCAGGCAAGTTGTGTATCTTTTTCGTCGAATGCTTGGTAAATTTGCCTATCCTCGGCATAGAAATGTGTGATACAAAATTACATGCTTTTATGGAATTCAAAAGTTTATAATGTGAACAGCAAGGGTCCCAAAATAAATCCTTGTGGTACACCACATATAACTGAAGAAAACCAGATCTTTCATTGTTTAACACAAGATAGTTCCTGAGAAGATGATGCTTTGTGAAAATGCGACCTAGTGCATAATAGCTAGTAATAATTCATGATTTATTCTATCTAGAAGTATTAAAACAGATCGTTTGTTTTGGTCTATTGCAGAAAGTAATTCATCAGTAACTTTCACCGAGGCTGTACTACAGCTGTGTTTTGGACTGATGTTCTGGTAAAATATTATAATTGTAAAAGTGTTGACATATTTGCTTATCAATAATTTCTTCCTTGTTCTGAAAAAAATACACTACATATATTTTACAAATACTTTCCTACATTTCAGCTTGCGCAGCGAGCTTTTTAATAAAAACACATTTCGCAAATTTCGATTAAACATTTTTTTCAACAAAATGCCTTCGTTTGGTCTTGGTAGTCATCCCTTAACACATTAATTGCCAGATTGATTTTGACCATCTTTCCCTGCGTGCCGTGTCCACCCATAAGGATAGGCTAGGTATTCAAATTTCGCTGACGTCAACCCAAACGGCTGGACAACAATATGTTACTTATTATTCCATCTATCAGTAAATAGCTAAACTAATAGAATATCTGTTTTCAGAATATTGTAATAGAGGTCATATTCTGTCAGACTGTGTCCACCCAAATGCATTGAGAGTAATTTTTCAGATGTTTCATAGCCCTACTTTTTGAATGATTTGTTGTTGAATATTAGTGGTTATACCAAGAAGAAAACGTTTAGTCCGGATTAATACAGAGCAAAAGGCATAAATACCCTTAATGGAAAAGGAGCTGCAAGAAATTGCAGAAAATTAATTATACAGTAGTAAGGAAGAGCCCTTTCAAGACAGTGGCAGTGAATATCAGCAGTCTTCGACAGCATCCGATTCGACGTGTTATTCTGAAGACGGCAGTGTTTTGGATTTTGGAGACTGTGAGGCTGAGTACAATTTGACCGATGCAGTTAATATCCCAACCCCCAGGAACATCAAACAATGCAGAAATAGAATGGGATGAATATTCAGGTAAACAAAAAAATATACCTTTTACTGATCACGAAAACTTAAATGTTCCATTTAATGTCGAAACTGCTCTACCAATTGATTATTATATGTTGTT
Source organism: Leptura quadrifasciata (assembly GCA_963675555.1). Taxonomy (NCBI): domain Eukaryota; kingdom Metazoa; phylum Arthropoda; class Insecta; order Coleoptera; family Cerambycidae; genus Leptura; species Leptura quadrifasciata. Next base: position 87,314,146 of record OY776675.1, read on the forward strand.
TGTTTCTGAAAAAGTCATAAATGTTATGATACTGGAGACAAATAAAAATGTAGTAAACTATCTGGCTTCTATTAGACTTAAAAGAAGTAATCAAATGAAAGACGGGAAAGATACTAATGCTACCGAATAAAGACTTTTTGGAAATTCGATTATGGATGGGACTTGTACATATAGGTACCTAGTATAGAATCATACTGGAGTTATACAAAATTGTTCTAAAATGAAATAATCTCCTTTATGACTCGAAATAGATTTCAGTTACTGTTACGATTTTGGCATTTTGCAGATGATAATGATAGTGATAGAGTTTATAAAATAAAACCAATTATGGACAAAATACAGGCGAAATTTAAAGCAATATCTGCCTGGAAAATCCCATGAATACGGAATCAAATTATTTAAACATTGTAATCAGAGTGGATACACATATAAAACACAAATATATGCAGGAAAAAAGTTGACGTCTATACCAGAAAGAAGGCTCTTCTAACAAATGTAGTTTTGTCATTGGCTGATGCATATTTACAGTGTGGCGGAATACTGATAACTTTTATACCAGCATTCAAATTGACACAATTATTATTGGATTGCAAAACATTTTTGTTGGTACATCTAGGAAAAGGAGAAAATTATTTCCGAAGGATGTGGTTACAGCCAAACTCAAAAAAGGCGAAGTAAAAGTACTGGAAAGTCCTGATATGCTTTAAAATCTCTTGAAAAAAATCGCAGAATCTATTACTCTTGCATATTTATTTACAAGCTAGTTACCATACGTAAATCTATCAGGTGGTATCATAAAGCGGTTGATGATATAATATTTGGAACTTCAGTGGTTAACGCATTTGGTATACAAGGCAATTACAGAAAATAAAAAGATTCAACTTTCTAATTTCCGTATGAAGCTTATTTACTCTTTGTTGGGTATAACAGAAAACGAAGAGTGCATTCTAACTCCTCAACTGGCAAAAAGAATGAACTATTATCTAGAAAAAAAATGCATTAAAAGAAACATAAAAAGGTATGCATGCCACTTACTTTATTTTTTGCTTGCCATATTCAAGCATTAATTTTTTATAAGACTAGTTGGCGTTATTGCTACGAAAACATAGCAGCAACTTCTGGGCGAAAGGTAGCTAAGAGCAAAGCAAGAAAAATTAGCACGTTCTGAAAATTATGCCCTGATAACCCTTTTTTGTGCTTATCGTGTTTTGGAGATGTGCACCAGAGATAATTAATCTTTTTTTGTAAATTAATAAATTTTACATAAATGATATATTAAAGTTTTGTTGACCACTTTACTGTTTTTAATGTCGGTCTATATGGGTGGACATCGAAATTTTTATTTCAAAAAAATTGCATGTCAACTCAATTGGGTGGACATGTAATAGCCAACAATACAAATTTCTACATAAAAGACATTTCGATAGCTATGTATAAATTTCATATATGTTAACTAGAAGGGATAATAGCGACTTGGCAAAATTTGAATAATGTTGCCAAAGTGAGCTGGTATATGTAGAAAGCTACTATCCACCCAAATGGGTATATGTGACGGGCAACGTGTTAAAGTTTGGCATGGGTTTCAGTCTCCATTAAGAAGTAATAGCTTACCAAAATTTCACAGGCCGCCACTGAATTTCTGCATCTACCAATTGCCATCAATAATTTTTTTTAATGTTTACTGATACCAAGCAGTCCTCTCGTTGTCTTTGATGCATGTGAGATTACTGCCAGCTAATATTAATATAATATAGTCTTTATGATATGACTGCTGGCTGAGAGGTAATCACATTTGACTCAACCAAGAGTTCAATGTTCGATTTCCGGTCATGGCACTGAGCACTGGGACTTTTTGGGAAGAAAAAATTAATCCCAGTATAATCGGATATATAAACCATCCTGTTTATCTTAAGAAGATATGATTTAAATATTATAAACCAATAAAAACCAACAATTTAGAAAGGTAGATAAATTCGAGATGTTGATAAGTGTGTTGCTTACTACTATTACATATTTTATGTAGATCAATGTATACCTGATTAAAGATATCAAAAGAAAAGTAATCCATTTTAGTTTACATCAAAAATTATAAATTATATGAAGCAAAACATTCAAAATAAAAGATAATCCACCAACAAATAAATAATTTAACAAAATATAAGGCCAATGCAAAGTTGAAATAAACAATTAATATTTTTTTTAGGTATAATTAGTTTTATCCACTTTCTTGTTACGTGTGTCCCCGGATGGGGATCAATGTATTTCATGTAACATATCTAGCACATGGACTTCATAGAATATAGAATCAGGAAGTACTTACTAATGTAGATATATTAAACCAAATAGTGTACGGTTCTTTCACCAAATTCATCTGAATGTACCAATACCTTTGGAGCCCATTTTAACACGATGGAGAACTTGGCTACAGACATTATCGTACTGCAGTTGCCAATAAAATCATGTTCAAATATTGATAATAAAATATATATACGCCCCTTAAAATATAGATAACTAGACATAAGATTGTTATTTACTTCAAATTATATTGGTTCACTGCTGTTAAATACTCATCATATGAATAAAATGCTTTACTTAATAGAAATTTTTTTACTTCTTTCTTAATTTGCCTGGAGTGCAACATCTTAAATGTGGAGGGCAGCAGATTATAAAATTTTAGGGCAATCTAGTTTAAATTTTTTTGACTTTTGGACAATCTGCAGTAATTTGGGACTAACATATTACTTCCCCGTGTATTATAATTATGTACGTCTTTATGTGCAGTGAATTTGCCTATGCTATTTTTAACATACATTACACATTCAAGTATAAACATACACGTAAAAGTAAGTAAATCATTATTTATAAAGGAGATCTTATAAGCATCTCTGTAGCCAATTCCATCCACAATCCTTACAGCTCTATGCAGTAATCTAAAAATTCGGTGCCATGAGGATGAATATTCCCAAGCTAAAATAGCATAAGACATTATTGAGTGACATGGAGCATAATAAACTGTTTTTAGCGTGGGTTTAGAGACACAGTTGTCTAATATCTTAGTAGGTAGATACTACAAGATAGTTTATTTGCCTCTCAATCAATGTGATGATCCCAGCTAAGAGTGGGGTCAATGGTCACACTCAGAAATCTGACAGTTTCGGGATTATCGAAATTTATATTCCTAAGGGCAAAATCATTGTTTGTGTTTTAGACAGATTTAAGCTAAGCCCGTTGCATGAGAACCAGTATGCTAGAAATATTAAAATTTATTATAGTTGATGCAGTAAATATTGTATTTGATCTTTGACAATACATTTATTGGGAACATTACTGACAAAGTGAAGAAAGTGTTTTAGAAAAAATCCCAGATTTCTTACTATGTTAGATATAGTGGACCTTTTCAAAGGCAAGAAAATAGACTTTTCTATGCAAGACGCAAATATGAAGCTTCTGAGAAAGTTCAGATATTTTAAATATGTGCCATATACATTCATCGACGTTGAACAATCACTAACGCAATAAATACTGTTCTATATATTTTTTATTTTCTGCAATATTTTACCACTTAAATGCCCAAAACACACAAAATTACGAATTTTGTTTAAATTTATACATTTACAGACAGAGAAAGAAATTGTGCTAGCCATTGAAAATTTTAATTGATTTTTCTTGTTCTTCAATGAGTGGGTGAGAGAATCAAATTTAAAAAGAAATTACCACATCTCTATGTAGGGTCCACCCTAATATAGATAGACAATATAAGAATGAAAAGAAAAACTTAGCCTATAGGGCACATAGACAATTTACAGTGGCACTTAGAATATTAAACTTTTATGATCCACAGCTTTCATGAAACTTATTACCAATTACGTCAAAAACTTCAAATTTAATCTAATTTATTTATCAATATATACAATTTATTCAGTCTTATTCAGTATTCTTAAAATTTACTTACTAATAAATTGACTCCTTATAAGAATCTCCAATCAAATTATAATTGTTACCAAAATGAAGCAAGTTATCAACTCTCTTGGCCAAATCTAAGTCATGTAGATGGTTTCTGCAAATATCCATGGCAGTCACAAAAAAATTTGTATCAACTAAGTCTTTTATTTTGTGTTCTTTATTTTCTACTTGATCCATAATATCATAAAGTATTGTACTTTTAGGCCCACCTAAAATTAATTATACCAATATATACACAAAACTATACAAAAACAACTTAATGATACCACATAGAAAATCGGTGCTTTTTATTTATGCTAGTCAACTTGTAATTATTGCAAAGCATCCAATAAAATGGCTACTTTTGATGATAGAAGTTCACTGCGTCAGTAAATCGAATGCACCCAATACAACATCTCAGATTTAAATAACTTCTTGCCTCAATATTGTAATGGAAGAATATAAAATTATACAAATATATAATACCAAATACCTATATCAATAATTTGTTAAAATTATTTTTGATCCATAGTAATTCATATCAAAAATACAAAAACATGAATATGTCCAATAAAACATCGCACAAGGTGGTCAAAATTCGTTAAAATTACTTTTTTCAAAAAATCTCAATTTTTACTTTTAGGGCCATTTCTGGTGAAAGTGATAAATATGACATCTAGGTCTCTAGAGGTTGGATATAAAATTTCATCCCAATATCTTTTAAAACGGTGAAAGTTACAGGATGGCCAACTGTTCATTTACATGCGATATAACGCATCTTCTAGCAATATTTCACTTGCTCTAAATACTGGGTTGTTAAAATGATGTACTAGTGGAGCCTTTTGTCTTAGTTAATGTTTTTCTGAATGTTATTATTCGTTTATATGATTTTTTTTTCTTTTCATTTATTGACTTATTTAGATTACTGTCCTGACCGAGTTTATCATTAGCTATTCTACCACTCAACCAGCACACATACACACAGACAACTACACAACGACCATTCCCTATGACATGCCATCTGCTGCAGCTGAGACTAGAGCTCAGGAGTGATACAGCAACTAAGCGTGTGGCTTCTCACACAACCCTGTGTAGTCCACTGTTACCAACTCTGTAACACATTAAAAATGTCAGTAAACATCCACACCCTAGCCAAAATTCAAACCCGGGACTCCTCGATGTCAAGTCTAACACGTAAGCATTGAGCCACTATAGCTGGCTGATAAAATTACACATATTCTTTTGTTTTTAACCTTCACTTTTATGATACATGATATACAATCATTTAAGGGGAAGCCCCCAGCGGCTGTATTATGTGTCCAGAGAAATGCCAAGAACATTTTAGGATCGTAGAAAATATACTGTTCAATTTTTCTTTTTACAATTTGCAATTAGATTCAATATTAAAATTTTTTATTATTTTATAGTTACTTGTTATCTACTGTAATATACTTTTGCTTGTGTTTTTTAAAGTTTGAATAATAGAATATCATTTTTGTGTATTTTGTAGTTGCCCATTACCTACTGCGATTTGTTTCCTTGCTTTTTAAATTTAAATAAAAAAGCAAAAATACTGTTTTATTTTTCTAGGATGATATAAAAAAAAAATAGTAAAAAGGATAATGAAAGATGTGAATATCGCTTTTACATTTGATGCCGAGGGTCCTGTAAATACATGTAGTCTAAGACCCCGAAAAATCACAGTCTGTCACTATGTACAATTGTTGATATACCTTTCAAACTTATAAAGCTATATACTATATAAAAGTAGTAAAATTTATATAAGTTTCTTCCACAACAGCTTCTATACTGTTCAACATATCAGTGTCAAATTTGGCACGAATATTCTCTGAGATTGTAGAAAAAAATACTGTGGGGGTATCCACAACCAAGGGAATTCCGGGCACACTTAGTATTGATATAAATGTGTTTGTTAATTTTATTAATGTTACATATTAGAGGCGGGTTTTTACAAACAAAATCTACTTACGTTCTTTGCAATATGTTATTAACATATAATACCATGTTGCTAATGATGGTTCAATACCCATATTGTTAAATTCCTTTAAAATTTTCAAAGCATCATTTCTTGCACTACTGCCCCCACCCATCGTACTAATAGCATGTAGCACGGAATTTAAAGTTCCTAAATTGGGTTTGAGACCTGCTTTATTCATTTCAGTGAGTAGTTTTAGAACCAAAGACCACCTCATATCATAGCTTTCTTTCAAAAAATTAACCACCCTTAATACAGAGTTATAAGCATTTGTACTTAAAACTATTCCTTTTTGTTGCGCTTCCTCAAACAGTTGCCAAGCTCTATCGACTTGGAAATGCTTAGTCATGCCTTGGATTATGGCTGAATATGTTTCTGATGTTGGATTTTCTATGCTAATGAATAGTTCTTCAGCTAAACTGCCATCTCTATAAAAAATATTCAAATTATCAATAACAAGTTTCGTTTAAAGCTTAAAAAAATCAAACAATGATCTTAATCAAAACATAATATTTTTACTCGCAAACTCCTCTATAAAATCCTTATTTTACTATAAGGACCATAACCAGACTGCAACCAACAGCTACTCTCTGGGCTATGTGCCCCGCCGAGCGCTGAATTACAAGTTACAAGCCTGGCGCGTTAAGTGTAATAATTGCATATTACCATCAAAACGCTAATGTTTCGATTGCAACAAACACCAGCCGAAAGACTGATCCTACTTAAAGGTGTTCTCTTGCCAGCTGTCACACACCACTTGCAGACTGCAGTTTCGAGCTGTTAACTCTCGCCAGTGCAAGGTAAGCATGTGACGACCGGCACGAGGATCCTTTGACTATTTGGCACATCCCGGTATTTTTACAATAGTGACATGTAAAATAGTTAGCAGGCGCCATCTAGCGGTCCAGTGTCTGTTGACATGTCGCTATTGTAAAAATACCGGGATGTACCAAATAGTCAAAGGATCCTCGTGCCGGTCGTCACATGCCTACCTTGCACTGATGAGAGCCAACAGCTCGAAACTGCAGTCTGCAAGTGGTGTGTGATGGCTGGCAAGAGAGCTCCTTTAAGTAGGATCAGTCTTTTGGCTGGTGTTTGTTGCAATCGAAACATTAGCGTTTTGATGGTAATATGCAATTATTACACTTAACGCGCCAGGCTTGTAACTTGTAATTCAGCACTCGGCGGGGCACATAGCCCGGAGAGTAGCTGTTGGTTGCAGTCTGGTTACGGTCTTATAGTAAAATAAGGATTTTATAGAGGAGTTTGCGACTAAAAATATTGTTTTAATATTCCGCCCTCTAAAAGCACATTTGAACAATGATCTAATCACAATAAATAGTATAGTAATAGCATTTGAATCTTATTTGTGAACTAATTTATATTTAAATATTATATGGGAATATCATATGTAATCATGAAATTGTTGTTAAGAGCAGTTGTCATTTAAATATAGGCTGTTTCATAGTAACGAACCAATAATTGCATTAGAAAAAATTGGATAAAGTGAGTAAAATTTGAAGGTTAGAATCAATAATAGTATATTGTTTTATTAGGAGTAAAAGTGGCTTTTACTCCGAATAAGACATATTATTTTTCTTCAAACGTCGATTAGTTATGAAAAAATAAAGATAAAAAATTTAGCTGTGCGTTGCCTTTGGCAACGGAAGTAAAAGTCTGCTTGAGGGCAAAAAAAGTACATTTACTTCCGTTGCTAATGGCAATGCACACAGCAGTCGGAAATGTCAAACTTTAATGTCATGAAATGAGTAAGAAATGTCATGACTTTCTGACATTTGAAGAAAATCAAATTTATCAACTTTACAATCTGCACTTGAGACTTATTTCAAGCATTTTTGTTAAAAGTTAATAGGTACCTATTTCTATTTTATTTTTGTAGAAAGGAGTTTAGGTTAAGTTTATTGTATTGTTGTTTCCGCCCACCCTGGCCTGTTCCGCCCGATCTTGCAATCCGCCATTATGTCAGCACGGTGGTTGCACGATCGGTTTTGGAGCAGGTCCTGGTGAGGAACTGTTTGTACTGTTAATATTAATAACGAGTATGTGAATTGAATTGAGACTTATTTGCCAGGTAGAGAACACTCCAGCCCTATTTAGAATAAATACAATAACAAACTTAGGCTATTGTATCCTCCGATGTTAAGCGCCAATGTAGCACTTAACTACACATAGTTTCTATGACTTGAATACAGTCAAATATTATTGAAGAATGAGGTGTGAAATCCTTGTCATTTTAGTGATAACTGTCAATTGTTTTTATACCATAAAGCAAGGTCGGGCTGATTTAAATCAAGATAAAAATCATGATTTAAATCAACTGATTCAAAAAAAAATTACTATTCAAATCAAAGCCGATGATAATTTATTGAAGAAAAATAAATAACTTAGTGAGTCTTTTTAATTACAACAACAAGAAACAATCTCTCACAAGCAAATGCTATAAAGAAAAACAAAAAATAGAAATAAATAAATAAACACCACATAAATTAGACAACCCCCAATTCCAGAAGCCAGGGGCTTGTGCGGAAGGGGGTTACACATTGAAAAGACGCGGACATAGAACCATTTCCTCTGAAAGTGCCAGTGCCGGAGCCAGGATTCGAACCCGGTGGTGCGATGTCAGTGAGATTAATCGTGACTGTCACCTCGTGCCTTAACCCATTCGGCTATCGACCAGACATATTAAAATCAAACACTTAATTTTAATTGTCATTATAATACTTGAACAAAAATACTAATTTTCCTGCTTTTTTAATTACCAGTGTATTTCTTATAACGGAATGTACTAGCCCAAAGGTACTGAAAATTCCTTCCACTGACGCTGAAGAAGCAATTGCACAGAGAAATTGTTTCAACACAGCTATCTGTTTTTTGATTTCTGGATCAACATCAGCTTGTGATAGCCACCACTGAATTCCACTGACGTTTTTTGTAATTTCTTCAGAGAACATGATGTTTTTGAAGGCCAGAGAATGAGCATTAAATTTTATTGTTATTTTGTTATTTTATTATTAATGGTAACAATCCACTATTACCATACATTGCATTTATAGCTTCTATAGCCAAATTTTTTTCATCGGCAGTCAACTTGTACTTTTGCTTAGACGGATCCATCATGTAAGCTATAAAGTAGTAAGGTCTCAAGTGCTTGTTCATATCGGCGCTGAAGTTGTTGATGTTGAATTGATAATACTAGATCTTCTTCAAAGATATTCTCTAACTTTTTCCATTCTTTTATGGCATTTTAAAGAGTATTTTCCCTGTAAAGTATCCAGACCAATCGAGATTGATTTTAAAATCTTTAAGTATTCTTCAGCACTGCGTTTTAGGTCAATGTTTGAAACTTTTTGAAAGATTGCATTATCAATTTTCTTGTTTTCATCACAGATCTGCAGCAGTATGTTCCAATGAACGATATAAATTTCTAAGCGATCGGTAACACTATTACACCGCACATCACTTGGCATCACTAGTGTCTTACCACCTGCCTGCTTAAATTTTAAACTTGTTAATTGATTGTTGCGGAAGTACTTTACCACCTAAACTACATTTGCTTTGATATTCCTGATTTCCAGATCCTTACACAATGGATTTAAAATACGAGCTGAATCGCCATAGGTTATAATTTTAGACTCAATTTTTTCTTCAGTACTATTTCTCGTATTTGCAAAGCTGTCAATAACAAAAAACTTCACATGGCATCTATATTGTGATTCACATGATGAAATCAGGTCACAACAAATCTCTGTCAAATATTTTGAGGTATGAGGTTGACCTGATGTATCTATAGTTTCATACACAAAGCCCTGTCCTTCTTTGGTTGTAATTGTAGCAAAAACAACTGGCTCATTGTGGACGTTTGACCATCCATCAATCGACATATTTCAGCGTAAATCTTATCTAGAAGTGTGGTTGCTATGGTTTGCGGCATGGCAGGGTATAGCCAGGTCTCAATACTTTTATAGCTTTTTGACTTGCGCATTTTCTATGGATCGGAAGCTATAGTTCGTAACATAAATTCCTTTCGCAATCTGTTTCTCAATATTTTGTTCTAACTAAAAAACTAATCAAGGTATTATTTTCGGCTTTCATTTTCTTGTCAATTGACCTAGACTCTAACTCTGTTGATACTACCGGTTGAGACTTTACACAGCTTGATGTGAAATCGAGCTTAGAAGTCGACACAAAACTTGTCGGGGTAGGTTGTCTTGCCTGTTTCTAAAAGTTGTTGATTTAAAAAAAAATAATTAAACAAGATGATATATTAAGACCTCAGATTCAGATTTCAAAAATACCTGAAATTCTAAAATATAAAATGCCATACACTTTTTTATTTGACCCCTTTCCTTTTTGCCCCTTCAACCTACCCCAATTGATGTTTATAAAAAAAATTGAAACGTTAAAAAGATAAGATTTTTTACCCCAGAAATCTAAAAAATATGCCCCATAATTATTTTCACTACTTACTTCCACTTTCACTATTTGTCAATGTCAATACTTGTTCTACACAAATTTGATGGTGTGTTTTCATCCTTTGAACAATTCCTTGTATCTCTTTCTTACATTTTTTGCAAACTGCTCTAATTCAAATTTTTTAGGATCAGTTTGTTTATGTAAAACTGCCAGATATGATCTTTTCTTCCAGACATATTAATATTAACACAATTTAAAAACTTTCATTTCCTTGCCTTGCACTGTTTACTTCAATGCGCAAATAAACTGAAAACAATGGTGCATGACCTTGTGCATGCCGACTTTTATACGAGCAGTAGGAAACAAGTAGCTACAGTTATTCTCTTGCATAGACATGTTGGACGATAGTGTCAACATGCAATAGCCTGCTGAGTATGGCGTTTTTGTGAATTCTATTTTATTTCAATTTTATAATACTCAAATTCGTGAAATATGTAAAATTAAAATGGTTAAAAAAAACAAAGATGAACGTTTCCATTAAAAATTTATACCTATACATAAAAACCAAAAAAATCATGATTTTTTTTATTGGAATCATAATCAGTGATTTCTGATTTTTTTAATAAAAATCAAGTATTGCCCCACCCTGCCATAAAGCACTATTAACTATAAATGGGGCATGCCGTTGTATTTCTTATTGGGTTATTAAACTTAATATAGAGATTTGGCAAAAGTACTTTTGTATATCATAAAGTAAACGAATGCGAGAAGGAAAACAACAAAAATTAGGAACAAAATGTCTAACCCAGCATGCACACTTCCTTATTTTTATCACATTGTAGTGTATTAATGCAGGGCATCGATATTGTCGTGGCAAACGGTATAGTAGAATGAGGCAGTGATACGGGAGGACAAGAAACTTTCATTCGTGTCCCACTAATATAACAATCATCTGTCTCGCTTTCATTTAAGCGATTTTTGTTTTCTTTCTCACACTCATTTACTTCAGGATAAAACTACTTTTGCTGAATCTGTATACAAAAAGTTACTTAAGTTATCTAATTATTTTCATTTAATGCTTTAAACTCTTTTTTTATATAAATGAGTTTTCTTTACGATATTTACAGCAAAGCAAAACATTATAGGTACAGTCGTGGCCAATGAATATGAGGCAGCTTTTGAATCCGATTTTTGTGATATTTTAATGTTGTAATACTGTACTTTGGCAGCATGGAGCGTTGACGCCATGTTGACACCAGGTTGAGGTTAATAAATGCCCACTTTAAATTGGACAAATTTTGGTGCCTCATATTCACTGGCCACAACTGTACTATTAGATTAAAAAATGAGATTAAAAATTAACTAAGTCAATTTTATGTACTGTTTTTGTTTTCATTTTATTTTTGTTTTCTTTTTATTTTGTCTCTAATGGAATTTAAATTTAAGTATATTTCACCACCACTTAGGACATTACCTACATTTTTTATTTAATTTGCAGTTATAATTATAATGCTTAGATTTGTACTGTTCAGTTGAGTAGCTGTACCCCACACTTCACCTTATGCTGATAAATTAAGTAATATGTTAATTTACAATTTCTTCTTTAACACATTCAGCGCCAGAGCGTACACCAGTGTCCAATAAGCCATCAGGCCACAGCGGTCACCAGGGCGGACACCATTTACCCATTAACATTGGCCAGTGGACATTCAAATTCGAACAGTTTTTATCACTAATTGTCTGCTCTGGCCATTAATGGTATATAAATCTTGGGTACTAAAAATGGTCATTTGTATAGATTTTGGAAGCTGTGTCCGCTATTGTGACCTCAGTGGCCTGTGAAGAATGACTTGAAATTGCATGTACTCTATGGGCCAGGGCGGACACACTTAACACTACTGAAATAGTACTTGAAATCACTTTGTGGTGTCATGCTATTTTGTGATTGATAAACTTTTGACAGATGCAAAGAAGCAAATGTATTTACTCCAGTATTTCTGGCATGCTAATTAGTAAAAAACCTAGATATTTTTTATATAAATTATCATTTATTTCTTTAGAAAAAACAAATATATATTACAAAATAAAAGTACACAACTTAAAGACTAATAAAAAATGTCGAAATATCATCAGAATAATATAACACAGTACATGAAAAAATAATATACCTTTATCGGCTTCTTTTCCGGAGTAGATTTTCATATTCAAGGTGTAACCACCCCCCACATATAGTTTGAAAACTTTTACTCCGTACTTGTGCGCTTTATTTGGTATATATTGTTTTATTATTAATCTTCCCCAGAAAGGTATTAAACTTTCCTCTATACAGATTACTCTACCAGGAGTGTAGGCCATTTGACTATTAGATATAAATAGTGTCCGCTAATTATTTTGTGTCCACTTTAACGTACGCTGTGGCCTAGGAAGTTAATCAATTTATGTCTGCTATGGCCTGATGCGATAAAAAATAAAATAAATTCCCATCACCCTAGACAACCATTTACAGCGGAATTCACATAATGAAATTCTCTGTGGAAAATTAAGTCCTGCTATGCATTAAGATTTTTGAAAAATTATTGTAGCAGCAACATTCTTAAAACTCTGTATTATTCGTCTTTTCACTCCCACCTGAGAAATGGTATCGTAAACTGGGGGAATAGTGGACAAAATCAACGTGCTTTTATTTTGCAGAAAGTTGCAATGAGAATTCTAGCAAATCTAGGTTACCGCGAATCTTGTAGAGGGGCTTTTCGCCAACTTCGCATACTAACAGTTATTGGTATCTACATCTATGAAGCCTGCTGCTTTGTTTTCAAAAACAGAGCTATATACTCAAAATATAACTCTCCATGACCATGATACTCATCATAAATTTCAGCTTCAACCTGACTCTCACTCTACCTCATTATATCAAAGGAGCATTCTATACAATGGCTGTAGATTATTTAACTTTTTACCTTTGGAAATTCAGGAATCTGCAAATCAGTGTATCTTCAAAAGATTGCTCAAAAAATACTTAATAGACAGAAACTGTTACACACTGAATGAATTTTTCTCCACGTAATATTTTTTATATTGTATTTTCTCCACATAATGTTTTATATATTGTATTTTGTATATTTATATTGTATTTAATTATCTATGTACTTGTTAGTTTTATTCTTACTGTTTGTGAAATGTACTTTAAAATTTTTGTGACGTATTACTTCTACGTCCAATGGAAGTATAGACGCAAAAAAAATTTTTTTTGTTGAAATAGGCTTAAAATGTCATGAAACGCCGACATTTTAAATTTGAGCAAAAGAATTTCCTGCCTGTCGGTCTGTCTGTAACTTTTCTTGTGCGCACATTTACTCTGCAACCGTTTATGATATTGACTTGAAATTTGGTGCACTTATGTATTGTTACGAGATCTGGAACTAGATTATATTTTGATCTAATTCCGTTGAAGGATTCGGGGGTAAATGGGGTAAATAGGGGTCAACAGACAAAGCAAGCCATCAGAGTCCATAAAATTGCAATTTAGGGCATGTACGAAAAGTCAAGGTGTCAAATTTTTTTTTGCATCAGCTGCCCCCCTCCCCCACACTATTATGAATGGAAGTAAAAAAAATTTTTAATGCGATTTAGTGTGCATGCATACAAGAACGAAACGTCTCAAAAAAATTTTCTGGCGTCAGCTATCCGCTCTACCACCCCCACTCTATTATTAAAGGGAATAAAATATTACATTGGGATTTAGTGTGTATAAGACTTGGCTACAAGATCTGGATGTGGAAGTAGTGATTCCTTGGGCAGCGGTTTTTCTTCAAATATGTTGTACAATCGAATCTGATGTATATGTATCTGATGAAATAAATAATCTATTTATCTACCTATCTATCTATATAAATTTCACTGAATGCTAATAAGCAATTCAGGAAACATGGTGCCCTGTATTAAGAATTGCATAACTTGGAGATATAGGTACTGATCCTGCCACTACTTTATAAAAAAAGTGATACATGTGGATAGGATAAACACTAAGACCACATTCTGATATAAACACAGTTCATAGATTTTGTTTATACAGAAAATATATTTCAATATGTACTACTCTAAGTCATAAATCATATACCTATTTAGTAAACTGTTTTATTACGAATGTGTTCAATTATGATTGACTTACTTCCAGGTTTTCCTTAGTTTCTCCTTCGATCTAGAACTTTGCATGAACCATCTTTCCTCAATAAACTCATCCGATAGTGTATCCTCACTGTTGAAATAACAAAGAAGCTCCAATAACTGTTGCCGAGTTTCTTCAGATATTTGTATGCCTTTTCCTTTTAATAGTGAATGTACTAAGTAAGCATCAGATATCTGCACATCTGCGATAACCCTTTTTAAATCATCTTCAGTTACGTCACTTTTTTCATTGTAGACAACTCTGGGTAAAAAAGCTTTAACAACAGGATCTGCTTCTCTATGGTTAAAAAGATCAGCGTGTTCTTTTCTTATCCAATGTGCAGCTTTCCTTCCAGCCTCCTGTGCCATTGCAAATGTACGTTTACCAATATTAGACATTGGTATGAGGTAAGGATCGTCATGATATTTATAATGCGCTGCAGTAGGATCACGAGTTATTGTACTTTCTAAAGCTCTTAAAATATCTGTTGGTCCTCTTGGAATTCTTTTAGGGATTTCTATTTTCTCATCGACATTGGTAGAAAACAATTTATAATTTACCATTCTAGATACATATTTTGTTTGCGGTATATTTTTAGATCTAAAAAGGAATGACAAAATAAAGTTAAAACAGAAAACCGGATATGGCAAAGCAATTTATACCTTTTCAAAAATGCAGATATATTCATTGCAGATAACAGAAATATCCACTATTATTATTTTTGGTTTATATAAATAAAATGTTCACAGGTTGTGCTTAAATACTTTTATTTTCTGATATAAACATAGATTATTTAAAACACAATAAACACATGCGTTAACCTAACTTCGTTTCTATTTTGTTGGACAAACTGTAACTTTTTTATTTAAAGATTTTGCAGCGTTCAACAATCTTGCTGGGTAGTATTAGTCACGTTCATCACGCGGTAGCGCTAACTAAGCGATCACGTATCATTACGTCATTTGACCACAAGAAGCCAATCAGGACAGTGCAAGAAGCATAATTTAGGCATGTGATCAGTGAGCGCTACCTGATCGCTCACCGTGATGAACGCAACCATTAGCCTCGCGTGAGTTATTGGCGCGTAAACACACTTTAAGACACATACCTATTAAGCCGGGGATACATCTAAGAAACGTTGCCATTCGTTCGCATTTATTTGCATTACCATCATTGCTGCTTGTTCGCAGACATTCCGGAAACGTTTTTAGGTAACATGACAAATATGAACGAATTATGTGTGATTTCCAGCATTCGCGGCGTTCCACTAATTTGCGAAGTGTGTGTTGTTGTGACCACGTTTTAATTTATATACAGCAGAGTGTGCATTAAAAAAAGATGGCAGACCAATTTTTTATTTTAATCATCTCCAGAAGAACGGTAAATCTGCTCTGGACATTCTGGTGCAGTTTTTTAAAAAATGTATCACTCAAGTCTGATGGTAAGTTCATATCTATTTCTACTTACGGAGGGCATATTGGCATATCCAAGAGAGAGAGAGAGATCCGATAAGGAAATATTACATATATTGGTAAAGAAAGTATAAGATAACCTAAGTAGATCTATGACAGTTCTAGTGATATGAACTTTTCACTCAATAATTTCAGATGTTTGCAAAATTAGTTAATTTAAATTAAAAAATAGTGCCGATCTTCATATCTTACAGTTTTGAATTAACCAATTTTGCAAACAGCTGACTACACCTGTCATAGTTCTACTTAGGTAGTCCTGTACTTTATTTATCAATATATATATATATATATATATATATATATATATATATATATATATATTAAAGAAAAAGTTATGGCCAAAAATAATAAATATTTGCTTGTCGGATCTCTCCCTCTCTTGGATGTGCCCACCTTAAGTATAAATCATCCATCCTAACCGTTTAGGCCGCTAGGATCTAACGCACCGGGTAATGTCGGACTTTTATCGACTAAAACTTCTCATGGACCAGTGTTTCCGCGTGGACTGGAACTGCTTTCGCTATAGATTCGGCCACGGGTAATTCTTCATAAAATGATGTTAGTACAACATCTCACGTTTTCTCTGCTTACATCCCATGTCTGTTAAAATCATTAAGGATTCGGCGTTAGAGGTTTCTTAATTCTATATCCTCTTATTTTGTCCTCATTATACAATTTTCATCGCAGCTGCAATATTTTTTCCAGTTCTCCTCCGATTTCAGTAAGTACCTAATGAGGTTATCGGGGTTCCAATTTCCAATAGTATCTTACTCTCTCGGTTCACCACCGGTTGTAGTAAAACACGACATGTTCTGCGTGGTATTGCTT
Organism: Leptura quadrifasciata; assembly: GCA_963675555.1. Lineage (NCBI taxonomy): Eukaryota > Metazoa > Arthropoda > Insecta > Coleoptera > Cerambycidae > Leptura > Leptura quadrifasciata. The sequence continues at coordinate 87,330,983 of OY776675.1, forward strand.
TGTCCACAATGCACCAATCAATTTCAATATCATAACGAAACTTGCTACATTGCACCTTCTGTAAATATTTATGTTATAGACGATCCCAGCTCCCAAAATTGATGCGAGTAATCTTCTCAGACCTGCCTGGTGAAACATCAGTAAGTACTTTCCACTCGTTACCCTAGTACCAAAAAAGGTAGACCCTTCTCCAAGTTAACTCTCAAAAACTGTTTCAGTACTATCATAGACTATTACCAGTGTGGACATTCATACGTATATTATTTGTTTGTTAGTGACTTACTCCTGATACTGATATACTCTTCCAAATGAGGAACAATCCAAGCCAGTTCCTAATATATCCAATAGATGACGCCATGCGTACTCGGTTTAATGTCATTCTCAATTTGTATCATATAATATATGATACAAATTGAGAATGACATTAAACAACAATTTAAAAGATATTATAACTTTTAAATTGTTTAAATTTCCCGATTTCTGAGAGTTTCCCAATCTCGTATTCGTAGAAATGAGCTAAATTGATAAAAAGAATAAGGAACAATCCAAGCCAGTTCTTAATATATCCAATAGATGGCGCCATGCGTACTCGGTTTATTATCATTCTCAACTTGTATCATATATAACGTTTAAATAGTTTAAATTTCCCGATTTCAGAGAGTTTCCCAATCTCTTATTCGTAAAAATGAGCCAAATCGATAAAAAGGATTACGGTAGTTGGTCATTAAATCGTTTAAAAACGGAGCTGAGAGAAAAGGTGCTAGAGTTCATGGAAAAGAAGTTGATTTGGTTGAAAGGTATATAATTACATTTATGAACTTGTTGAATTTTTTGTTTATAAATCCTCTTTTATTCTAGATTAATCAATTATGACAATATTCTAGTTAGTACACACTTGAAGATGAAGATATAGATAGAAGGCAGACGAACCGGCCAAGTGCGCGAACTGCCAGGGGGCCCACCCGGCCAGCTACAGGGGGTGTCCAAAGTACCCCAAACAATCAGCCACCGCCACCCAAAGGCCGGTACAGAGGCCAACGATGACCTCAACACAGAAGGGCGGCGTGGCGCCAGGCACAAGCTACGCCAGAGTAGCCCAGGGCAAGGCAGGACAGAACACCGTCCCTGCCGCAAAACAACAAGCATCGCCAGAGGCCAAAAACCTCACAGCGGTGCTCGCACAGATGCAACAAATGTGCTCAGCGATGAGCGCATTTTTTGCACAAATGCCAAATTTAACTAATCTGTAATGCCTTTACAGGTTAAACCGGAAGTCCTGCAGATGGCGGCCTGGAATGTCAACGGCCTGCGAGAAAGGAGACTTGAAGTCGAAGAGCTCCTGACCAGGTACGACATAGACGTCATGGCACTGCAGGAAACCAAGATGACCCCGGCCAAGGAGATCAACTTCCCAGGATACCACACCTACAGGATGGACTGGGTAAACAATCCTCAGCGACCCGCGAGAGGAGTGGCCCTATTGGTGAAGAAAACCATAGCCCACCATCCGACAGTACTGCCTGAGCTAGAAAACATGAACGCCACCGCCGTAGTAGTGTCCACAGCGCGAAATGGCGACATACAAGTGGTCTCATGCTACCAGCCACCCCGCAGCACGCTTACCGAGGGGGATCTGGACGCAATCTTGCCCGCCAGGACACAGGTCGTCGCAATTGGTGATTTCAACGCCAAATCCCAGGAATGGAACAGCGGCATAACCAACACTCGAGGACGAGAGCTGCTGAGGTTCCTGGGACAGCACGCCGGCGAACTGATGGTGGTAGGACCGGACCAGCCCACCTTCGACAACGGCAGACACAGGCCAGATGTACTGGACATCGCAATCCTAAAGGAGATGACCTTCGAGGCAGAGATCACCACCAGAACGGAGGGATCTACCGAGCACAACCCGATCTTCCTAACCCTAGGAGGACAGGCGAGTGAGGACAACGCCACCTTCACGAAGAGACGAACGGACTGGGAATCGTACCGGCAGCACCTGCAGCACCTGCAGCAGTACATCGCACAAATTCCCAGGCTAGAAACCGTGGAGGACGTTGAGAGGGCCATCATTACCCTAGACCCTGGAGGAGCAGATCCTGGAAGCGATAAGGGCCAGCACGACGGAAATAGAAGTAAGAAGGCACCCAGCACCGATGGCAAACCTCCCAGAGGTCACCAGGCAGCTGATAAGGGACAGAAGGAGCGCCAAGAGACGGGCTCAGAGGACCAGGCTCCCCGCCGATAGAAGGGAGTACAATGTCCTCAGCCGAAGAGTGAAAGCCGCCCTCCAGGAACACCGTCAGGAGGGGTGGCAACGCCACCTTGAGTCACTGGATCCACAGGACAGAAGCATGTGGAACACACAACGTGCCCTGCGAAACCGAAGGAAGCCTATGCGCCCGATTCACGGAGAGCGAGGGATCGTCTACACTAACCAGGAAAAAGCCGAGGCGTTCGCCGACAGCTTAGAACTGCAGCGCAGAGAGAACGAGCTCGATGACGAGGACGAGGACTGGGTGGACGACGTCGAACGCAGAGTACGAAGGATCCGCCGCCTGCCAGATGACGACCACATCCGTCCGACTACCCCCGAGGAAGTCAAGGAAATCCTGAGGAGCCTAAAGCCGAGAAAAGCTCCGGGATGTGACAAGATAGGAAACATCGCTCTCAAAAAGCTGCCCAGGAAAGGAGTAGCGGCGCTAGTCAACATCGTAAACGCGATGTTAAGGTTACGGCACTTTCCAGCCAGGTGGAAAAAGGCCGACGTCATTATGATCCCTAAACCAGGGAAAGAACTAATTTTCCCGTCTTCTTACAGGCCCATCAGCCTCCTCCCAGCCATGAGCAAGGTTGCAGAACGGGTCATCTTGAAGAGGCTAACAGAGAAGACAGAAGAGCTGAACATCATCCCGGATGAACAGTTCGCATACCGAACAGGACATTCCACGGAACTCCAAGTGCTTCGCCTCGCCGAGGAGATCACCAAGGGGTTCAACCAGCGTCAAGTCACCGCGGCGCTGTTCCTAGACGTCGCCAAAGCATTCGACACGGTCTGGCACGACGGTCTCTTAGCTAAAATGATGAGTATGGGTTACCCCATCGAACTCGTCAAACTAGTGAGATCCTACCTACACTGCAGACAGCTAAGGGTGAAAATCTCGGACCAACTCTCCACCTACAGGACCGTGGAGGCGGGAGTTCCACAGGGATCGGTGCTGTCACCGCACCTGTTCGCCATCTATACCTCGGACCTCCCCCGGACCGACCATACAGACCTAGCCCTGTATGCAGACGACACCGCCCTGATTGCCAGATCCTGGAAGGCCAGAGACGCAACCAGAAAACTCCAGGAAGCGGCCACACTCCTGGAAGAATGGTGCACGAAGTGGAAAGTCGCAGTCAACGCCGACAAGAGCCAAGCCATCCTCTTCAGACGAGTGCGGAAAGAAATTCCCACAGGACACGTCTCCATGAACGGCGAGGACATCCAATGGTACGACACCGTCAAATACCTTGGCGTGGTCATGGACAGAAGCCTAACATGGAGACAAAACACGGACGCCATCACAGCCAAGGCCCGACGTACGAGAGCCCTCATCTACCCAATGACGGGAAATGGGAGCCGACTTAACTTGAGGAACAAGCTCACGCTTATCAAGACCCTCATCAGGCCGCAGCTGACGTACGCCTCGGTAGCGTGGGGCTACCAGGCGAAGTCCTACATGAAGAGAATCCAGGCAGTGGAGAACATCGCCCTCAGGACGATAGTTGACGCCCCATGGTACGTGAGAACCGCAGACATCGTCAGAGACCTGGAGTACACCACGGTCACTGAAGTCATCCGGGAACGAGCGAAGAAGCTGTACGCCCAATCCGAGGAGCATGGGAACCCGCTGATCAGACAGGCCACTGATTACGACCCCGCCGACGCCCCGAGGCACAAGCGACCGAGGGTTCAGCTACTGGACAACGGGTAAGTATAACCTTTATTTCCCACTAACAGATCTGTTTCAGATACGCCAGGACGGACCACCTCTACCAGAGACATGACGTTTTCAACCCTAACCCAACCTCCTTGCGGGCGTCGGACAACATACCGTCCGACGCCCGTTGTCCTACCTGCTCCGTGGAGACCGAAAGTGCTAAAAGAAGCACTTAGGTCTCCACACTCCCGAGCTACACAGCTCATCCTTACCTTTCCGACGATCCGGGGTAGGATATCAATTGATGTCCTACGTACCGGCAGTCAGTCCCAGCCAAAACTTCCTAAACCCAACTCGACCGATGACTACCCCCGGGGGTGACAAGCTGGCGAAGAAAGAAAACATCAAGACAAGAAGAGCGCCAGAAGATACCTCAGCCAGCGAGGTTCAACAGCCAGGACCAGGGGAGGTCCGCAGAAAATACCACGACACATCTCACATTTGTGAGCTGGGTCTGGTAGAAGTACGCGGGCCCACCTATCACGAAGGCCGGTCCAGGTCTACAGAGATAATCTAGGTGCAAAGAGTAATAGTCCTACTCGGCCCTAGTTATCGAGACCGACATCCAGCCAATGGATATTGGCGCGACAGACTTTCTGCTCTGCTCTTGATATAGATTACAATCTTAAAACACCAGATTTATCATAGTTGTCGGAAACGGTAATTTCCAGGAAATAAATGTCCTACCGTGTTAGAGCACTTTTGTACACAGCAAGTTCTGAAGTTTTCATTTTACATCCTAATTATTAACTTTGCTTTTTTTTATACATTTATTTAACTGTTTATTCAAGACATATTTTTGCGTATTGACATTGACAGACAATCAACCGAGTACAGCTGGTGTACTCTGACGGATAAAATAAAAGAGAATGTTCCCACTAACTAGCTTGTGTATGTAAATGTCCCTTCAGTGCTAAATTATGAACGCATTGCCGAACTGTGATTTTCACAGTGAACTCATCACCAACATAAGATACCTAAATGACCCTAAATTAAACTTAACCTAGTTTTATAGGCTTAAAGTGTAAACCAGTGTAAACATAAACAAACTATTAATATTTAAAATGGGTGAGTTGTGTATAAAAATTCTTTTCTAATGAAAACGTGATTGAAAATTTTCCATTTTGCAGATTTGAATGAAGCAAGAAAAAATTTAGAGGCATGTTTGGGTGAAGAATTAAAAAAAGAATATTTTGCTTTACTTCGGCAGTGGTTTTTATTCAGTGCTCCTATAACGAAAGATGATTTTGATAAAAGTGTGAGGAGACTTCTTATAAATGAAGAGCAGGTTCGTTGTCACAATTATTTTCTCTTGGCCATTCTAGCAAAAACAAGCTCTAACAATAGACCCAAAAGCATAAGAAGCACCAATGATAAAGGTGTTTTTGAATGCGCCGATTTTTCTGAATATGTACAACCGTCCAGTCCCACAATGCTACCTCCATCAGATTATGAAAGTCGAAGTGCAGCTGCAGAATTGTTCATACCCGATGGAGGATTTATTGCAAGTAGAATAGCCGTAATGGCCTGGGAAAATGGTTTGGAAGGAGCAGATGAAAATGTTACAGACTTAGTTGTACATGCGTGCCAGGTATTTGTTAGAAATATTATTATGGCCATGATTTCGAGGAAAAAAGGATATAAAGTCAGGGACGGAAAGTTTCAGTTTGGTTTTAATCAGGCCATACCAGATCCATTTATTAGAAATTTTAACAATGTTATTGACGATACTCTAGAATCTAAGGTAGAAGTAGCAAATGAAGATAGTAGTTTTAAGCCAAAGTGCAAAATGTCTTTGGAAAATGCAGAGCAACAAGTAGCGTTTTCCTATTCTTGTGCCAAAAAAAGGAAGTGCGATAATGTTTTGACTGTGAGGCTTTTGTACGATACTATAAGGGCAAATCCCAAGATTTTAGGTTTACATTCTATACAGTCTGTTAATTTACTTAAGCTTGGTTTGCAGTTGGATGATGAGGATGACTTTGAAATTAGTTAATAAAGTGGTTATGCCCTACTTAGGTAGTAAAATATTTTACGTTTTGAATGCAACTGCACCATAGACACTTATAACACTATTTAATTTGTGATTAGTTTTTTATTTTCAAAGTAAAATTTTATTTTATTTTAATTGTTATGGAGTTAACTATTGAATAAAGTTTTTATTTATTTTAATATAGCTTTTTTTATTTATTGCTTAATGTAATAAAAGTGAGTAAAGGACCACGCAGGAAAAAGTGGTTTTGGTCAAATAAGCTGAAATTCGAATATGTTGTACTTCTTGTCGTTGTGAACAAGAGCCTCAATGGGCGACCTCCGAAAATGGACAGTTTTTGAGCTACACGTAAAAAGATAGTATGAATGATGGTGTGTATTTACTATGAGATTTGTTTAAACTGCATCGTAGCAGGGATATGGCTCAGTGGCAGAGCATTCATTAAACTAAAAAATTAAAGAACAGGGCCATTAGACATAATTAAAATGGATTATGTTTTTATTCCTGCTCCTTAACTGCTACTGGATGTATATCCTCTTGTCGCCTATGACCTGCATTAATAATATTTGCAAACATTGCGGTGCTAGGATATTTAACTCGTGGCTGATGTCTGGCATATCCTAAAAACCACAATACGCATGTGCACATTAACCAAGTGTTCTGGCTCCAGTTTTACAAGAGCAGTAATGCCCTAAGATCAGTTCATTATCTTCAACTAAATCTTGTTCGTTAGCTTGTTAGATTACATCGTCATCAATATGATATTGTTATGTGCTGCCCTCTAACGAGGAAAAGATGTGATTAAGTTCCTGTTCAAGGTGAAAGGAAACCTGTTATTCTGTTACTCCCTGACTAGTAGGGTGGCGCCGTCTATGAGCCAATTGACGAACGGTCATCTATCACATGGTAGAAAACTCTGTAGGATTCCAGAAAATTGTGGAATACTGTTCTGGTACATTTCTATGGGTGTATATAAGGAGGTGAATCCAGCAGATGGGGGAACAGTACAGTTTAGTGAAGTATAAAGAAGAGTTCAGTTCAGTGAAAGTTTTTAGGTTAGACAAGAGTTGACAAGTTTAAGAAGAAAAGTAAAGTACATAGTGTTTTAAAAGTAGTGAATTTATATTAGATTAAGTTATTATTAGTTGTGTGATTTTTAAGTATTTACTAGTGTAATTTTAGTGATTAATAAAATAGTGGTTAGTGAAAATTCTTGTTGCAAGTTATTTAAACCCACAGAGTGTTTACTGAAGACTGTAAACACGTAACAATTGGTGTCAGAAGCGGAATTGCAACAGAATTTCTGAAGAATTTGACGAAGTTCCATAGTGTTCTATTTGGAAACCACTGGAGATAGTGAAGTGAGTTGAACTGGGAAGTAATAAACATTAGACAAGAGTAATTTGTGTTAGTGTGAGAAAATATTTGACTTGTACCTAGCATAGACTTTAAATAAGGCTTGTTAGTGTTGTTTGTTAGTTTTTGAATGGAAACAAGAAGCATGGCTGCTGAAAAACAAATGCAAGACATGTTCGCCGCATTTAGAAAAATTATGCTAGAGGAAAAAGAGGAACAAGAGAAACGACGTCAAGAAGAAAAAGAAAGATGTCAGAAAGAAAAAGAAGAACAGGAGAGACGTGAAGAAGAAAAAGAAAGAAGGCGTAAAGAAGAAAGGGAAGAACAAGAAAGAAAACGACAAGAAGAAAAGGAAGAATTGAGAAAAATTATACAGGTGCAACAAGATGCTATCCTGTCAGCCACTAATGAGGTCAAGGAAAAAGTAGATAAAGTTGAACAAAAAGTGACTGGCGTTGAAGGAAAAGTGACCGCAGTCGAAGAAGAAGTAGGTGATGTCAAAGGAAAAGTAAATAAGGTCGAAGGGGAAGTTAGTGGAGTTAAAGGGAAAGTTACTGATATGGAAGAAAAATTTCGTGCAGTTGAAGGAGAGGTAGAGCGACTTAAGCGACTGTTAAGAGAACAAGGGGGCCAGCTGGTATTATCATCGTCAGGTCCTCGATTACAACCGCCTTCCTTTGATGGTCAAACTTCTTGGTCAACTTACAAGAGACAATTTGAGGCAGCGGCATGCGCAAACAATTGGAGTAATGAAGACAAAGCTATGGCATTGGTGCTAGCATTAAGAGGTCAAGCCTCAGAGTTGCTTCAGACTATCCCAGTGACGCAGCAAAGGGATTTTAAAGTTTTAGAGGCTGCACTAGATCTGATATGGCGACCAACACCTCGCCCAAGTATACCGGACTCAGCTCAAATCACGCACACAAAAGGCTGGGGAAAGTTTACAAGATTTTGAAGCAGCTGTTGAGCGACTGACATACCTGGCTTACCCGGATGCGCCCAAAGAATTCCAGGAACAATCAACGGTTGGTACTTTGATTGATGGTATAAGAGACGAGGAGATCAGGCGAGTCCTTAGATTATCTCGAGATAAGACTGGTAGTGAAGCCTTGATCCGTGCCCTCGAGGTTGAAGCCGCTTACAAAGAGACTGCACGTCCGAGAGTACGAGCCATGAAGGTAGAAGAAGAGGATCATTTAGAAAAATCAAATATGGAATCTTTGATGGCTGACATGCACAAAATGATAAGCCAGTTGATGACCAAATCAGATGCTGCAAGGAAGCAGGAAAGAGAACAGAGCGATGAACAGCCAAGGAAATTGATTCGTTGTTATAAGTGCGGCAAAACAGGGCATATTAAGCGAAACTGCCGGCAGCGGAGCCCTGAGAGAGTAAATGCCACAACGACTGAAGAGCTGCAGGAAAACTAAAGATAGCCAGCACCTTGGGGGCTGTGCTGGCTGGTGAACACGGTGCCCCCAGAGAGATACGGGTTTCCCAGATTAGAAGAGTCCCGAGTAGTCTGCTGTTGGATGGCTATGTAAACAAACGGAGATATATCTTCACTATCGACACAGGTGCCATGTCATCAATAGTGCGACCCGGATTTTTATCAGGAATAAAAGTTGATAAAAGCCAAAATGGATTGGTCGTTCGAACAGCCACAGGAGACAGGGTAAGGGTTCATGGAGAAGTTGACCTAGAGCTGCAGTTTGGATGCCTGTGCTTTAGTCATAGGGTTATTGTGGCTGATATCACTGATGATTTCATTTTGGGGCTGGATGTTATGGGAGTACAAGATCAATTTATACTTGACGTGGTAGAACGAGTTCTAAAGATTGGAAATGAAGAATTTATTTTGTCAACAGCAAGGCTACTGACGGCTCAGACAATCAAGATTCCTGCCCGTTCAGAACAAATAATCGAGGCCATTCTGGAAGGAAACTCTGGTGGATACCGTGTTGGCCTTGTTGAAAAAGATGATTCAATTAAGACAGAAAATGTAGTCTTAGCAAGAACTCTAACCCGGACAAAAGACAAAATTCCAATTAGAGTGGCTAATTTAAATTACCACTCAGTGACTTTCAAGGAAGGCGAGGCAATAGGATCCTACGAACCAGTCCAGTTGAAGCAAGGTGCGAGGAACAAGGGGAGAAATGTTCGCCAACCAGCGTAGACAGGGAAGTTGTGACTTTGTTGAGTTCCCAGTTTGAACACCTATCTGAGGATGAACGTATAGAGGCAATCAAGTTTTTGGAGAAAGAAAGTGCGGTATTTGCCAAAAACACAGACATCCTCACGAAAACTGATATAGTACAGCATTGGATAGACACTGGTGATTCAGCCGCCATCCGCCAACAACCTAGGAGGTTGCCACTAGCTAAACAGGAAGAAGCTGCTGCGATGGTTCAAAAGATGCTACAAGATGGAGTAATTGAGGAATCAACCAATCCCTGGTCATCACCGGTAGTTTTAGTTGCCAAGAAGGATGGGACTTTGAGATTTTATGTCGACTACCGGAAGCTGAATGATGTTACGAAGAAAGACAGCTATCCACTACCACGAATTAACAATACATTAAGTAAGCTGGCAGGGTCACAATGGTTTTCAACTCTAGATCTTCGAAGTGGGTATTGGCAGGTGGGACTTCACCCTGACGACAAGGAAAAGACTGCCTTCTCAACAGGTAGTGGTCTATATCAATTCACCGTGATGCCTTTTGGACTTTGCAATGCACCAGCTACTTTTGAAAGATTGATGGAATTTGTACTCCGAGGACTAACATGGAAGACGTGCTTAGTTTATCTTGATGATGTAATGGTTATGGGACGAAACTTTAAGGAACATTTGGAAAATCTTCAAGAAGTATTTGGGAGAATCAGAAATGCACACCTAAAGTTGAATCCAAAGAAGTGTCTACTATTCCAAAAAGAAGTGAAATTCCTTGGACATGTCGTATCTTCGGAGGGAATACAGACAGACCCGGACAAGATCTCTGCCGTGCGTGATTGGCCAAGACCTTCAAATGTACACGAATTACGAAGCTTTCTTGGCTTCTGCACTTACTATAGACGTTTTGTGGATATAGCAAAGCCACTACACCAGCTAACGGAGGAAAAGGTAAAATATCAGTGGACACCGAAGTGTGAAATATCATGGAAGAAACTGAAAGCAGCGTTATGCAGTAGTCCTGTGCTAGCATATCCCCAACAAAAGGGCCTCTATATTCTTGACACGGATACTAGCAACTCCGCAATCGGATGTGTACTATCTCAAGTCCAAAATGGAGAGGAAAAAGTAATCCAGTATTTCAGTAAGGTACTGTCCAAACCGGAGAGGAATTATTGTGTAACAAGGAAGGAACTATTAGCCATTGTTAAGTCCGTGGACCATTTTCACAAGTACCTCTATGGCCAACATTTCAAAATCAGGACCGACCATGCTGCATTAAAATTTCTATTGCAGCTGAAAACCCCAGAAGGTCAACTGGCTCGCTGGATAGAAAGACTGCAGCAATATGACCTCACAATCGAACACCAACCTGGAAAGTCTCATAAAAATGCAGATGCTCTGTCAAGAAGACCGTGCAAAGATGACTGCAAGCACTGCTATCGGGTTGAAAAAGCACAGGGCACGGTAATAGTAAACACAGTTCAGGTAGATGTTCCAGATGATTGGACAAAGGAAGTTCTAAGACGAGAACAAATGGATGACAGCGTAATTGGTCCTATATTAAGGGCAAAAGGAAAAGGAACGCGACCGGAATGGAAGGATGTTTCGGACAAAAGTGTGGAGCTGACGGCATTGTGGGCACAATGGCACTCCCTTAAGGTTGTAGATGGGCTATTAAAGAGAGCATGGGAAAGTCAAGATGGGAAGGAAGTTACCATGCGTCTGGTGATACCCAGCTGTCGGATCCCAAAAGTACTTCAGGAAATACATGATGGAGTATCCGGGGGACATTTTGGTATGAATAAGACATTGGCTAAAGTATGGGAACGATTTTATTGGATAAATAGCCGTCAAGATGTGGAGGCTTGGTGCCACAAATGCAAGGCTTGTGCAGCCACCAAAGGGCCACAGACGAAGAGCAGGGGCCAAATGAAGCAATATAACGTCGGAGCTGCTTTTGAGAGGATTGCTATAGATATGGCGGGCCCATTCCCAGTGACAGATGAAGGGAATAAATACATCCTGGTTGCTATGGACTATTTTAGTAAATGGCCGGAAGCCTATGCTATTCCAAATCAGGAAGCAGTTACTGTTGCTCGAGTTCTCGTGGATAACCTTGTATGCCGATTTGGTGTACCCCTGGAGCTACATTCCGATCAAGGGAGAAACTTTGAGTCGGGGGTATTTCAGAAAATTTGTGAGTTGCTGGGCATTCACAAGACTCGGACAACCCCTCTTCATCCCCAGTCAGATGGAATGGTGGAACGACATAATAAAACCATGAAGGAACATCTTTCTAAGGTAGTTCACAAGAACCAGCGAGATTGGGATCGACATATACCATTTTTCTTAATGGCATACAGGGCTGCCATTCATGAGATTACTAAACAGACACCGGCTCGTGTAATATTTGGGCACGAGATGAGACTGCCATGTGATTTGATGTTTGGTACACCAGATAAGAAGCCACTGTCCGTGGATGATTATGCAGACGAAGTTAGTCAACAGCTGAGGAATGTCCACGAGTTGGTTCGAAACCAAGTTAGCATAGCTAGTGACAGGATGAAGGCTCGCTATGACCAGAAGGGGACGTCAGCAGGATTCAAGGAGGGCGATCTGGTTTGGCTATATAACCCACAGCGAAAGAAGGGAAGATCTCCGAAGCTTCGCCCACCCTGGGAAGGACCGTATTCAGTCATCACTCGGATCAATGACGTTGTTTACCGAATTCAACGTAGTAAGAAGTCCAAGATGAAGATCGTGCACTTGGATAGGTTGGCGAAGTATGAAGTATGTTGGGGAATCTGAATTGCCTGACCGGGACGTTCAGGCTTAAGGAGGGGGCAGTGTTATATGCTGCCCTCTAACGAGGAAAAGATGTGATTAAGTCCCTGTTCAAGGTGAAAGGAAACCTGTTATTCTGTTACTCCCTGACTAGTAGGGTGGCGCCGTCTATGAGCCAATTGACGAACGGTCATCTATCATATGGTAGAAAACTTTGTAGGATTCCAGAAAATTGTGGAATACTGTTCTGGTACATTTCTATGGGTGTATATAAGGAGGTGAATCCAGCAGATGGGAGAACAGTACAGTTTAGTGAAGTATAAAGAAGAGTTCAGTTCAGTGAAAGTTTTTAGATTAGACAAGAGTTGACAAGTTTAAGAAGAAAAGTAAAGTACATAGTGTTTTAAAAGTAGTGAATTTATATTAGATAAAGTTATTATTAGTTGTGTGATTTTTAAGTATTTACTAGTGTAATTTTAGTGATTAATAAAATAGTGGTTAGTGAAAATTCTTGTTGCAAGTTATTTAAACCCACAGAGCGTTTACTGAAGACTGTAAACACGTAACAATATGCTATCCAGAGTTGGCATTTGGTTGCATTTCTGAAACGGGAATAAATTCGCACTGATTAGACCTGGTTCATTTCCAAGTTCATCGTATTCAAACCTGTCTGAATCCTCTCTTTGTAGTTTATCTTGAACGTAAGCAGGTGCCAAGCTGACTTGATAAATTCCTACTGTCAGCTCCTTTAAATAATCTCAATTAAGTCTGGGAAAAAGGGGTATATGATTTTCAGTTAAATGAACCCATCTTGCATTTCTGGTGTGAAGGTTGTCTATTTCAACACTGGCTTGAAGAACGTTAGGTGTCTGAGATTTCTCTAGCATTATTTGAGCTAGTTCTACGTTTGCTCCCTCCATAAGTATTGGCTCTCGATATTTATTAAGGATTGCTCCAGGAATCCAATAAAAGTCTCCGATATTAATAGCATGGTGCTTAGGAATTATCTTTTCAAAAAAATTAAAAACAGATTTTATGTGACCATTACGTGCCTCTACTATCCACCTCGTTTTGGTAATCAATATGGAATCATTAGCTTCTTCGGTATTAAGTTGCCATTTACCATGCTCTAGACGTGATGTCATTTTGTAATTAATAATATATTTTCAAGAAGTGGCAAAACGTCTGAATAACCACGGTCCACAATAAAAATGTCATCATTATTGAACCACTCTCGAAGCCTATTGGCATCCACTTCAAATTCGTTACGGAGCATTGAGGCGTCATTATTACGCGAATTGGAGAAGTAAGGACCATGAATATCTCATATCCATCCGGGGCTACACCGAGGGCTGGCTTTATCAAGTGACTGAATATGATTGCCTCAGTGATCTAAAATTTCTACTTTTCTGAATATAGGCATAAGTTCCATCTATGTATGCAATCGCTACTCGCAGATCCCGATTAGAGTCTCCTCAAAATCCGTCACATGTCTCTGCATATATTGCTCTCTTGTAATTGAATTCAATCTTTTATTTAGAGGAACAAAACGTACCATCAAATGATCTTCTTAATGTGGTAATAACAAGACTTACAACTTGTCTGCTCGTGTACCTGAAAATGACTTTCAAAAAATCATCAGATAATCCTTGACGAAGTTTGCATATAAATAATAACAAATCTCTTTTGCTAATATGTCGATGAGTATTTTGGCTAATTACAGGTACAGAGTCACAATATGTACCCAAATCTTGAAATTGTTGCCGTGTTATTGGGCTTGTGCTATTTTTCGTTAAATTCTAGCTGATGTAAAACCTGTAAAATACTTTGCAACTGAGCACCGTTTCAGCGATATGATAGATAGATAGATCTTTTTATTGGTCAACAAATACACCGTAGTGTTTTGACAAATCAGGTACTTACATAATTAAATATATAAATATAATTTTAAAAATATAGAATATATCACAGCAATACAAAAAATACAATAAATATGAACATACACATAAATAGCTATAATTTATAATAATGTAAAAATATTTAATTGTACAATAAATTAAAGTCATTGAAGTGAATGTCTATTTAGTCATAAGAAAAACTGGTGGTATCATAGTAAGCCTATTCTATTAAATGTTTTTTCAATAAAATTTTAAATTTATTTATGAGCTTTGAATGAAACAGGCAACTTATTGAACAGTCTCTGACCTAGCATATTTTTGCTTGTTAAGCTTAGCCTATGTTGAGGATTAATTATGTTAATCTTGCTTCTGGTGTCATGGTCTATTATAAAATTGCAAACCCTCCAACAGAACTCGTAGAACAAATCCATTGGTGTCTAAATGATGATGACAGCAATGAGCTGATTTGGGTATATAAATATTTTAACCTCTCCACAATAAAATTGTGAGAGGTTACTAAAATTGGTTCAAAAACGAAAATTGAGATAACATCAAATCTTTACGTTTTGAGGTTTTAGGAACCCAAAAAAGTGGTTTTTGAAAAATGTCTGTGTGTGTGTATGTATGTGTGTATGTGTGTTAGCACGATAGCGCCGAAACTACTGAACGGATTTGAATGAAACTTTGCGTGTGCGTTTCTTTAGTGTCCCAGAAGATCTGAAAAGGTTTTGGTTGAGATCGGATTACGTTTAGTGCCATTTTGACGCAACAAGTTGTTTATTTTATATTTACTTTCAATTTACAATGGAACCATTGAAAAGCAGTTAAAATTCTGATTTCAACGATATATCACACTTCCACCCTTTCGATTAGGTTTCCGTGAAAAAAATTAAAAACGAAGCAAATATGGCATAGATCGCATTTCGCATGACATGATCGATGCGCGTAGCGGTTACATCGTGAAACTCGTCACATCACGTGTCAATTCACGTGTGAGGGTTTCTTCACTGCTCTAGAAGTAGAGCGGATTACGTTTAGTGCCGTTTTTAAATATATATAGAGACAAATCGAAGAATTAAACTACAAATATTCCTCTAAAATCTAGTAAAATTACTGAAATGCTAATGTTTGATTTAACAAAGACAGCCGTGAGCGATCGGATTGCAATGAGCAAATTTTGATGATTGTCATTGTCATCGTTTGTCATCCGATAACGTTGGTGTCATGTCATGTTAATAAGATTTCGGCACATTTGTAACTTTTAGTGGATTGTCACAAACTTTAAAGGTAGATGTAACAATATCAATATCATATGCTTTCTGTACCTTCGTTGGTGAATTTATTAT
This sequence comes from Leptura quadrifasciata, assembly GCA_963675555.1. Lineage (NCBI taxonomy): Eukaryota > Metazoa > Arthropoda > Insecta > Coleoptera > Cerambycidae > Leptura > Leptura quadrifasciata. The sequence goes on from OY776675.1 coordinate 87,346,518, forward strand.
AGATTATCACTTTACCAATTTTCAGTTTGTTGCTTTACAAATCTGTAGCATTTAGGATAACTAGACTTTCTTAGTCGTTCAAGTGATGTTAAAGTTGTTAATATCCTAATAGTATATTATTCAACGAGGGATAATGTAGGTAATAACTCGCATAGATGATTGTAAATTCATTAAGTTGAGGGTTTTTTAGTGCCCCAGAAGATCTGAAAAGGTTTTGGATGAGATCGGATTACGTTTAGTGCCGTTTTGTTACACAATTTAATGCTCTTTTCGGCTTCAAAGATCCACCGAGTGGGGAGGTTTCAGCCGCTTCCAGTATCTGCCGATTTTTTTATGATAAACACTTTAACTCTACACTCGACAGAAAGCCTACTTAGATTGTGTAAACCATTGCAAAACATACAAGAATTATTGCAATTAAGACATATGCGACAGCTTCAATATCCCGAGGTGGTAAGTTAACATCTTCACAATGATGAATTTCAATTTCACGCTTGAGCTCATTTTCATTTCCAGAAATGCTAACCATTGCTCGTGGCTGCAGAGCAATGTTACATATATAACAGTCTACTCTTCTCCTAAACAGGTCTGGATTTTTAACAGCCAAAAGTCAGACGCTTGTTATAGAATTTCTTCTATTGTTAACTAATACAATACCAAAGTTGTAACAAATAATCACACAAGTCGTTATTAAAATGTTTACAAATGTCAACACATTTAATTTTAGACAGGCTATAGGCCTACTATTATTTTTTAATTAATTCTAAAATTCAAATAACGTAGAATTTTCGTTTAGACAAATATAAGATAATCACTGGGAACAAAGCAAGTGTGTGCTTCTGCAAATGTATTTCTACTTGTGAATAATAATGATAACCAATAATACTATGTACCTAAACGTTTAACTACATTTAAGGAATATTATCATGTTCTTCAATTTTTTAGTTTAATAATAATTATGGTTGTAAAATTATATATGCTGTTTTAAAATTGATTTAAACAGGAATGGTATATAAAAGAAATTCTGGTGACACCAGTGATCGAACCCGGGGGGACGTTTCACATGCAAAACGAATGTTCTGCCACTGAGCCATATCCCCGCTATGATGCAGTTTAAACAAATCTCATAGTAAATACACACCATCATCCATACTATCTTTTTACAGTGTAGCTCAAAAGCTGTCCATTTTCGGAGGTCGCCCATTGAGGCTCTTGTTCACAATGACAAGAAGTACAACCGAGAGTACAACATATTCGAATTTCAGCTTATTTGACCGAAACCACTTTTACCTAAGAAATGTGCGTGGTCCTTTAAATGACAGTTCAGTAGAACCGTAACTTTTTTATATGAAAATATAATATACCTACTATAACTGTACAATCAACGAGTAAGTAGTTGTAAAAATTAAGTTTTTTACAGAATAATAAAATTTTGTAGCACTCCCATAATACTAAATATTAATTAATAGAATAAATTCAAATAAATTCAATTCAGATTTTAGAGAGTGGCACTCCAAGAAGCAATTATGCATATTTATTAAATTTTGAAGAAAATTAATAACAAATATGTATTAGCTGATCTACTGCCATGCTGATATAAACTTGAATAACGTGTGTGGAGTGCTCGAACGTTGAAGCCAGATAAGTTTAACTCCCTAATGAAGTTATTTTGTCGGTATCCCATAATATCACATAATGTACTTGTGCTACCCTATAATAAAGTCATCATCTTAGCTTAGAGCGAGGATGTATTTCATCAGTTTATTAAGTACTGATATTTCCTGTCTCATAGGTATGCACACTTGCCTAGTTTCTATAAAAAAATCTTCGTTTGTTATTTTCCAAAATTTTACCAATCCTTATAAGAGAAAATTCCAAAACTAAGATTAACATGTTGACTCATTGCTGGTCATCTTAGTCAAAATTTCTTTGATTCTATTTTCTTTAATTTATTACCTGAAGATATAGATCAAACTGTATATAGATTTAAAACTATACAAGTAATAAAAAATTTGCTATTAGGAGTCCTATCTATAAGACTTTACAATTATTAGGAATCTTAGATTGTAAAAATTTAATATTTGATTAAAGTTTTAACGAGATTGAATATTATAGTTATAACGATTTAAGTTTTGTCCAGAAAGGCCCAAACTTGCGGACTGGAGGTTGGCCACCGAGGTTATAAAACCTGATAAAATCAGATGGGCAATTAGTAAGTTCTAACCACTTAAATCTCCTGGGATGGACGGAATATATCCAATTTTGCTCCAAAAGGGGCTAGAGGTATTAATACCATACTTATGGAAATACATACCAAAAATATGGCGGAAGGTGAGAGTCATCTACCTACCAAAAATAGGTAGATTATCGGACCAAACGCCCAAGTCATATAGGCCTATAAGTCTATCCTCTTTCCTACTTAAAACGATGGAAAGACTGATACATTAGAGACGAACTACTAAGGAAAAATCCCCTGAGTGAACGTCAATATGCATACCAGCCAGACAGGTCGACAGACCTTGCGCTGGATGAATTAAACAGACTACCAGCAAAGTCCCTCGAGGACAAGGAAATGGCAGTAGTTACATTCCTAGACATAGAGGGAGCGTTTAATAACGCAACAACGCACTCACTAACGAGTGCATTATCAAACAGAGGAGTCCCAACAACGATCTGCCGGTGGATTAAATTCAGCCTAGATAATAGGATTATAATCTCTAATCTAGGTGAGCTTTCCATTGAGGCGAAAGTGAGCACAGGCTGTCCCCAGGGAGGGGTACTATCTCCACTACTATGGCCAACCCTGGTTGACGAACTCCTCCGGAAACTTTCCACAGAGGGCTTCTATTGCTTAGGATATGCTGATGATCTAGCAATAGTCGTTAAGGGGCGATTTGCGAATACAATAACTGAGCGTTCGCAAAGAGCCCTAAATGTTGTCGACAAATAGTGTTGCAAGGAAGGACTTTCTATAAATCCCCACAAAACCACAGTCGTCAATTTTACGCGGAGAAGAGCACTGCAAGGCCTAAAGCCCCTAAGGCTCAACGGAGTGGAAATTCCATTTGCCTGTGAGGCAAAATATTTAGGAGTCATTTTTGACCAAAAATTAACATGGAATTCTCACATCCAAAAAGTCACACAGAAAGCCACAATCGCCCTGGGAAGGTGTAGGCAAATGTGTGGAAAAAACTGGGGGTTAAATCCCAAAATGAACCTGTGGTTATACACCAGGGTAGTGAGACCCATGATAACCTATGGATCAGTGGTATGGTGGACTAAGACGGTGCAGTCGGGAGCAATAAGGCTGTTAAGTGGGGTACAAAGGCTTGCTTGCCTGTGCGCCACAGGGACTATAAGAACTGCTGGACCTGCCACCCTTACACGTATTCATACAAGGCGAAGCTCGGTCAGTGGTGCACAGGTTAATGCAAGGCCAAACGCCAATTAGCCAGCAACACGGGACGGAGTACCAGAAGTTATACTCGGAGATGAGGGCAGATCCCATTCTAGGCATGCCCACGGATGTAATGGTCCCAAGGTATAACTTCAACAAGAACTTTCAGACTGTTATACCAGACAGGGAGGATTGGAAAAACGGTCCTCCCATAACAGCACAGACAGTCTGGTACACTGACGGCTTCAAGACAGAACAAGGAGTTGGAGCCGGGATTTATGGGACAAGGTCAAAAGCCAGTATCCCGATAAGTCTAGGGAAATACGCAATGCTGTTTCAGGCTGAAGTGATCGCCATACACTGTTGCGCAAGGGAGATAATAGGACAAGGCACTGTTAACCAGTCGATTGCCATTTTCTCTGATAGCCAAGCGGCAATAAAAGCAATCAGTTCCATGCAAATCAAATCAAGACTGGTGTGGGACTGCTTGACAGCCCTTACAGAGCTGGGAAGTCAGAACAGAGTGACCCTAGCATGGGTACCAGGACACGAGGGATACAGAGGAAACGAAAAGGCTGACCAACTGGCCAAGGAAGGCGCACTTGAAGCCCTAATAGGACCCGAGCCCCTTTGTGGCATGGCAAAGCCATGCATACGAGCAGCCATTATGGAATGGGTGCAAAATAAATCTCTGGAATGGTGGAGGAACTTCCCAAGATAGAGACAAGCCAAGGAGTTCATTAAAGAACGTTCAGCCAAATTTACGGATGATCTACTAAGCCAGAATAGGAAGGCCATCAGAGTAATAGTAGGCCTTCTAACTGGCCACTGCCGGCTCAATAGACACATGAGTCTAATGGGCCTGGCAGAGGATGCGACATGCAGATTCTGCCAAGAGGAAGAGGAAACCTCAGTTCACGTATTGTGCCACTGTGAAGGCCTGGTGAGGCTGAGATTCCAAGTACTCGGAGAAGAAAAACCAAGGGCGGACAGCTATACAAAAGGGCCTTTATCAAAGCAGTGGAGTCTAGTACAAAGGACAAATCTGGATGAGCTACTATAAGGAAGATATTCTGGGAGCATCACAATAGACCTGAAAAGGTCACGGTGGTAAAGGCGAAACAACCAGCTCCTTCGTTAATCTAATCTAATCTAATCTTCTGTTGATGTATTTACAAATACTTTTGTATATTTAACTTGAAATAAACTACTTAGGTATTTACAAGATTTAATTAATTACTGCATGTGTTACTATTTCCTTTTTCTTTTATTTTGATGCGTTAACATACATTTTACTCTGTAATATTGTAATATGTTTACTTTTGCAATGATTTGCGCAGCTAGTAAGTTTCTAATATCAATTTTATGACTGTTATCAATATCATAGAGATGTTAATCTATTCTTATTATAATTGGATGTTTAATTTGTCCAACACACTTCAAATTACAATCTTTACAACTGATTCCGGAAATCCCGGACCTTTTCGTTTTAACTCAATTTTATTTTTTGGATTGCCTAAAGTTGTGATTTATTTTAGGAGACGAATAACTGTCATATCTATACGCTTTTAAAAATCTTAGTTAAACCCCAGGTAAGTCGAGGTTCATGTGGAATTGATACAAATTTTGTATTCTTTAGTTCGGTTTTAAAGGTCGAGGAATTTCGTAGGATTTCTCTAAATCTACGTTTTCTAATCATTTTATCAACTAAACTTGTAGAGTACCCATTGCATTTGTAAATCTCTGATCAATGATCATTCAGAAGAAAATTTAATAAGAGGCGAATTAAGGAATTTGGGGCGGTCATTTTGTATGGAGAACAATGGTGTGAATCAATAAGGATGTATCTTTTCTATACAGGGTGTTTTTGAAATACAGACATATATTTGATTCATCAATCGTCATATTTTTAAAATGTATAGAACAATATTTATTTAAAAACCAAAAAAATATTTAAGAAAATAAATTTTGAATATTGCAAATAATTATCGATTATTATCGAGTTATTACGCCAGTGTTCATTTTCCATATGGTACTTGACCGTAAACTTTTAGTGCGCTATCTCCAAGTAGTAGGTAAATTTAGCAGCGGTCGACGCCGTCGACAGTTTATATCACAGTTCTCTACGTGTTAATAGCGAATTACTATATTCAGAAGTTCCTAATGATGGAGAATTGTTCAGCTGTTCAACATTTAAGAAACCATGGGTATTTTTAACCCGTTATTACTTATAGGGATCGTATAAGCCCTCGGAGGACACTAGATGCGGAACCACTGATTGTAGATGCTGTCAAAAAAATCCTGGAGTACCTTAAGTATTCGCAGGCTTTCTGCACAAATTGAAGTGTTCGAAATTGTATTGTCGGGCCTTTTGAACGAACAGGGGTTGCATGCAAGGCCTAGAACCTAGAGATGAGCTTCGACGGCAACAATAACTAAATATCAACTTTTTGTGTATGTTCGTGATTAGTTTTAAGTAAGTATTTATAATGTGATCATTTTGTGCAGATTTGGCAACACTGTAAACTCGCCGGCTGTATAAGAGTTTACGTCGTACGCTTCGGAATTGAGGTTGATAAAGGTGTCTAAAAATTATTTTTTCCTCGAATTTTTAAATTTAAGAAATAGTATTAACCTTCACATTTCATCGGGAGTCGCAGAAATGTATTTCAAAAACATCCTGTATGCATCAGCGTATCCCCGGATGAGGTACTGCATTCTTGTAAACTTTTCGTGAAAAACTAATTCTTTATAAAAAGTAAATCGTGTGCTGCATAAAAAATAAGCCACAAATTGCAAAGGTGTCCTCAACTTTAAGGGGAACTGAATCGATCGATATAGAGAAAGGTACGCATCAGAAAATTTTGAAAATTTAGATAATTACTAATGTCGGTGTGGCCAATCCAACTAAAATAATTACAAGCAGCTGGCACTTCCGCTTATACCAACTTGCTTATTTCAAATGGAACACCCTCTATATTTTAAGGTTTTCGAAAAGAGCATAATAATCGAGTCGAAAATATGTATAGCATATCCTATACCTAAACCTAGCCGTTTCAGAGATATTTGACATTTTATAGAAAATTTGACAGGTGCAACGGTTTGCAAGAGCCGTTATAACTTTCTTCGTGTAAAAGATCCTCATTTGCTTCTTGTCACATAAAAAGAACACAAGGGGAACTACGTTCTACAACTGAAATAAATTCAATAATATCATACCAAATGTTCCGTTTTTCGCGTTACATTTTGTCAACTTCAAACCGCGAAAACTTGTTTAGGTCAAATGGAACACCCTGTATTTTTTTACGTCAAGTTGTGTAAAATTGAATTCCCTTTTTTTCTGATATTAGCATTGTGGGGGTTAAAGTTACAACTTTTTGAAATATTTGCGATTTTATTAGAAATTCATGAATTGTTGTAATCATTTCATCAAAATAGCCATGATTAGAAACAATCAGTCATTATCGTATCTCAAAAAATGCCAGCACGTTTAAATTATTATACCAACGAAAACCTTTTAAATTTGTTTATTATTTATGGAGAATGTGATAAAGTAATATCAAGAACTTGCAGCACATTTGCTACTCGATATCCAGAAAAACGGAAACCGTCACAAACACTGTAAAACGCATACTGGAAAATTTTAAAAAATATGGCTCTGTCAAGGCAAAAATGGGGGGGTTTATTATGTTGATAAAAATCTAAAAATTGATAAAAATAAATATAAATTAACTAGCTGGCTGAATTAGCTTTGGAGAGCTGAATTAGCTTTGAAGGACACGTGCTCTTGTGCCCCTTAGGAGTGGCCGCCACTGGTAGAAACCCTTAAATATTCCCATCGAATTTGCTTCAAAAGTCATACGATATTTCGAAGAATTTCATTATGTTTTGCATCCCAATTCAATTCAACACTGCTTTATTGATATTTATGTACCAATAAAAACCCTCCCCCGATCCCAAACCGGGTCCGACCGTGCAACAACCGCGTTTTGCATCCCCATGCCGGATAATTGATTTGTAATGTAGTGTAAATACCGGGTGTCAACGGATCATGATAGATCCCCTTTTTTCCCTTATTTTTAGAATATGGACATGTCAAAAGACCAAATAATCAATTTATGCCCGAATAAGTAAGTAAAGTCTTAAATAATAGAATATAAATTATAAGTCTTACGTGTAATTAATAAAGTTATTATTTAATAGTTAATATTTTGCGTATTATTATTTAATAAACAATGGTAATGCAATATTGCAATTGAAGTATACTTTTAACTTTTCAGTTATAGACGTAAAGTGACGATGAAAGGAGAATATTGGGAACTTAATAGGTAAGATAATAAAGAATGTGAATTAATTTTTTTTTAGCACCTCTAACGGAGATCAGCGTTTAAAGTCAGAAAAATCTATGAGACAATGCTTTTTGAAAATTATTTGATTTTATTACACCTTTTAACCATTACACATATGTCGAATTTGATAGAATTTAGACCATGATGTCGGCTATCTGTTCACATGTTAATAACTTTAATAGTGCTTTTTGGGTAAATTTGTATTTAAGTAAACTAATTGAGGCACTAGCTTACGATTTTGGCATATACCAGCTTTTAGAATTTTGGAGACCACAGAATAAATATTTAAGCGACTTTCCGGACGGCAGCCACTAAAATTTAATAGCGATTTTAATTAACATGATTTTCAAACAAGAATTCACCTTAATTTTGACGATTAAATTGGTTAATTAATGCTTCCCATTATGCTATTGCCAATATTGATTCAAGGTGTCAAATTTTATTTTTATTTTTTACCGGCTGCAAAATTTTTGAAACAGGAAAAGTCTCTTAAAAATAAATATAATGATTATACCTACCTATCGCCACTCCTTAATGAAGTTCAGTACCTATTTACAATCATTTTTCCTAGGTATTTAACTACAATTTGGTGTTATTTATATCGGATTGCTATAATTGATTATTATAACATTAACAATTATAAATTTTAGATCCTGCACTAAGTAATTGGAATTAAATAATATTTTCTACGCTTTCTTCTTCTAAAATATTTCAAATAAATTTAGAAGGTAGTATATGTTTTAATTATAAAATAACCGAATTCGAATAAAAATAAACGCGTGGCATTAAATTTAAACCAGTTTCATAAATTTGAATGAATTTCTCAATATGGGTCAAGTTTACACACTCTTTTTCTTTTTATCAATTGAATGTATATTTTAAATACAGTATCTAGTAGAAAGTTTGCATTTATACAATAAGGAAGTCTACAGTGGCTGCGCGGCCAATGGTAAAAGGGGACTGTAAATTAAAACTAGCATCCTTAATTGTTTCTAGTATTAAGCGCTATTTTTTTGAGAAGTTACAAAATATGAAATTAAAAATGTTAATATGTTTACAATAAAAGATATTACATATTAACTCTACCTACATTCACCTTTTTCTTACAGTAGCGTTTGCTCGCATTTCTTTTTGTAGAATTAGTTGAATTAATAGTTATGACACTAGTATGTTATGTTATATTAAGAAAAGATCAACTATTACAAATTGATTTTCTGTAACCCAATTCCATTCATTCATATTCATGTCTAGCCGATAGCCGCGTTGGTTAAGGCGCGAAGTGGCAATCGCAATGTCTAAACTGTTTAAAGGCCATTAATTTAAATACCAACTTTGGTACAGAACGGCGTGTCATATTTTTTTGACGCTGATAAGGCAGAGGCGATAGCAAGCCACCTACAGACAACCAATATGACTACACCGAATTATACAGGGTTTCGTGAAAATGTTACTCGAACAGCCCAACAAATAAAAAATTCCTACCCCATCCCCTCTACTAAAATTTCAAAATTATTAACCAACCTCACCGATATAAAAAAATACTCAAAAAATTTCCCAACCACAAAGATCCCGGAAACGACAATATTTCTAATATATTACTTAAAAAACCTTCCCCAAAAAGGACTGGTGCAGTTATCCTACATTGTGAACGCAATTATTAAATTACAATATTTTCCCCCATGTTGGAAACTAGCCATAATCGTACCCATCCTAAAGCCGAATAAACCACCTCATCTGCCTAAAGTTATAGACCTATTGCGCTATTAAATACAATGGCAAAATACTTATAAAGAAAAAAATTAATACCAACGATGCAATCCGGTTTTAGGACAGGGCATAGTATGAGTTTAGCTATTTCAAAGGTAGTACAAGACGCCTTAATAGGTTTTACTTAAAAAAAAAAAAAAACAGTGCACTGCATTGCTGCTATTAGATGTCGAGAAGGCATACGACATCGCGTGGTTAAATATGCCTTGGTATGTAAACTGGCTGAAATATGTAAACTCCCTTTATATTTTGTAGCTTTAATAAAAAGCTTCCTATTTGATAGAAAAATGTCTGTGAAAATAAACAACTCCTTGTCAACGGAAAAAAGAATCTCCGCAGGGGTCCCACAAGGCGCAATCTTATCTCCGTCATTATACAATCTCTACCTTTCTGAGATTCCGACTAACCCGAATACGATACTTCTGCTTTACGCAGATGATGCTCTCGTTTGCGGACAGTCAAGGTTCTAGTAGTGAGTTTACTGATTGATGACTCCGTTGCCATGTGACTATTTTTTTTCTCGAAACAGAATTTCTTTTAATATTATTTAAACTTTCTTACTTTAATAGAAATTTTATTTTAATTGAGGTAAAATAACATAATTAATTCTGTTTTGTTTGAGTTACGATGGCGTTTTATTGAGAATTAGGTTTTATTTTATTTTTATAGTTTTTAACAAGACTTAAATATTATAATTATGATATTATACACCTTTCACTTTCTCATCCTGGCAAAAAACTACTCACAACGTTGTTTTTTTCTAGACGGTTGCCTACATTAAGATTCAATGAAATTTTTACGTTCTTGTAGAAAATATCATTGATTATATAAGTGAGTAAAGTTTGTTGTTAGTTTATATAAAAGTATGTAGGTATTATTATATTATAATCAATCCTTTATGCAAACGAACATACAATATACATATACTTACCTATCATTTCACTACTTTCAATCATAATTTATTAGTTAACAAGTCTGCAAAATAGTGTTACGTGTATAATAAACAATTTTTAAAATATTGTAAGGCATGTATTGAACTGAAAAGTAAGTCACGCACGCCTATGGATGGCACGCGTTTGAGGTCGGTTTATAAAGAAATGCCGCGCTCTTGTTTTTATGTCGTTTTAAACTGACATTGGATGAAGTATACATAAATGACTATTATCGATCTAGGACGATAGAACTTATTTTGCGTCGTTCAAAAAGTAAAAACCAAAAGTTCGTCCAGTTTTTGTTACTCTTTAACTGAAACGCTTTAACATCAAAAATACATATAAGAAGTTATATAGTCTGCAAATGTTAATGACAAAACACCATAGGCAGTGGCGGTCCCAGAATTTCGACATGGGGGGGGGGCATCAAAGATGGGCAGCACAGCTGTGTACATGTAGCGTCTAATAGTCGGAGACAGGACATTGAAAAAAAAAACTATTTTGTTGGCGTTTCGTGTATTTCTTCAAGGTTTAAAAGTTATAATGCAACATTTTTAGGCACAACAATTTCATCATTATTATTATTATTAATGATGAATATTGGTGTTGATGAAATTGTTATGCCTACAGATGTCGCATTATAACTAGGGTGACCATATTTTTTCCAAAAAAAGAACCACAATGATGAAAGTAGCTTCTGATCAAAGGTTAAGTCGTAGGGCGTAAAATGCGCCGCAGGAGAAAATTTTAGATTTTTCAAGGTTAAACGGCCTTAAATTGAAAGTTAGAAGTTTTATTTAAAATAATATTGTCTTCGAAATGTAGATCTCGTGGGTGCAAGGCTTAAAAATATAAAATACCAAATATATTTGTATCCGGTAAAAGGACCAATATTCTATATTCTAATACAAAATATAACAAAATAACAAACATGCTCTTCAATTTGCCCTCGATGTGCCTGCAACTACAGCACTTGAATCCTCGTTGGTAAAGTATAAACGAACGTAATTGAAATTTCTACTTCCGTTGTAACATTGTAATAATGTTACAACGGAAGTAGAAATTTTAGACACGTCAAAATGTGCGAGAGAAGCGCAAAGAAATAACGAAGAGATCACTTAATTGAAACCGTATAAAAACTGAAAGCCGGCAAAAACAGTCGGCATCTCTTTATTGTATATGGGCGAAGGTAAATAGAAATGCTTGTCATAAGAAAATGATAAGATTTTCGGGCGTTATTATATTATCCTCTGTTTCAAATTGTCTCCAGAAAGCCATGATAAATTAGTGAATAATTAAAATATTTTACCTTTTATATAGCAGTAAATATTTATAAATATGAACAATAACTAACTAAACTCCTACGCTTGATATTATAACAGGTATTTACGCACTGCACTGGCACAGGCAGCACATCTCTAAGTCCGCTGTTGAAACGGTTTACTAGTTTTTTTATGCTAGTAGGCCTGTCCGTTTTATTATCTTTAAACCAGTGCAGTCGTAGATGGTTCATTCAGGCTGATTACATTGCCAGTCTCGGACTCGCCTGCACAGTTTCAACTACCATTCGAATCTCGATACCATTGCTAAATATATAGGACAAAAGATCAAGTTCAGTGCGCACGGTCCTGTGCTTTAACACTGACCAGTTTCAATTATCCTCGTTTAAAGTATACTAGTCGCACTTTTGGGAACTTAGGATTGCTTTCAAAATTTGCGGTCTGGTTTTTGGAAACAGGAACATTTCGCTGCAACTCTCATTGATGTTCGTACGAACTTGCATCACAGCCTTTAGTGTGAATATCTCCATTTACGATGTTTCTGAACTCCAATGGTTATTAATATTGGAGAACAGCCGTTAATCCAATGCAAAAAATTTCGATTTCGTGAAACTTATCTTCTCAATAAATTCACATGTTCAAAAACCGCCACTGACCATAGTATTTTGAATTTCATTTATCGATCAGTATTAAGATCGTCACGATGACATGTCAATGTAGAATCAGCATTCTATTGTTATTTGTAAATATGATATTTGTAGTTGTACAAAAGTCAAGAGATTTTGTAATTAAAACAAGAAATGTCTGAAATATTTACAAAGGTCTCTTGGAAAATCTGGGAGTCAAAACTTTAACTTTGTTAATCCCAATTGGTAAATTTGAAATTAAAATTTTTGAATAATTGATCGATTCGATTTACTTGATGAAAATCCATATCCAAGTTTAGTGAAATAAAACTCAATAAATTTTACTATTTTGACGAATTTGTGAAAATCGTAAAACTTATTGAGTTTTATTTCATTTAACTTAAATTTTTGAGATGCATATATTTGTACCAACATAAATGAACACTCGGATGAACATACAAGCAACAGTGAATGAATAATTATCACCGAATCTAGGAACTCCAAAAATATAAGTCTATAATCAATTAAACATTTATAAAACAATAACATACAATATTTGTTTATGTATTAGTATAAAAAAAGTAAAAATGGAGGACACTTTAACCATTAATTACTTATAATTACAAAGAGCAAATGCCGACGTATCTAGTTGTGCATTGGGAGCATTCTTACATACCTAATGGAGCAAAACTGTTAAATCATATAAATATTATATATCGTAGTTATTAACGAATTATAATTACGAATCATAACTGTTTCTATTTACTGTAAACGCCACGAGTAGATAGCGATCAAAGGGGAAGCTGTATGTAGAGAGTAGTAATCATAGAAAATCGCTATCCTAATTGGTGTAGTATAAATTCTGAATAGCGCCAGCGGTCTGTGGCGTTCTACGATAGGTCGACTATATTCCCCTACAGTCCCCATCGCTTGCCAACACTCGTGGCGTTTACTGTACCCTATTATTGTTAACCTAAAAATGTATTATTTTAGAAAAATACTTCGAAATATGAAAAAATACCAATACCTCAATACCATTTAAAAAATTGTCTGTAAAAATAGTTTAATGAATGATAATATATGGTTATAAGCAAGTATACTTGGATAAAGATGTTTGTAAACCAATGACTTGCAAAAATAAACAATTTTTGGTACATATTTATATGCGTTTCTCTAAAATATAATTGAAGTATGATTTAGGTAATCAACACGCAAAACTAAACTGTAACTTGATAGCAATTTTATTTGCAAAATTCCAAATCTCTTTCATATTAACCTCGTAGTTCCTATTGGCCTTGCTCCCTGCTTTATGGTAACCATTTATTTCTATATTTCTTTCCTAATCTCACTTCATTTTAACTTTCGATAGAATATAATAGTTCATACAAAGACATTGTTTTGCAAAATTCTAGATTTATCAATCGTATTCTTTGTTCATCTCTCAGTAGATGTAGGTACTGCCATAAATAGTGTATGCAAGAACACATCAATTAAATTTACACATACACAATATTTTAATTGCTTCAAAGGGAAATATTGTAAAACGTTTAGGCTAACTTTAATGGAGTAAATGTAAAAATATAGGTAATCTCCCAATGTTGTTGGTATTTACTGTCTGAAATACGCCACTGTTTTTGATTTAACTTTTATAAATGAAAATGACAAATTGCACAGCCCTGAATCGTATTCCACACATTCACACATTTTGATTTTATTTTAAAATTAAACTCCAGTGATCTTGAAAACTGCTTCAGAAACCTGTATATTTACGTAAATGGAAAGAATTATTAAATATTAATACGTATAAAACTTTTTCAAATAATACTACTGAATTATAAATAAAAAGTAAAAACGATTAATTCGTAAAAATGTAAAATTATAAATAATCTAAACCGATAGGTTATTTATTGGATCCTTACTGAAATCGGAAAAAAATTGATAGTAATATTTTATATAGTAAAATATTTTACTTCAATTAAAGGTACCTACACTTTATAGTTAGCAGTATATGGATGATTGGAAAATTTAAGATTAATGGTATTTAAGTGGGGGAAAATCGATTGGACCCCAACAAATACCCGGAAATAGGGTGGGGGTGGAGAAAGGTGCTTTTAGGGGTGATACGTGTTTTTTTATGATTTCCGGCAGAACTTGGCCTCCTATCGAAGAAAGTTAAATGGAAAAGTTGTAGATAATTGAATGATCTACAACTTTTATTGTTATATTCCTTCTCTTATTTTTCAACATAACTTCAAAACTATTGAGAAAAACGTCAAAAACCAATTTTTTGATTTTTTATTTTTGTCTCCCACAAAATGATTGGATTTTAATGAAATTTGGTAAAAATGGACATTTTTATGTCTCAAATAAGCTGTAATTTTTTTTGAGCAAAATATTTATTTTTTGATTTTATGCGAATTTAATTAGAAGAAAAATTTTTAATTTTTGAAAATTTCAGGACGGAATCTTTTTCAGTGAAACCTCTACTTGGGCGTAAAAAATCATACTGTTATTGTGGAAAACATTGTTAAGAATGGGAAGAACCAAAACCAAGATTTCTTCCAGATCGATTTTTCCGTAATTGACACGAATTCTTCATTGTTTATTGAAATGAAGTGTTGAGAGTGATACAAAATGGTAACTTCAATATAATAACAAATAAGGGAACTTTGATTAACCGTTTAAGGTTCGGGCTGTTGAGAAACAAATAGTTTAAACAATAATTTTACATAAAAAAATTGTTAGAAATGACAGTTTCTGTTCAAGAAAGAATTTGTTTATGCTTCATGGACAGAAGTAAATGGACAATAAATTTATTAAAACAAATTGGTGGTGTGATGGACAGTGGCGCGTCCTTTCACGCAGACGGCCCGGATTCAAAACCGGGTCACAGAAAGTCGATGAGATATAGTGGAAGAGCGGATTTGCTCGCGTCACCATCTTTCGAAAGATATGTAAAACTGTAGGTTCCGTGTATCTACGATGTGAGCACGTTAAAGATCCCTACCCTACGACAAACTGTGGGGGTTCGGAAAAATTTGCAGGTTTGGGAATAAAAATATTTAAAATTATTTCTATTTACAAAGTGGGAATATAAAATCAAAAATCTATTCTAACCTCATTTTTTTGGAAAGCTGCACTACATCATCAGTTTCAACATAGTTCTCTGCTTCTTCAGAATTTCCGAGAAAGTCTTCGACATTCATCAATGTCCTCAAGTTCATCAAGATCTTTATTTCCAATATCAATTTTAAAATTTGTAGTTGCTTCGTCATCAATTTCCTCCGAAACGCTGATTTCCTCTAATAGTTGTGTTTCAACGTTAGAACAGTTTTCGGACCCGTGATAATTGGAGCATAAAATGGAGCATTTTACCGCCTCTTTTACTATCGCAATCAGTTTCACAGCTGCAGCAAATAGTTTTCAGCAAACTTTCAGGAATTAATTCTTTTCCTGTCAGTTTAGGCATTATTCCGGTTAGATGGTGTTTCCATCCCCAATCCGTAAGTTTGTTACCAAGTCAAGTATGAATTTGAAAATAGGCCCTGTAGTAGTGTTGTTCAGCTGCTCCTTCAGTTTGTGGTAGTTTTCTAAATTAAATGAACTTTTTACCGTTGCGGTTTGATACATTTCAAATCTTAATTCGTTCAGTGATAATTTTTTTTTACATTTATAAATAGACGCTATTAGTTTCAATCTATTTTCAGAAACTGTTTGTTTGTCTGCATCTTTCCGATAAAATAAATTCTGCTAGATTTGATAAATTTTGGGTAGTCGGTTATTGATTTTACAATAGTTTTTTTTTCCTTTTCTGGCGAAACTGGAAGTCGTATCACATCCAGAAAAATAATGTAAAAACGCAACAAGATTTTTTTTATTCATATTTGAAGCTGTTTGAGTTGTAGAGTGTGTTTTTTGTATTACCTGAACCTGATTTGTGAAAATAAATGTTTATTTGAATTTAATTGGTTTAACAGAATAGAAGATCAATATCTTGACCCACAATGACTATGATTTTAGTAGGATCTTCACCTATTACAATGGCGGCATTAATAGTTAGGGCATCGGCATCTTCTTCTGCTTGTTTACATACAAATCGTTGTGATTGAAATTTTTCTGTCAATGTTTGTAACAATTTTTTCTTATTTTGTTCATTAGACAAAAATTTCTCTGGAGTAAATGGAATTTTTGTATGACTCAAAATCAAAATCAAATGTAGTGATACTTGCTGAGGTTTTCTTCGTAAACTTTCGGCTTTTTTCCTGCCCATTGAACTTGTTGATGCAGTTGATGTTGAAGCTGTCCTCTTAATAATAATATCAGCTTCGGGATACCCATCAAATACAACGTAACTGTTTGCTGCGTAGTGACTGTACGTAATGCAAATATTTATTAATGATTTCATCAATCGTATCATTTTTCTGCCAAATAACTTTGTGTAGCAGAAATCCACCATCAATAACGTGTACAATATTGCTGGAGATTGACAATGCATCGATGCTCGTAAATTCATCGTACAGATGCGATTTAACATTTTTTCTGACAGGGCCCAACCCCTTCATTTAAATAATCAGTCTTCAAATCTCAGCATTTCCCACAATGATCGACGTCTTCCAAAACTATTTAATAATCACAACTCACAATTAATAAAAAAATAAAGACGGAAAATTTAAAACGTATTCTTCCGTTTGCTTATAAAGTTGTGCTGCTTAATATTTACCGCACCTCTGACGACAGCATCCATGAAAGATCATTCAGTAAACTGAAGTTGGTTAAATCTTGTCTTCGGTCTACAATGGGCGATCTTAAAAGAACGATGTATTTCTGTCAAATAGAATGTAGAATGTATTATTACACGTATTGACGTATCCTGAAATTTATTTTACATATTATGATAAATTTACATTATATTACGGTTTAAAACAAATATAAAATATGTAGAAGTAATAATAAGGCAACGGTCACACCCCTTTTCGCTTCTTACCAAAAAATGTTTGCAATCTAAAGCTGCGTATTCATTAGAGCATTTATTCCGCATGAGCACTGAGCGAGCGTGGAATGAACAAGTGCGAATAGCTCAGTTCGGCGTCCACACTGCCCGTTCACTTGCCCATTTCACGCTCATTCAGGGCTCATGCGGAACAGATGCTCTAATGAATACGCAGCTTAAGTCGGCATTTCATTCGTCAACACCCCTCTATTCAAAGTGATCTGGGCCGGGCCCTGTTTTCTGAGGCCATTTTCTGTAAATAGTAACAATGGAAATGGAGGAAGCTCGTATTCTAAATACTTTTTCATATCATGTTCACTGCTAATATTCAATGAAATTCTTTGAAACAGTAATAATGGATTGATTGCTACAGTCTCGTCCTTCAATTTTACCTAAGTTTCAACCGGAAA
This sequence comes from Leptura quadrifasciata, assembly GCA_963675555.1. Classification (NCBI taxonomy): domain Eukaryota; kingdom Metazoa; phylum Arthropoda; class Insecta; order Coleoptera; family Cerambycidae; genus Leptura; species Leptura quadrifasciata. The sequence continues at coordinate 87,364,269 of OY776675.1, forward strand.
CGAACAAAAAAGAGTTGCGGGCGCGCTCGAGACCGCGTAGCATAAGAACTGCCTCGCCATTTCATTAGTTTGAAATATTTATTTTAATGGCATTATTTTCAATTTATTTTTGTCCATGAAGCATAAATTTTTCCTGAACAAAAACTAGCCATTTTTGAAATGTAAAATTATTGTTTAAACAATATGTTTCTCAACGAATAAAAGTTCCATTATTTGATATTACATTGAAATTACCATTTTGCAACACTGTCAACACTTCATTTCAATAAACAATGAATAATTCGTGGCAATTACGGAAAAATTGATCTTGAAAAATCTTTGTTTTGATTTTCCCATTTTTTAGATGCGTCTTTACTATGTACATACTTCGATATGCGATGTAAAGCAACGTTAGGCGCAGTTAGTACTTGAATGGGCGACCGTTTCAAATGTTGTAGGGTATGTCCCCTTAAAGTCCAAAATAAAAATTAAAAAATTCCAAAAATCATCAAAAAATCAGATCACCCCATGCAATATGGCAAACCACATAAAAAAAGTCAACCAGACGCCATTCACATCAAAAAACCACAGTCAAACTCAAAGAAGTCCGAGAAAATTCTCAGACACTCGATAATTCATAAATAACGTAAATTCACTAAATTCCAACCTCAAACATTCATTCAAGCCCATTCGTAACCGATTCATCACGAAAAACGTCACTTAAAAATACAGCCCCGTATATTCATCAACTTAACCAAAATCACTATCCAAACCCAAATTTTCATCATCTTACTTCAATCCATAAATTTTCTATAAATAATTTCATTTTCAAAATTTTAATACTTCTTGACCACCCCTCGTATACGTAACTACGTCTAAACTTAACCTTCGAGCTCGTTTCACAACTTTCTTGCAACCACTTCGCATTTCATTCTTCTTACTTTTCGATCACCCCCTGTATACTTCAAATCACGTTCCGTGCCTCGAGTCTTAAAGTTTAAATTTCATTTCATCAAATTTTCGCAACCCGATTGCTATTTTAAATTTCACCATTTTTAATCACTCCTCGTATTATAGCGTACAATATCTCCATTCAATTCGACTCGTACCCGTTAGGAACATTTTAATATCTTATCTTCAGACACTACGCACCTATCGGGAACATTATCATTTCATTGCAACTTTTAAATATCGGACCTCCGTTAATACTTTACGGGGTCGTGTCAGATTTCGCTAATTAAACTCTAATAACTTCTAAACCAAATTAGATCCGAATTTCATTCTTAATTCAATAAATTCCAATTTTCATTGCCGATTTTTCTATGTAACTTTCATCTTCGAAATCTTAAAATTTCCAGTATTGCGCAACATGTCGTAATCGATGACTCATCCTCGCCCGCACGGAGCGATTTCAAGCCTTTCCAGACCTTTAGAACGAGATGCGAGACTCGATGGGGCGCGACAAACGAAACCTACCCAAACAATATAAATACCGGCGTGTAGCAAGCCAAAGTTAAGTTCAGTTTTGGCAGTGACTCCTATGTTTAGTACTCGCGACGTGATTCAGTGGAACAGGTTATTTAAAAGTGATGTTAAATGTAATAAGCTCATTTGCTAGTGCTTCCGGTCCGGTTACTATTTAATCTAAGTTGTAGATACCCACCGTCTAGTTAGGCTTTCTTACCCCCTGTCCTAGCATACTACTCGTAACTAGCTGTCCCGAACTAGCTTTCCAGGCCGAAACCTTGTTAAAAAGAGTAGTTTTAAGTAATCGCCTTAAGTAGCCCTTTCTTTTTTAAACATTTATATTTCGTCTTAAGTGACTACATTTATTCTCGCCTTTCTGGACCATGCAATCATAATCCAAGTGAATTTTTTCGGATTAAATCAAATTAAAATATTTCAATAAATAATTTTTGGTAAATTCTACAGTCCGAATTTATGCTGTCGAATAGTTTCATCCTACAAAAGAAACTGTTGAATAAAACTTTTTTACTATATTTTTTCAAACTCTGTTCAAAGTGAAAGCTTAAATAAATAATTTCGATTTAAAACCAAGTGTTATTTTTTTCAAGAATACCATATACAGGGTGCAGTCGTTGACCCTGTCAGAACTCAAAGAACAATACAGTGTTTAATAACAATAAAATTGAAACCACAGTGCTTCAATACATCCAGACTACAATATACAGGGTGTAGTATTTGACCCTAACCATGACTACAGAAATCCAACAAAAAGACTTCTCACATAAAAATAAAGTGCACGAACGCCCTCCAGGGTCTCAGCTCTAAACCCCACTGCTCCAAATTTTTATTTTCACCAAACTGAGGGCTCGTTCGTGTTCACAAAGAAGACCGTATCCTCGCCTCGCATATCTTGCAGTGGCTTGTATATCAGTGTATGCGCGGAAGCTATGCAACCTTAGACGAGGGTTGTATAGGTGATATACCATCCTTCGGAGGGAATGTAAAGCCGTCGGCCCCTTGTCTATTAAATGTTAGGCAAGTAAACGATCCCTACTCTTCTTAAGGGAAGAAGGTTCGGCAAAATTCCTGGTTGGGGGTAGCTCGTCTAGAGGCGTCGATGATAGGCCTCAGTAACGGAAATAGACCGACGTTAAATAAATGTAAAAAAAAAATCTTAAAGTAGAGGCTTCAACGAAAAGAATCCGTCCTGAAATTTTCAAAAATCAAAATTTTGTTAATCAACTTTTTTTTATCTAAAATTAGTCTTTTTTTCAAATTAAATTCGCATAAAATCAAAAAAATAAATATTTTTCTTATTCGAGACATAAAAAATTTCATTAAAATCGAATAATTTTACTGCTAATAATTACTACACTATTAGTATTAAAGTTACATTAAAAATGTTTTCCTTCAAACGTCAAAAGACATGAACATACACAATTCAATCACCTGTGCACTGAAACTGTAATTTCTAAAATAGAAGTCTTACTTGCGCTCTCATCATTCTGAGCGGCAGTAAAAGTCTTTTACTACTACCTAAAATGCCATAATATAATGCAAAAAATTCGAGGTCCCCAAAGATGTTTTGCAAATGTATTAATGTGCTGGGCTGCTAGGGCAATTTCTTTCACCTAATTTTTCACCCTACCTACTAATCAAAATTAATTTAAATTTTGCCATTTACTATCGTCACATGACATAAATATAAAATTTTCCTCTGTTTTTATTAAAGTAACTACGTTTGGGGAATCACTTGTAAAAATATAATTAATTTTTATGACATCTTTATTCTTTTGATTTAAAAAATCCTTAATAAAAGTGAGATATGGCCAAATGTTTAGAAACCAGAGTTTTGACCCATTTGTAGGTATTCGCTACTATAACTTGAAAACATATTTATAACAAATAATTGACCATATCACCTCACTTAAAAATAAATATTTTTAGAAAAAATACATTGTATGTTAGACTCTAGGCTACGTACTTTATTAAAGACAAATCAAAAAATTAAAAACCGCACTTTGCGGAAAAATCTTTGCCTTTTAGTGCATATGTCCCTTATTTTCAAAGTGCTAAGAAAATACCAAGTTATATTTTCGCTAATTAAGAAATTCTTAATTAGAAAAAATTATTCGACCCGCAGAATTGGTTTGGATGATACAGCAAATTAAAAAATGTATCTCTTCACTGCTTTGAAATAACTGTCATATTGAAACCCTCTACTTTAGAGACAGACCTAATTAATAATTCCGCTAAATGTTATTTTGCCACCCCAAATTACACCAAAATATTGACTGGAACACATGGTACCTACTCAGGAATGCACGCTTTAAGTTTTAAAATACCTATACTTTTAATCTAATATTTAATAAAATATGTAGGTACATTTTGATTTAACACTATTTTTAATTACTTGTGTTTTCAATTTAATATAAATAAATTTCACACTATTACACGCATACTCCTACTAAGGTTTATGTATAGAAAAAATATATATTGTAAGCTTTCAAGTGCATATTAGAAGGTGAATGCGATAAGTACATAGTACAGTACAGTATAGTATCTAATAAATTGCATCAAAACTTTGCTTCTGAGTACGCCTCTGACTCTGAGTTAGAAGGCAGAAGCCAGAAATATGTTGCACTTTGCAGTAATTATTGTAGCATAACGATAGAATGTCTTTATACGAATTACAATTACAAACTAAAACTATTAAACCAACTTCTACATGTATATTTTAACGAAACCGATACATGCAGTATCAGTTTGCGCGAATACGCTGTAGGAGCATATCACAGTTTACATTCGCGGTAGTAACATGTGATAACATTATTTGTTTAAAGTGGATGTCCTTTAAATATTTAAATAATTCATTTATAGTGATGTTATCCTTTATGCTTTGGATGGTTGCCGATTTTGGTATGTTTTTCATTTTTTTCTTGTATTTGTATTTTTGAACGGGCACATACATAATTAGGCACCTCTTTGAATAACGTTGCAATGTTTGACTGAAACTGCCCTACATTTCTTTGAATAATTTATTGTATAAATAATTCTAATCTAAATTATATTTAAAAAATTAATGGTCTTTACTTAACAAACTAACAACAATAAATATCGTGTTAATGTCAGCAAAAGTAAACACTGAAGTCATCTTTGGTCTAAATATGCGTTTTTGCCTGGTTTAAACTAATACATATTGTAATTCAGTCGGTAAATCTTATAATTTATCTTATTCCTGAAATATTTTAATTGAAGAAACTGAATATATCTTATCAAAAAATATCAATATAAGACCTGATCGTGATTATGAATAATTTTGGATTTATTTTTTATCTGTTCATTCTAATATATCCAGCCACTTTATTATAGCAGTATTTTTCCCATTAAATATTTGTTACGCATTACATTCTAGCTTAAATGCGTAAAATAATGATAAATAGAACCATTCTGTTTAATTTTTCATCGTTTCTTCACATCCCAGTCGAACAATGCTATGGTATCAATGGTAGGAAACAATATTAATCTTATTTACAAAAGACGAAATATAATTTTATATCAACAAATCACACCTGTCCAACTCTAATACACTTTTATTAGTACTACATTATAAACAATGGATAACCGATTATGATTTTTCAAATCTTAGATGTTTCACTTAGACAGATATCATTGGGAAAGTGGTAATCAGTTAATATATCGTCGGGAAATAATTATAATTATGCAGGCAACGCAACTTCTTTTCGGTCATAGAACAATTAAGCACAATAATAATAATCATTTATTTCCATTTAGACTTCCGTTACAAAGAATTTGGATAATGTCAAAAATACAAAAAGTATAACAAATATAAATATTTGCCTCGTACTGAGGTTAGTCATAGTTATAAAATATTACCATTAATTCAACGACAATTAAAATTTATTAAACGAATCTGGTTGACATACAAGCAAAATAATAGACACATTCCAATACCATATAAAAAAGTAATCCACATTCAAAATATTCTCGTAAAGAGTAAAAGCAATTTTGAATAATGATTTTTTTTTCATTTAACCTTTAAATTGTTCGATATTGACAATTAACAGGAATCTGGTTGGCAGATGTTTAATTTTTATTGCCGTAATCACTGGCTGGAGGATTTAATGAGGTGGAATATAGAGATTGTTAGCCTGGTGTGTGGTATACTGTGGTTTATTTCCTTACAATTCTTGAACTCACTTGAGTATATTTTTTCTGCTGTATATAGCAAAGACAGGTGTATATGAACAGTGAATTGTAAAAATATTGTGTTCAATGAAGGGTGGGCGACAAGAGCATTTGTATGGTAACCCAAACATGGTACGCTGTATTTTTTCTGTGCTATAAATATTTTACACTTTCCCCAGAATATCAGACCATACATCAATATTGAACTGATAGATGCATGTATGCTTTAAACTATTGATGCTTTTTAATTTCAACATAGCATGGTTTCTTGTAACTAAATTTCGCTTAAGATGGTTAATACGATTTTCTCATATAAGGTGGTTATCCAGCCAGATACCTAGAAATTTTTTCTGTTCGAGTGCCAACTGGTTCAAACAAATTTGTCATTACGCGCACGCGTGTATTGGTATTTTTACTTAACGACGGAATGTTATTTGACATTATGATTGCAGATGTTTTATCCGCAATTGAAACAATTATGTCATTTATAAATATATTAAACAGTATAGGCCCCGTGGGGAACTCCGATGGTAACTTTGGCTTTCTCAGAAAGTTGAGTATCATTGTGTATCGAACAAAAGGCTGAATTCCAATTAGATATAACTCCAACCATTTCAAAGCATGGCCTCTTATACTGTACGCCTCTAAGTTGACAAGGAAAATATTGTGATTTATAGTGCCAAACGATCGTGACAAATTGAAGAAGATTCCGCCAGATTGCTATACCTTTATAATTAGTTAGGTTTACTGGATTGCCTTTTTGGAATATAGTGATAATTAAAGCAAATTTTAATTCATCAGGCAAATATAGTTATTACCAAGGAATGTGTGGGAAAACAATAAACTCAGCAATATCTTAGTTATTATTGTTCCTTCAATAAACACCCTCAAGCGTAGGTTCAATAATTTCACTAAATTACTTACAATAATTAGTCCCTATAACAACACACTACTTATAACTTTTATCTACTATAGCCCAGCTACTATAATTCACAGCTTGTTACTTTTCTTTCTTTTATCTGATCACTTGATCCATCTCAGAATTGATTCCAGCGGTTGGCTCTGCTACTTATATACTCCATGATCCATATTCTAGAGTTTTCTCTTTTATTCCAGTCTGTCATTCGGGACGGTTCCACTACTTTCAAGTTTATCCGTGGTAGAACCAATGGCGTCATTTGGAAGAGCAGCGTTGTCTGAACTCCGCTGTTTTTTAAAAATGTATAATTTAAAAAATAAAGGCAATTTATTATTATTATTATTATTATTATTTCTGAGCCGACTGCTGAACTATCATCCTTTGGCTAGCTCTTCCTATTACGAGATTTAACCTCTCTTCGTAAGAGGGCGTGTGCATGCACATAACATTAGACCCTACATAACATTATTAAGTAATATGGCATTTCTAAGACCCAGAGAAACTTTCTGGTTGCACAGGATATAATTATAACCAAAACTTCTTTAGTTGAAAGATATGATAGATACATAGTGTTTAATGACTGGTGGTGGAGAGGTGAGCGCCCTTGCCTCTCCCCCGAATGTTCCGGGTTCGATCCCCAGTCGTGGCAGTGGAAAATACTGTGAGAGGGATTTTTCCACTATACACGGATATTGGGTGTGTCCCTTGTCTCTAAATGTGTAGCCCCCTCCCACACAAGGCTCTTCTAGAGCCTTCCGGGATATAGGGGGTCGTAATTACTTGTGGTGTTATTTATTTATTTATAATGAGTGGTGAGGGTTAAATTATTATTATTTTTTTTTAGTTTGGTACAAGAGATTTCGTTGAATCAATAAAGTACCCGTTGAAAGAATTCGCTACCTCGTCTTCATGAACTTTTTTGCCGTCTTTGATATTTATGTTTTGGCCAGTCACCTTCCATGTCGCTTTTGTTTTATTTTCGACACTATTTATAAAGTTATCAGTTTTTTATTTAGAATTATTTTTAACTTTTACCGATTTGATTGGAAACGCAAAGTTGAATAGTGTTGAAAATTTATGGAGATTTGTAACTTTGCTTTTATACTTAGTCCCATAGTTCATTAGACAATAAAGATTTAAAATAATTTATATTATCCTGGTTAAAAATTCTCTTTCATATAATTTTGCAGTTTATGTCTGCTTTATTGATTTTCAATGTTACTATTTGAGAACAGTGATCTAATAGTTCAAATGTGCTTTTAGAGGGCAGAATATTAAACATAATATTTTTAGTCGCAAACTCCTCTATAAAATCCTTATTTTAATATTAGGGACGTAACCAGACTACAACCAACAGCTACTCTCCGGGCTATGTGCCCCGCCGAGCGCTGAATTGCAAATTACAAGTCTGGCGCGTTAAGTGTAATAATTGCATATTACCATCAAAATGCACACACCGCTTGCAGACTGCATTTTCGAGCTGTTGGCTCTCGTTCGCCTCGCTCTTTATATTAAAATAAGGATTTTATAGAGGAGTTTGCGACTAAAAATATTATGTTTAATATTCTGCCCTCTAAAAGCGCATTTGAACTATGCTAAGCCCAGTCAGGCTATTTATTTTTCGATTGCAACAGATACTGGACCGCTAGATGGCGCCTGCTGACTATTTTACATGTCGCTATTGTAAAAATACCGGGATGTACCAAATAGTCAAAGGATCCTCGTGCCGGTCGTCACATGCCTACCTTGCACTGACGAGAACCAACAGCTCGAAACTGCAGTCTGCAAGTGGTGTGTGACGACTGGCAAGAGAGCTCCTTTAAGTAGGATCAGTCTTTCGGCTGGTGTTTGTTGCAATCGAAGCATTAGCGTTTTGATGGTAATATGCAATTATTACACTTAACGCGCCAGACTTGTAATTTGTAATTCGGCGCTCGGCGGGGCACATAGCCCGGAGAGTAGCTGTTGGTTGCAGTCTGGTTACGTTCCTTATATTAAAATAAAGATTTTATAGAGGAGTTTGCGACTAAAAATATTATGTTTAGTGATCTAATAGTCCAGGATCTATAGTATATGCGTATATTTACCCTATTTAAATCATTGTTTGTAAAAATATTATCAATTAGTGTTTCCGTGTTTTTCTGACAAGAGAAATTATTTTTTCACATTGAAAGCACCCTTAGATTGAAAACAAATTTGTTACATCAGGTACTTTTTTATCATTACTTATTTAAGTTTAAGCAATTGTAATTAAAACCACTGCATACAACATAGGACCTTTTAGGTCACTAGTATGATAAAGTAAATTTTCAAGGCAGCTCAAGAAATACTCATCATGACGCATACAAGAAATTTATATGCACCCAAATTTTATCTAAACATATAGTCACAGATGTAGTTTCAAATAATTGATCGGGCCTATTGATGCTATTGAGATTTTTTTTCCAATAGCATCAATCGGGCCGATCAATTATTCGAAGTTGCATCTGTGGATATATGCAATTTTCACTTACTTACCTAATCCCAGTATTATAAATATACAGTGTTAAAAGATCTACTTGATTCACACATAAGCCGAAGTGTAATGAGCTCAAATTTTGTAGAATCAGAACTTTCCATAACGTGAATAGGAATTGGGTATTAAAAAATGAAAATGTTCTTCTTTATAAATAAAATAATCGCCATGCACAGATTTAATACCTAGCCCTCTCTGCAGTACTGTAGTGACATCGAGGGAGTACGTATATGCCCCATTGTGGAATAGAATAAAATTATAGTCGAGTACAGATTTGCTGAGCAATAACAAAAAGCAACAAAACTTTACGAGCTAATTATTAATGCCGGGATCCAATTTGCCGGCGGTATAGTACAAAGAGTAACGGTATTTTAATGAGGTTGCAAAGTTTTTGTTGCTTTTTTTCACTGCCCAGCAAAGCTGTACACGACTATACATAAACAATTGGTTTCTTAAAATATTTAAATGTTTATTTTTTCGATCTGTTTTTTGGCGAGTATTCTAGAACAGTTGTGCTATCAAGAAGTTTTTAGAGAACGCCGACGGTATTCCAAAAAAAAATGTTTTTCTTGAATTTTGGTTACACCAAGATTCCGTCTGCTGACGTTGACCTTTGACGGTGTAAAGACAAGCGCTAAGCAATACTTGCCCACTTATTATTATGTAGATACTCTAAAATGTTTTAAAATTCTGAGATAAGAGTAAAAAAAAAGATCGAAATAAAATAAAAAATATTTCACCTACATTTAATAAACATTATTAAAAAGAAATATTCAAACACCTTAAATAATTTTCCTTGCTCTCTTCCAGCCCTGATACATGCTCTGCACCTTTAATCAAGGAACATTTTAAATTGCATGAATATCCGGACCGGCTGATTTCTTCAGCGGCTATTCTGATGCACTAAAACAATTCATTTGGGGATTGAACAGCTCGGAAGTACACCTTTTCCTTTATGCATCCCCAAAAGATTTAAGTCTGGTGACCTGGGTGAGCACAGAATTGAAGCCAAGCATACGATCCATCTTCAAGGATATTTCAAATTTTGGAATGTTCTCACCTCTCTTCCATGATGTGCAGGGCATCCGTCGTTCTGTAGCCACATTGTCAACCTCAGAGATAAAGTAAAGTCTTCTGGTAAGACCGGTAGGTCATCTTGAAGGATTTCCAAATAATTGTCTGACGTTATAATGCTGGTGGCAGTTCACCACTTGACCATTTAGGATTCCTGTCCACAAATTTATTTTAAATTGATATTGGGACCGATCTTCCCTCATCAAGTGGGGATTTTCCAACGGCCTGCTATGCACATTATGTAAATTTACAAAGCCATCTCTTCTGTACGATGATTCGTCAGACCACAAAATTTTATTACAAAAATCTGGATCCACTCGTATCCGTAGCATTCGTCGGCAAAATTCCACTCTCAAGGGATAATCTCTGGGTAGTAGAGATTGCATACGTTGTACATGAAAAGGATGGGGTTGATACCGTTTTAAAATCCTACACACCGTTGGATGGCGTATATTCGGGTAAATTTCTCGATAAAGCACAGCGGTTGCACCACACACATACCACAAAACTTAGACAACCCCCAATTCCAGAAGCCAGAGGTTTGTGCGGAAGGGGGTTACATATTGAAAAACGCGGACATACAACCATATCATCCGACATTGACGGACCCGGGGCTCGAACCCGATAATGCGATACCCGTTTGATTAATCGCGATTGCCACCTCGCGCCTGAACTAACGCGGCTATCGGCTAAATAAATTGTACGCATATTAGCATACTCACGTCGTGTATAATGTATACGAGGCATTGCGGTTCTCAACAAGTGCCAATAAGTCCAGAGAAATACCAAGTCGCTATTATCGACAAAAAACAAAGTCTGAATTGGTAACCAAATAGAGGTCAAGTCCAGAGTATAAAGCTTATGTACCTAAAAATTACAGCCAGATTTCAAAAAATTTAAATAATTTCAGAGGAATGCCAGGTCGCTACTAACACCGGATGTACAAAATGACATGCGTGACATACGAGAATATCGGCGAATGATTTGGCCAATACAATTAAAACTAGGCTTACTTATTTCATTCCCACTTGAACTATGGGATAATACTCTGGGGTAACTCTAGTTGTTCGCAAAGGGTTTTCATACTTCAAAAAAGAATTATAAGAATTCTTGCCGACGCCCCATACATAGAGCACTGCAAGCCATTGTTCACTACATTAAAAATAATGTCATTGCCAAACTTGTACATATACAATAGCTTACCACAAATACGTAGTAAAAGAAGTCAACTACAGATATATTCAGATAAACATTCCCATAATACTAGGTATAAAGGTAATCTATATGTCCCTAAGTATAGGCTGTCCAAATCTAAGAACAATTCCTTGGACCTCAATTTATACAATAAACTACCTAGTGACTGGAAAATTCTGAATAATATTCAATTTAAAAATAAAATTAATTATGGAGTAACTGTTTTTATTCTGTTGACGAATATTTCAATATGGATGTAATGTGAAGATGTTCTTAACTCGATATGTATTGATTGTGCCGTGCTGATGTGCATATTTTATGTGTAAAAGTATTTTTGTATTTGATAATCGTATTTATGTCTGTAAATTTCTTGTAAATGGTGTATGTGTGGTTGCGTGTACAGTAGTATACGTCATACGTCTGTGTATTGTAAGCACATATATTATATGTATGTCAGTGTATATATTTTGCAGTTCTATTCTTCGTTTATATATGTATTATGCAATTGTTTTATATATATTTTATTTTATAATATGTGTATTGTTGTATTCTGTACCAATTTATGACTTGCCCCAAATGTATTTTATATATATGTATATAGTGGTCAAATAAAGATATCTATCTATACATTTCAACTTGATAAATTTAGCTCATCTACCATTCAAACAGACAACTCAGAATTTTTATATCATTTTAAAACTTAATAATAAGTGGGCAAAAGTTTTTAAGATAAGTGCAAGTGTCGCTTGGCACTTTGCTTTACACCATAGTCAAAGTCAGCAAACGGAATCTTGGTGGAATCGAAATTTAAGAAAAACATCTTTTTTAAGAATATCGTCGGCGTTATCTAAAAACATCACGTTTAATAGCACAACTGTTCTAGAATACTAAGCAATTCTGTGCCGCCCTCTTACGGAGAGAGAGTAAAAAGAAGCCTGGCTAATAGGCAACCAGTAAAACAATAATTCGCCAGTCGGCCCAGAGTGACGCTGCCTCATAAAATATGCCAGAAGGAATAGAAACGTATCCAAGGACAGACTGGATTATTCGAGAATAGCGCCACGGATATTAAGAAGCGGATCCAACGCACGGAGTAAGTTACGTATTAGATGAGCAAGTGATATTTAAGTTTAGTACAGTTCTGAATGAAATGAGTTAAGGATCAGATAAGAAAAAGAACAGTAACAAGTTGTGAATTATAGTAGTGAGACTATAGTAGACCAAAGTTATACTTAGTTGTTATTATAAGGAATATTGTAATTTAGTGATTAATAACTCAGTGGTTAGTGAAAATACTTGTTGCAATTACTGAATCTAAGTTTGGAGGTGTTTACTACATGGTGTAAACACGTAACAATACTATCCTAGAGTATAAATTGCATACATTTACTAATTGTTCTGTTGACATGGCTTATATGAGCTGTCCAGGTTAGATTTAAGAAAACCTTGGTTACTGCGATGAGCTCTGATATAAACTGAAAATGTAGACAGCAATTTTACCAATAGGATGTTTTTTTTTTGTTATAATTAGTAGTCCATCGAAGTAATACAAATATTCTTGTAGTATTCAATATTACATAGATATTTAACCGATAACTTATTGGCACTATATATAAATAGAAACTCTAACGTCTGATTTAGGGGATTTCTAACTACACACAAGAGCGGCATATTTTAGTTTCGCACATTTAAAAAATCTCAAAATCCGCTCCTGCCTTGTTCCCAAATGTTTAAGTAGCGTTAGTTTTAATCGTGTTGATTTTTCTAAAAAAATACCTTTCTACATGCAATTTCACATAAACTCAAATATTTTAAAACTGTCATGTAATCTTTTTTATTAAAGTACTTATCCAATAGTTTTTCTTACGGAACAGTGTAACTGTTTACAAATAATTTATTTTTACAACATATACGTTATCACGCTAAATTAGCAATATATCAAACGAGAGTTTTTAATTTAAGAAATGTTTAATTGTACTCTGAGAAAGCTAAACCACATTATGCGTGTTTAATTGTTAAAAAATTCTGTATTTTAACCAGTATATAAAATACGTTACCTGCTTCAAAATAAACTGAAATTTTTGTTAAATTTTCAGTTACATAAGTACTAAGTAGCTCTAAATAAAACATTTTTGTTTTTTAGATAACGAATTACAATTTTTGAAAATTGTACTTAGTGAATCCGTGCGTTAGTTGATATTTCGGTATAATTTGAGAGGGGAGGCAAAATAATACTTGAAGGGATTATAAATTGAGTTTTGGTAATCACTAAATAGGTATCTGTTCCTAAAGTTGAGAGTCTAGCGGCAATTTCAATATCGCGAACGGACATATTATTGAATTCGCTTATCTTCCAAGCCAACTGTACGTTTCGAATGAATTTTTTCTAGTCATAATAAAAGATAAAAAATTATTTTTTTTGCAAATATTTAATGGTTCTTAAGTTTTGAAAATATTTAATAAAATACCTATGTAACCTAAATTCAAGTCTATGATATTATTTCTTAAAAGCTTACAAATTTTTGTTTTTAAGCGAGATACTTATGGCCAATTATTTTTTTTAATGCCTTGTTTATATTTACGTCCTGGCGGAGTTTAGCTACAGCGACTCTTCCACACAACCAGGATGGCGAAATGAGATATATGTGTTATCTTAATGTTACAATTATATATATATATATATATATATATATATATATATATATATATATATATATATATATATATATATGTACCGGTGAGAGGTAAGTGAATCCTCTCCTGTGGTCAAATGCTACTATACACCAGACATCATAGATGTCTCCATGGTGTATAGCGACTTGCTATTTTGCAAGTACCGAGAGCGGTGACCTTCAGTCCTTGGTGGACTTAACCTATACTGATATTACATATGATTTGCAGGAAACAACTACTGAAAAAATAGCAAAAATAGCAAGTCGCTATACACCATGGAGACATCTATGATGTCTGGTGTATAGTAGCATTTGACCACAGGAGAGGATTCACTTACCTCTCACCGGTACATCATTTACATCAGTTTGTAGAAAACTAGCAGGTTGGCCACTGTCATTTGTCTGTTCCACGACCTATGGCATACTGATGAGAACTAATAAGTTCGAAACCGGTCTATGTCTGGTCGGGGAATTGACAAATGACATTGGCTACCATTCATGATTTGTAAGGTATAATTCAATGCAGGTCGGGGTATTTGCCCGCTGAGTAGTTGTTTCCTGCAAATCATATGTAATATCATATATATATATTCGTAAACAAAATTTTTGACTCGCCTATTTTTTTGTCACCAAAATACACAAATAATTGGCCATTTCTGGGGAGAATTTGGAAATCGACCTAAAACTAGCAAATATCTCTTACATTTAATTTTACCTTCTACGAAAAACTCGAAAGTTTCTAATAAAAAAATATATATCATATTTTTCCTATAAAAACGTATCTTCTTCAGTTCTGCACACAATTCAGCCTTGATTAAACAAGTATTTTGTCTTAGTACTTTTTCAAACGTTAATTATTAAGTCATGTCCTTTTCATTTTCTTTTTTATCCACAATTTTCTAAAATTATATGGTGCAGACAAGATAATCAACAATACAATTTGTTACCAATGAAAGAATTCTGCTTCTTGCGATTTATTACAGTTTTTTTTTTTAAATAAACACCACAGAAATTAGACAACCTCCAATTCCAGAAGCCAGGGCTTGTGCGGAAGGGGGTTACACATTGAAAAAACGCGGATATACAACCATTTCCTCCAACAGTGCCAGTGCTGGAGCAAGGATTCGAACCCGGTGGTGCGATGTCCGTGTGATTAATCGCGATTGCCACCTCGCACCTTAATCCACTCGGCTATCGACGAGACCAGAAAATATATATGGGTCTATGTCTGGTCAGGGAATTGACAAATGACATTGGCTACCAATCTTCATGATTTGTAAGGTATAATTCAATGCAGGTCGGGGTATTTGCCCGCTATATATATATATATATACTGTTAAGAATTATAGATTAACGATGAAGACTTGTGAGAAATATCTAAGAACAGAAAAACGAAGGGCGGCTGGAATCATTAAAAAAAAGTCTGCACACTTCCGAAATTGAAATTGCCACCAGATCCAATACTTTAAAGCATCATTAAAGCATCTGAAGATATCAAACCTTTTAACAACATTCCTGTTGGCAACAGAACATCTCGTCAATAATTTTATATTTGATTTGTAGCCTAGGATATAAGGTTTGGAATTACTCAAAGTGCACTAATTACTGTAAAACATGTTTTTTTACAGTGATTAGTAAAAATTTTTACGGAGAACACAGAGATAATGAAAATATTAAACCGTATATGGTTACAGTTACACAAAGCTCCTCGAAAATAGGTACATACTGCGATATGTATAGAAAAAATGCATAGGTAATAATCAAATATTGAAACAGACAGACGTTGAAACACTCTAAAATACCAACAGTTCTAACCTTTTATAATATTGGTGATGGAGAAGAAATTCAATCGATATAAGTACACAATCAGTTACAAATGTATGTTGTGATAGTGTAGCAGTCGTCACCCTTAATGCAGAAGAAATTGAAGAAGAACCCGAATACTATGATTGTGACATTTCGCCTACCAGCAACTAGAATTTTTCGTTTTAGGATCTAGACCATTCAGTGTGCCGCTATGTTCTAATGAACTGTTAATACTTTTGTGACAACTGTCCCTATGTTATTGAGATAACATACCAACTATCATCTTTTGGTCAGAAGAAACGAGAGTGTGCCAGTACGTATATGACATGATAAATTTTGGTCGAGTCAAGGGCATAGATAAGGGCGGGGGTGGAGGTGGTAATTAATCCCCCCCCCCCCCAAAGCTAGAACATAAAAAATCATGCGAGAGTTAGAGTAGCTTATCTGCAGATAATTATATATTTATTATTTTAATGGTTAATAATCCCTAATTAATTGTTATTTCATTCGATACGAATGATACAATGTCGTATTTCTGTAATATTAAAAACTATCTATTTTTTTAATTTTTCATATTATCCCCCTATAAGAACATTTATTTACGCCCTTGGGTCGAGTCCCAACAACGTTGCCGAATATACGCATATTTTTTCACTAACAGTGATCAATTCGTATTTTAATGAAATTTTAATACATAATCTGCAGTTTCGGCGATAATTTTTTACCCATATGCATTTTGAAAATGAAACTAAATATTATTTATCTTAGTTGGGATAATAGAGTTTTGATAATCATTTTATTAATATCCCAATGACAAAATGTCCTTAAAATAAGTGTAAGTTATTGTTCTTGGCATCAATGTACTGTGGTAAATTGTAACCTCAATTTGCTGCCTGTCATGATATTTTATAGTGTATTTCATATAATATCAAATTAATTTATATTTATTTTATGTGGTGTATTTTAACGAAATTAGTATAAGGATTCATTGTGTGCTGTGTATTTTAAATTGCACGCAAATGTGTTATTTATATAAACATGTTTATTTTGCGAAAAACATTAACAACGTTTCGGCGTTATGCTTGACAATGTTGTCAAGCCCTACGTTTTTAATGTTGGCACTTAGATTGGCAAATCACATTTAAAATAAGTGACCCATTTAAAAAGTGAAGGGGATAATTATTGAACACGATATCTATAATAATAAAACGTACAAATTACAATATATTATGTTGTATAAATACGTAAAACACCAAAAATGCTTCGTCCTCTGAATATTCTGCCTTGCCTTGATACTGGGTATCACCCAGTATCAAGGCAACACTTTCTGCCATGTTACAATATTAATAAATAGGAATGCAGGTTAATGAAGCCATTGATGGCCGACAATGATAAAAGCCATGTTCACTCATCTCTTTTCTTCTTATTTTTCGCTTAACTTATTAATTATTAATCTAGGATTCTAGAATATTAACACGGGATATCATAATTTCAGAATACATTATCACTTAAGCCCACTTTATAAGAATGGAGGAGAACACAATCAGCACCAGTACATTTACCATTAGTTTGCATTATTTTATTTATAAATTTCATTTATAAATCGCACAACATTTAAGGAATTTAATTTTCAAAAATTATTCATTTATATAACAAGTAGAAATTGGATACATCAAAGGCTTTCTCTTTTATATTTTCAGTTCAATAAATACAATTATTCTTTAATTGTTTCATTATGTTCTATAAAATCTAAACTCTAAATAAATTAAGTTATATGCAAATAAACCTCTATTTACAATAAATTAAATTTCTCTTTGTATTTACAGTTTTTGTGTAAACTAGCATTATTCAATAAAAATATAAAAGGTTAATGTAAAAAGTTTTTGTCCTAAAATATATCAAATCGAAATAGATCAGCAATTTTCGTTAAATAAACAATAGTTTACTGTACCACATGTACTAGGAAAGTTTAATGATCCTTTTCACTCCATTTTTAAAATTTCTCGAAATATTGTTAGATATATGATTATATATGGAACAAGAAGTGCGATTTATTTGTATTCCTTGGCATATATATTATCAAAGTACCGTTCAAAGTTTTTAATGAATTCACAAATTTTCAGGTTCCCTGAAGTCAAAAAAAGTGTTTTTAAATGGCTGTCTGCCTTTTGTGGTCGCGCCTAGAGCCTAAACTACTGAATCAATTTTGCTGAAATTTTGTATGCGTAATTAGAATGGTCACACTTCGAGACGAAATCGCAAAATAGAACCTAGCTCAAATATTGAGATAGTTAACCCTTTTTTTTTATACATTTATTTAACGTCGGCCTATTTCCGCTACTGAGGCCTATCACCGACGCCTGTAGAACCCCCAACCAGGAATTTTGCCGAACCTCTTCCCTTAAGAAGAATAGGGATCTTTTACTTGCCTAACATTTAATAGACAAGGGACCGACGGCTTTACATCCCCTCCGAAGGATGGTATATCTCCTATACAACCCTCGCCTAAGGTTGTATAGCTTCCGCGTATACACTGATATACAAGCCGCTGATGGAAGATGTGTGAGGCGAGGACGCGGTTTCCGTTTGAATGGTCACCCATCTAAGTACTAACTGCGCCTGTCGTTGCTTTACATCGCATACTGAAGTATGTACATAGTTATTATTATTATTAGCCGTTACTCGAGTCCGAGTATAAAAATGTTACAGTCGATAAATTTTGTACAATAAGAAACAAGTAAAAGGTGTAGTCTATTGTAATTCCCATTCATCTACGGTGCACACGACTATGGCTATAGAGGCCAATTCGGGAGAGCACATGTCGACCGCAGTCAGGACAAACATAGACCTGGTTAGGTCTTGGATTCGGCCTTCTTGCAGCAACATTTCCTTGATAGCTGGCCACAACCCCTCGCCATTCGGTTCTGTCCGCTGCAAGTTGTTCCCATTGCTCGTCTGCAATACCGCAGGATTTTAGATTTTCATGGAGAGCATCTTTGAACCTCTTTCGTTGACCGCCACGCCTTCTTCTACCGCTTAGCAATTCACCATAAAGTGTACATTTAGGAAGGCGGTTATCATGCATACGATGAACGTGACCTGCCCATCTTAGGCGTGCTCTTGAAATAAGCACCTCAATTGGAAGGCTGTTTGCTCTCCTGAGTACTTCCACGTTTGATATGTGATGGAACCAACGGATTTTCATCATACTTCTGAGGTGTCTTTGCTGAAAACGTTCTAATTCTTTCACATGACGACGGTAAGTGACCCAGCTTTCACATCCATATAGCAGTGTTGGAATGACAACTGCTCTGTAGACAGCCATTTTCGTTGACAAAGCAAGGTCGTGGTTGTCAAATACTCTCTCTCTAAGTCCCCAGAGTGCTCTAGATGCAGCGTTAATTCTATTGCGAATCTCGCTATCCATGTTTGCTTTGTCATTAACAAAGTTGCCTAAGTAATTGAACTGATCCACCACTTCAAGAGAATTTCCGTTAAGTGCAATGTCTATTTGGTTCACTTGATGAGGAGTTGACATAATCTTAGTCTTTCCAATGTTGATTTTAAGTCCCAAGGAATCATAGCTCTGGGCATACACATCTAAAAGTTCTTGAAGCTCTTCCGGCGTAGAGGCTAAAAGTGCACAGTCATCCGCATACTGGAGATCACAAATGAATCGCGTGCGTGTCTTCGTGAAAGCTCTAAAGCGCCCTATGTTAAAGAGACCGCCATCAAAACGGTATCTGAGACCTATTCCTCTGACTGTCAGTTTGTTGTCAACAATAATTGTTAGAGCAGTGGTAAACAAATTAAAGAGTAGGGGTGCCAGGACACATCCCTGCCTAACTCCAGTGAGGGTTTGGAAAGGTTCGGTTGCCTCATTATTATACATAACCTGGGCGTTATTGTTTGTATGTAGACTGCGACATACTTCCACAAATTTTCTAGGGATACCTAAGCGGAACATAATTTTCCAGAGCACTTCCCTGTCCACCGAGTCAAACGCCTTGGTTAAATCAATGAAGGCCATGTGAATTTCTCCTTGATGTTCGAGTGCTTTTTCTTGAAGCTGTTTAAGTGTGAAGATTAAATCCGATGTGCCTCGGTTTGGTCTAAAGCCACTCTGCGTTTCAGGAAGTAACTTTTCCATAACAGGTGTTAGCCTATTTGCCATCGCTTTAGTGAGTATCTTCCCTCCAACAGCCAAGAGAGCTATACCCCTGTAATTTCCACAGTCCGCAGCGCTCCCTTTGTTTTTGAAAAGGTTGATTAAAAGTGTATCACGAAACTCCTGCGGAGCTTGACCACTTTCCCACACGACATCAAACAGTTTTTTGAGGTAGGGTATGAGCTCTGACGACACAGCTTTAAAGATCTCAGCTGGGAGTGAGTCGGCGCCGGGAGATTTGTTATTTTTTAGCTGCCCAATGGCGGTTAAGATCTCTTCCGTTGTTAGTGGTTTATCTAAGTCTTCGAAGGTGTCATATTGAGGGATAAGATTTATAATATCATGATCGGCTTGACTTTGCTGGTTAAGAATGTTAAAGTAGTGTTCTTTCCATCGGGCTCTTATTTCCTGGTCTTCTTTGAGGAGATTTCCATTTAAGTCTTTAATAGGGCACATATTTTTCCGACTGGGGCCGTACACAGCTTTTACTCCTTGAAAGAAATTCCTGTAGTCGTGTGAATCGGCGTACCTTTGAATTTCTCTAGCCTTGCTTGCCCACCACTCGTTCTTTATTCTTCTGATTTCGCGTTGCGTTTCATACTTAGATTGGGTAAAAGCTTCTGCTTTTGATGAGTCGTTGGGGTGGTTGATAGCGTTTTGGAAGGCAGTATGTTTGCGGTCAAGAAGTTCTTGTATAAAAGCTTCATTATCATTGAACCAGTCCTCCTGTTTTTTACTTGCTGCAGTGCCAAGAATTTCCTCACTCGCACTTTTTAAACTGTCTTTAATTTGTGTCCAGGTAGCAGCGACATCTACAGAATTAGTTTCTTCTAGTGCACTCAAATTCTCTTGAACTTTTTGCTTTAGCTGTTCGACGGTTTGTTGGTCACGCAATTTACTAATACAGAGACGGAGTCTACGTTTTACTTGAGTTCTTCGGTGTTTGGGTCTCATAACAATTTTCATTTTAGAGACAACAGGACGATGATCGGTCCAACATTCGCTATCAATGCGCGCCTTTGTAATTTGGACGTCCTTGAGATGCTTCCTACGTACGATAACATAGTCCAGTAGATGCCAGTGACCTGATCTGGGGTGACGCCAGGTGCCTTTAAATTTATCCTTTTGTCGGAAAATGGTGTTTGTTATAACTAGATCATGTTCGGCGCATTTAGTTAGGAGTAGTTGACCGTTAGCGTTCATGTTGCCCAAACCGTTCTTGCCTATGATGCCTGGCCAGGTGTCTGCATCTCTCCCTACTCTAGCGTTAAAATCGCCAAGATGTACATAGTAAAGACGCACCTACGCTCGCCCCCCTGCAGAGTTAACCCTTAAAAACCGGTAAAAAGAATGCAAAATAATTTCTTTCTCAAAAACGGCTGTAACGATTTTAATCAGATTTAACATATAAATACTCCCTTAGTACTAGTACAAGACAACATTATTCGATAGTCCTGAAAATGGTCTAAAACGGTTGTAACGATTGTGACTAAAGGCACATGGATAGTTCCTTAGTATCAATATAAGATGGCATGACTATTTGCTTCTAAAAAATTCAGGGAGGAATGTTGCAGCTGGCTTGTGTTTTCAAACATTAGATTTTACTTTTATCAAATAAATGATATACATATTTTTTACCATTTATGTATTTTAAAATATGCAAAAATAATTTTTTTAGATAGGGCCTGTTTATTCAAATATTTACTAAATGAAATAAAACTGAATATTATTTCTAACTCGTCCTTCCAAAAATCAAACATCATCTGCCAAATGAGTTTAATTAAAAATTATTTCGGCTTAATTAGTTTAAGAGAATATTGCACTTTATACGTTGCCTATACGCTCTTCATCAATATGTAATATGTCATTATCCTTAGCAAGACGAAATTGATTTATAATGTAAATGTGTAGCCCTCTCCCACACAAGGCTCTTCTAGAGCCTTCCGGGATAAAGGGGGTGGTAATTACCTGTGGGGTTATTATTATTATAAAGTTAAGCAAAGCCATACAGTATTTTCAGTATCTCTAAGCCCTCGTATCTTTAAAGTTGTTACATGGCCTGTGTCCATTTAACATTTTTATATAATAACTGGTATTTTACTTATATTTAGCACGATCTGTATAGCATTTTGCTTAAGTTTTTGTAAGTGAGACTGTTTCAACTATCAGATTTTTCTTTGTATAACTGCTAAATTATTTCACATTGTTTTATATACCTACCTATTTTTGTATCTTAGGAACTCGGTCATGTTTTTAACACTAAATTGTCTACAAAACATTTATATTCATTTATATTTCATTTTTACACTATGTACATGTAGTTATTTTCTTTACCTTTGAAACTTGCTCAGTTGTTCATTCTCCTGTTATATAGTGTATTTTATTATGATGTAATGTATTTACTGAATTCTCACAAAAAGTTTGTAAACGATTTGCTTTATTACGACAGTTCGTATTATTGGTTATGTATACAAATTCCAAAGTAACTATCTAATCTGTGGCATGCAACTAATGTTGATTAAAGATTCCTTTTATCGATTGTCAACCTGTCACTATTTTAATTGTGCGTTTAAGTCGCCCATCAACAGATGGCGATACCCATATAACATTACAGCTTTCAACTTAGTAAAACTGTATTTTTCAAATTTGTATATTGGTACTATACTGTAGAAGGTAATATAAGAAAGTTTACTTTATTAGTTAAAATCACGAAGTGATCATTTAGTCTGCCAAATTTGATCTGATTGAGTCTACAAACTTTAACTGTGCGATCCTCAGTAATTTATATTCATTTATATATCCACATTTAGTTGTGTGTAACACTACCAGGTAAATTTTATTTATTAGTAATTTAAATTTCAATAATTTTCAATTTTGTCCTTAATGCAATTTCAATTTTTTTAAATAAATTAAATTCACATCTTTTTAATTTAATAAGTAATTAGAATACTACATATTACCACATGGTAATAAAATATTCATTTCTTTTTCATTTTTGGCAATTTATAATTTGCGAATCAGCTTCTAAATTTTTATTAATTCAGCTTCTAAATTTACATTTATTCTACACTAAATTTATTTTAATTCTGCTTTTACAATTACTTTTATGTGTTATGCAATAATATATATAAGTTTTAAGTATTAAGCAGATTTATTTAGCAGTCTTTTGCCATTTACGTTTAATTTTACGTAACTTTGCATTTACATTTACGTCATTACTTTTTCAAGCTGCGTGGTTGGAGACTATTCTACAATCTTCACACATAAACTTCCTTTGAAAAACGTAGTCTTGCAAGAATAAATTGCCAAAGATATTTAGATATGATGTTGCAAGAGAAAATTGGGGCCTGAATTGCACTACTAGAGCTTTCCACCTTCAACCATACTTAGTCTGGAAATCTATGAGATTGATATAATATTCACTATTAATTTTATTGTATTAATTATTCTTTCTTCGCTAATACAATTTTATAAACATAAAATTTCACCTAAATTTATATTTCAAACAACTTCATATTATAAAATTTATTTATTTATGTAATATATTTTATCATTAATTTTATACCATTTTTTAAATTTCCCTTACCAATAATTTCAGTCTCGTCTGTAAGAGACTGGTTTTACGAGAAAAAGAGACAACTCAACTAATTATCAACTATAGATGGTGCCCAAATAATATCAATTTTTCATAGTCTCCTTTTCTCGAACAAAACAAAAATTTGTTTTTTATGTTATACATTCCAAGAGGGTAAGTTTCACATCTCTTAACAGTACTCCGAATCTACCACTCTTTGCTCCGGCTTAAATCAGCTAGTCGTCCGCATATGTTGCCTCAATTTTTTCAGAAATATATAATCAGTGAAAGGAGGTAACAAAGTTAATTAATGCCTAAGAATAATGACATTAAATATGAATGGGCTCATTTAGCACTTTTTTAAATTTCATTATCAGAAAGATCTTAAAATTCTGAGACCTGTGCAAAAAACTAGAATTTTTTGAGACCCGTAAATCGTCTAAAAAAATCATAAACATGGACCGCACCCGCCTTGTCGAGTCTCGGCCGTGACGGCACTCAATAGCAACCCGCCAGCCGAAGCGGCTAGTTACAGAGAGAAGTATTACCACGGTGGAAACACCTACTAAAACATTTATTGCCGTTCCTAGAGATTTAAAAATGCGAAGGAAATGGCAACAAACTATGAAAAGAGAGAAAAGGCTTACTACTAAATCAACATACTTTGTGCAGACCATTTCAATATAAGTATCTATATGTTAAATTAGTTATTATTAAATACAGTATTTTTGAAATTTAAACGTAAAATATATTTTAAATACTAGCAATTTTTATAAGTCTTTCTCATCTTGGTTTAAAAATATGTAAGAAATACGTTACTTCATATTTCAACACTGAGCTACTATTATACAGAGTGTAACTCAAATATATTTTAAATAATTATTAAATTTTGATTGTAGGGGAAAATTGCAAATTTCGTGTGGTCGTTTTATACACTGTTATTAAAACATATCCCTTAAGTTAATACTATCTCTTTTATTTTTATAAAATTCTTTAAGGCTAGCAATTTTTCAGCTTGAAAAAGACATGAAAAACTACATGTATTATAAATTAATGGACATGTTCATATAAAAATGAGACCTGATGTTATGCCACATATTTTTGATTGCCAAAAAATCCATTATTATTAATAAATCCACTTCTGGAAGATTTGAAAAGTCTGCTTTATTAAAGTTCGCTCCGCACATTTTTTAATCACCACAAACAACAATAAAAGATATATTATTCAATTTAATGCACAGAACACTGAGAAAGACTCGACGTTCTCAAGCGGAACGCGTGACCGTTGATGTGTTACGCGACCTTTTCATTTACTATTGTCTGACGTCATGATGTTAGTTGCACCGCGCTTCAAATACGCCCTTTGAAAGTCGTATATTTCGAGAACCACTTATCGGATTCATCTGAAATTTTCAATTTCGCCTAATTTTAAGTAATACTTTATCCACAAGGAGTAACAACTACTAAATAAAACTCATTAAATGAGCCCATTACCGTAAGTTTAATGGTTTGCTACTTACATCAGTTATAACTCGATTTCTTCTCGAACCACACAATTGACAAGAAGTTTGAACTCCATTTGACAAATAAATCGATAGGAATAAATTTCTATCGATACTGAAATAGCGATTATTATATACAGTGATTAACCGACACCGCTGGTCCCAGTTTATTCTATGTCCGTATATGGGACTCGGCAAAAATTTTAACAAAAGAAACAGATACCAAAAAAAGAAAAATTAAAGAATCGGCAATAATCTTATTAAATGAAGATAAGTGCGTATCGAATTGTTCTGTAGATATTTGTACAACCTGGCTACCGATGTTAAAAGAAGAACTTAACAAACTCAACATTATCTAAAAGAAAATATCATCAGTTCTATGTTCTGTGTAAGTAGTAAGTATCGTAGTAGTAAACGGAAAGAGATTACTTTCCGAAACGTCAGCAAAATACATTATTTCTGTGTTTATTCCGATTTATATTGTTTGCAAAACATAACCTCTGACTTTTCCTTTTGGCGTAAACGTCACGGGCGCAGAGGTTTTTTCCAATAATTCTATTATTTTGTAGATTCGGTGATTTGTTTTGAAGAGGATAATAATATATGTGGTAGAAAACCCAAATAATAGGAAAGAATATTCGTAGAATGCCACAAATAACTTTCAGACAATATAAAGTTTTTTGGGTTTCATCATTAAAAGAGTTGCTAAAATTATCGATGGGGAATTATATATTACAATAAAGTGTTTATTGAGTTAGAAAGTATCCGCCGCGTATCATTTCAATGACTGAATAATAATTTTGTAATATGTTGCATATATAGAAAATCGTTTGCTATTCTTAACTTACTTTTCAGTAAGTTGCATCATTTTTTCAATAGCGATAAAAAGTGACATTCATTTTAAAACTAGTTATAAATGGCAATTCTATTCAAAACTGAAATGACACTGAAAATGTCTAAAAACCAGATTAGAAAAATTTAATTTTAGTACCGTTTTTAAAAATACATTGCAAGGGATCTTTTCGACGTGATTTGCCATTTTTATACTTTAAACTTTTTGGGATTCGATGAAAATATATTAGACCTTCATTAAAAATAATGAGAAATATTATTGTCGGTGAAACAATATCAAGTTAATCTTCATACGGTTGTTCAGTGTCAGTTCCTGGAGTATATTCAGATAGCTTTTCATTACTTTCTCATGCACAATACTACGGTGTTATACAAGAGCCTATAGTACCATGGATAAAGGATATCTCATTGCAGAATAAGGAAAAGAAGTAAATTAAGCAAAAACTGATAAGTTTTGGCACATCCGTCGATGCTTAGCTCCATCGATGTTAGTCTATTTCTTTTGTGTTTTTATTCACAACTTTAGCTGAGAAGTTAACTGAAACTAAGACTGAACGAATAATTATGAGCTTACCTTAAATTTTATTGTTGTGTAAGCAATCCCGCTCGGAATAAGAAAACATGGCGATAACCAAAATTCATTGAATTGAAGACAAACATCCTGATATTTATATGTTGTATTTATTTGCAAAACATTGCACAAGTATGGAAGTATGTATGTACATAGTAGTATTAAGAGCAACATACAGCCCTTGTATACAGCACGGGGACAGCTACTAGCCGTATAGGGAAATCCTATACACTTATGTACATGTGCAAAAGGGGTGAAAATGTCATGGTATGGATTTATTTATTGTTTACTGAAGTCCGTTGGGTTTAAGTCCTAGGTAACTTTACTAAACTTAAATATTATTGTGCTCAAATTAACATTAACCTGTTAATATGGATATTTATTTAACAGAAGAGGAAGTACAAATAATTAAATGGTATTATGGTGGGCATTCACCATCTATTTCATATTATCTCGGTGATTCTAACCCATATTCTACATGTACATAAGTGTATAGGATTTCCCTATGCGGCTAGTAGCCTTCCCCGATTTTATAGAGGAGTTTGCGACTAAAAATATTATGTTTTAATATTCCGCCCTCTAAAAGCACATTTAAACTATGCTAAGCCCAGTCAGGCTATTTACTTTTCGATTGCAACAGACACTGGACCGCTAGATGGCGCCTGCTGACTATTTTCCATGTCGCTATCCTAAAGATACCAAAATGTACTAAATGGTCAAGTGATCCTCGTGTCGGTCGTCACATGCCTACCTTGCACCGACGATAGCCAATAGCTCGAAACTGCAGTCTGGAAGTGGTGTGTGACACGAGAGCTCCTTTAAGTAGGATCAGTCTTTCGGCTGGTGTTTGTTGCAATCGAAGCATTAGCGTTTTGATGGTAATTCAGCGCTCGGCGGGGCACATAGCCCGGAGAGTAGCTGTTAGTTGAAGTCTGGTTACGTTCCTTATAGTAAAATAAGGATTTTATAGAGAAGTTTGCGACTAAAAATATTATGTTTTAACTTCTTTGACTTGTTTCAAAAGTATTTGTGAATACCGTGTAAGAAGTTAACGTCAATATGATGTTTCCCTATTGAAATATACAATTGACAAGAAACAATTGAAAGTGGCGGTAGTCAAATGTGTAGCAGTTTTCTTGGATTTTTTTTTGTGCTTAAAAATGTACACTGAAAATCTTATCCTATGTTTAATAAGATCTCCACAATACATACATAGATCAAAATGCTTATTGCTTATATTATTTTTGGAAAAGTTTACTTGTAGAGTATGAGTTTATTACAGCTTTAGAACATAATGTTATACTAAGCAATATTTGCCTTTGAATAATTTTTGTCAGTTATAACATTCATATAAACACTAGGCTATGAGACCTCGAACAGATTATAATTTTGAAGCTATTGAAAAACTTAGGTGCTTCAGTCAGTAAAAGTAATAATACCTATCAGTTCAGAGATCACATAGTAGTTATGTTAGTTAGCTATAGTAAGTACTTGTAGCTGGACTTAATTAAATTAATTCCTAAAATAGTATCAGTATTTAAGTGAAAAAAATCGGCAGCTATTAGAAGCGGTTGGAACCTCCCCACCCGGTGGATATTTCAACCCGAGGAATGTATGTGACGTAACGAGTTTCACGGCGCAACGGCTCCGCGTATCGACCATGCTACGCAAAAGCGAACTTATGCATTACATTTGCTTTGTTTCTATTTTTTTTCACGGAAACCAAATCGAAAGGGTGCAAGTGTGATGTATCGTTGAAATCGGGATTTTAACTGCTTTTCAATGGTTCGATTGCAAATTGTAACCAATTATAAAATAAACAACTTGTGCCAAAACGGCACTAAACATAATCCGATTTCTACCAAAACCTTTTAAGATGTTCTAAAGCACTAAAGAAACCCTCATGCAAAGTTTCATCCAAATTCGTTCAATAGTTCCAGCGCTATCGTGCTAACACACATGCACACACACACACAGACATTTTTTAAAAACAACTTTTTTTGGGTTCCTGGCACCTCAAAACGTAAAGATTTGATGTTATCCCAAATTTTGATTTTGGACCAATTTTAGTAACCTCTCATAATTTTATTGTGGTGAGGTAAAAAATATGTAATGTGTGTAATTTTTTTCAATTTCAGTTTTAAACGGTATATTTGGAGTAACTAAACCTAGATATAGCCAAAACTAAAGTCTTAAACGATTTATCGCTTTATTTTTCAAAATTACTATTAAATCCATGTCATGTTTACGAACACTACACTATTTTCTGTAGAACATTAAAGTGGCTGTATACATTTTGAAAAATATACTTTCTGTTTTTTTTATCATGCATTTTTTTAAATCCCCGATTTCAACCTCGAGAAGAGCACCACCATGGTGCTTCTTGATATTGAAAAGGCGTTTGGACACCGGGGTTACTATACAAGATGCACGACTATAACTTTCCGACGTACATCATCAAACTCATTCACTCTTTCTTGACAGGCAGATCCCTGCAGGTTCGAGTGAATAATAAACTGTCATCACAGCGGGATATTTGCGCGGGAGTCCCGGAAGGGTCGTGTCTATCACCAAACTGTACAACTTGTATGTTTCCGATTTCCCGGAATTCCCGAATACCAAGCTGGCCAAGTACGTCGACGACACAGCCATGTACGCGCATTCTCACAACGCTCAAGCAGCCAATATGCTGCTGAAGGCGCACATGGTCCGCACCACGGCGTATTACGACCGGTGAAAGATACGGGTAAACGCCGAGAAGTCGGAAGCGATAGTCTTCACGCGCCGGTTCACTGAGAACAGAATTCTTACACCTATTTCGGTCAGGGGGCACCAAATTCTAACAAAACGGTGTGTGAAGTATCTTGGAGTCAGACTAAACCAGAGACTTACTTTCAATACACACATAAACGAAACTGTACGGACGGTCTACTCCCTGTCCATAAGTCTGTATCCGCTGATGGTCAGGGGTAGTAGACTTAACAGATAAAACAAAAAACAATGGGAAAATTAAAAGTGCTTGAGCACAAATTTATGCGCCTCATTTCGAACTTTGGAAGGTACACCTCCCTCAGAGATCTTTATGCACGTAGCAGCGACATAACCCCAATAGCGGATTACATCCAGAAAATCTCCCAAAAATTCTACTCTTTCAAACTGGACGATAGTCCCTTACCGCAAGCATTACACAACTTGGACAGCATAATGCACCATTGCGGATCAAACACACCCTACCATACCAGACGTTACCAATCTTCCGGCAACCACTATAGCCAAACCTTCCGCTTACCCTATCCACCTTTACTGACATTTCGTATCTTCAAATGTTTCCTGTCCCTCTCTTCCTTTCAGTTTGTCCGTTTTGTTTTGTGCTCTTGATCTCTTTTTGTGTGTTCTTTGTCTGTGTTCTTGTTATCGTTCTCTTTTTGTGCATTTTTTTACTCAAAATTAGCTTCACTACAAAATTTCTAAAAAACTCAAAATTTCGATAAACCACAGTTTAAGCAGCCTTGCGCAGCCCTGCAGTACCTCATTTCGATGAAGGTTCCCCGTTTTAGATTTGGGTACCTGTGTCAGCAGCAAAATTAGTTCAGTGCAGTGCGACAGCTTCGAGTTTGTGTTTAATTTTTAAGCTTTGTTAAATTTTATTTTTAAAATGTTTCTTTAATTCTATTATCCTTTGTAATTTATTTTTAGCAAAAGGAGTCAGGACTTTTCTCCCCATTTTGTTTTAGCCGAACCGGAGCCGCCCCACCCGGCCATGCAACCCGCCATCACGAACAGCGCGGTGGTTGCACGGTCGGTCGCAAGGTAGTCTCCGGGCAGGCAATATTATGTATTAATTTTAATAAAGTCTGTTTGCTTGCTTGCACCACCGGATTCGAATCCTGGCTCCGGCACTGGCACTGTCGGAGGAAATGGTTGTATGTCCGCGTTTTTTCAATGTGTAACCCCCTTCCGCACAAGCCCTGGCTTCTGGAATTGGGGGTTGTCCAATTTCTGTGGTGTTCATTATTTATGTATTTATATATCGTGTACCTACCTCCAAAAATATTTTTTAAAGTTGCAGGGCATTGCATCTATATTCGATAAATCTGGGACAATATCAGAATTTCCAGTGTTGGAAAGCAGTTGGACAGTCGAATAATGCCATTATTTTATATAAACTCTCACTAACAACGCCATTGTCCTGCCCAATTTTCAATCAAATTCAAATATAACGCAGAAAAATTTTAAGAATAGTATTAGGCTAACAATTAGGAATAGCTTCATTTTATTATAAATTATTTTTCCTATCAATATTAATGCGCATGAACTAATAAACTTATTTCAGCTAGTAATGTTCTTTGTACGCTGGGGTTATATAATCCATTATACGTAATAACAGCCTTCAAACAAATGCACGCACAAGATTATACTAATTAGATTGTATTTATTCCCTATTAACATATAATATACAGTGTGTCCGTAGATCAAAGAAATACTATAAGTGTAAAAGACCAATATTTAAGTTGAATATTTTCTGAATGATAATAAGTCTTTTGTCGCACATACCCTCTTGTTTAAAATAATTAAGAAATTTACAAATTAACAGAATTATTAATTAATTAACTGTAAATAGCTATCCAGTCACCATTTTCTCTGGCTTGATGGTAGACTGACAGCCTTCTGCATTTTGCTTGCTAAGATTTCTGCCAAGGGCTCCGATATAATCAGTGCCATCATCTTGACAACATTATTTGAAGAAGGACCATAATCCTTTTTCAGACAATGTTGTTTCTCGCGGGAGTAGATAGTCGAGGAGGATTACGTCGGGCTTGTTGGCGTGTATTTGCCTAACGGTGAGAAACCAATACTTCTTGTAAATTAGGGCGCGTGTCATTCATTACAACAGATTCAATATCCCCCGCAGCGTAGTGCAGCACTAGTTTTTTACCTATTCCCTACGATGCCTTAAATAGTAAATAATAAAGCACTCATAATATTTCGCCGTATCTCTGAATGTAGATTGGGACTGCATGGTATAGAAAAACCAATAGAAAGTGCATTACCTTCGCGGGCACCATGCGGCAGACCTTGAAAGTAACATCAAGGATCCTCATACTCATGACACGACTTCGATGGACGAGTGTGTTGAATCCACCATTCTGACAAGCTTTACGAGTTCCTCAGACTTCGGAGGCTTGAAAGGCGAAGGTCAGTCTTTCGGGTAAGCCGAGGCCTTCAATGGATGAAGTTGCATAAATATGTGTTCTACACTACAGATTTAATTTGGGCTTTTTGTGGAGAGCAGACTTCAACTCGGTGATAGAGCCTACTCAACATCGAATATGAGACCTGATGCTCTGCTCTCCGTGCTGCTTTGAACAAGGAAGATCCTACCCCTGCATTTTTATTGTCCCCGACCATGCAGAGGACTCCTGATAAACTTATAGGCTCCATGCAGAATCATCTTGCTAAGCTTTAAGCTTAAAAATCCACGACCTCCCTGGTGTCACGGAGGAGATATAACCGTGGTATTATTATTACTGTTATTATTATTATATACAGAATCTGAAAGCTGTGTGCTTAATATATGCAAAAAATAAGAAGTTTTTATTTAAGTTTTCAAAAAGGGAGAGGATTTTGTTCCCGAAATGTACAAAAAATGAATTATTTTTAATAATTGTTTTTAAGTAAACACTGCTTTTAGATGTACCGTAAACTCGGGTGGCTTTGGTCCATTTTCAAACTTCAAAGTCATATATCTTATTACTAGATTAACGTAAATTAAACTTCTTAGTCTTGCTTTTCTTGTCTATATAAATATTTTTAAATTTGAGAATGTGGAGAAAAATAATTAATATTTTCTCCACTTTTTTTTAAAAAAAGTGTGTGGCTAAAGTCACAAGATAAAATCCGGGGACTTTGGCCGGGTATCGTTTTACGATAGAAACGGAATGTACGCCCTGGCAAATGATAACTTTGGCCATCTATAATGTTTTTAAAAAAGGCAGGATAATTATGCCTCAAAAAAAAGGAGAAAAATGATTATATTATATAAAAATAAACTTTATTATTCATGACATAAAACATAACATGAAAGTTTCTAAATATAAAAATAAAATAAATAATAATAATAAATATAAATTATAATATTATATTATAATAAAATATCACATTCTAATACCAAATAAAATAATAATTATCTATTACAGTCTCATAGGTACCTATTAAAACAAGCGATTTAAAAAACTATAAAACTAAATAAACTTAATTATCTATCTACCTAAATTTTTCTAGTTCGGGAACCTTTGAACACTGTGGTGGCCCAATTCTTTCCACAATATTGTCGATGTCATACCAAAGAATGTCTTCAACTTACGGCCATTTTCACTGGTAGAGACCACTGAGCACCATTCATTTTATTTTAAATCGATTTTCTATTTGTTCAACAATTAGTCCTGGAAAATATAAATGTTTTGTAGTGTCGAGTGAACAATATTTTTACTAATTATTTATTAAGTGCCTAACTACTTTGTAACATACCTTAGTTGTATGTAGTAAGTGTCTCTTCAACGGATTTCAGCAAATTTGACACAAAAACGTTGTGGCCAAAGTAACCCATCATGTAAAGCACTTAAAAGCATAGGGTGACTATGGCCGTCCTCTAGCGGGGAGGGGAGAAATTTTTTTGTCAATATGAGTAAATAGAAATCCTCACAAGGGTTACATAGTTCAGTGTTTTAAGTATCAACTATCAGATGGCAGCCGATTTGTCTTGGCGATTGAAGTGTTCGGGATAAAAAATTTGACGATTATTCATACCTGATTTTAAAAATCTACCACAAATACAAATACAAAAAATTCTCAGAGCACTCATTTCTTATTCACAAAACATTGCTGAATCATATGAACACATTAAAATTAATATTATGCATTTCTACATAGTGATTATTTAACAAATAAACAAAATATTAAAATCGGCCAAAGCCACCTAGGCAGGCCAAAACCACCCGAGTTTACGGTATATCAAATTACTTTGTTTAAAATTCTCTACAAATGTTTCGGCTTATTAGGCCCTTATTATAATTATTATATTATATTATTATAATTATTATAATATATATGTATATGCCTAGTAAGCCGAAACATTTGTAGAGAATTTTAAACAAAGTAATTCGATACACCAAAAAACAGTGTTTACTTAAAAACAATTATTTTTAAGATGTTTCACAAGGAACCAACCATAAACTCAGTTCAGTAAATTATTTTAGTTTTTATTCTGATTTGGGTTACTTGGCAAAAACAAACTCCGACTGTCCCTTTGACGCAAACATCACAGATGTAGAGGTTATTTTTCGACTAAAATACTGGGTAATTCCGTTATTTTGTAGACTCCTTGTCCTTGGTTATTTTAAAAAAAAAGGACAAGAAGAAGGAATATTTTTGAGTTCAGTTTTCTGCTTCCGGAATCTCGCTCTGCGTGGTTAGAAAATGAAATGATATATTGTCAAGAAAACCTGATTCTTCATTTATAAAGGTTAATATACTCCAAGTGCCAACTTTAAAAAAAACTCGAGAAAATCCGATTTTCATAGAATTGGCTGAACCGATTTGTTGGCTGAAAAATGTGGTGTATCGGGTATTAAGACAATTAAAAGAAAATAATACCCAATTCATCAAATGAGAAGGGGTTAAAAAATAATTGAAATTTATTTTTCATGAATTTTTTGTTGGAATATTATTCAATATAACACATATTTTGGGGTTCGATCAATGGATTTCTACATTGGAAAAGAAATAAAACTATATATTGGCCCCTAATATACAGGGTGATTTATGTAAACATGCGGAAAATAAAATGGTATACAAGTCTGTTATGTGGGAAAGCTTCTGTAAAATTTTAAAGCGATCCGAGGTACTTTATTATATTTTTTTGCATTAAAACCTGCAAAGATACGCTTCTGAACGGGTGAGTTAGCTATCTCCACGCGTTCACACACGTGTCGCTTGTTTGTTTAGCAGGTAATAATATCAGTTGTCTTAGTTGTCTAAGGTCAGTGCGCCACGCGTTCACTGTTCAATTCAATGACTCTCCTACTTCCGTTTAGAGTATTTCCCATTTTTGTTATATTTTAAACTGTATTCGCAAATATCGCTTATGCCAGAGTTCACGTCGCAAGAGTACTGCGACATGATATTAACCTATGGTGCAATGAATGAAAATCTTGCAAGGGCTGAACGAAAATACGGGGGAAAATTTCGCCATAGGCGCAAATCTAATGAGAGAAAAAATTTAAGTGCAGTACAACGAGTTCGTGACACCAGGTTTTGTTTACCAGGCGATAGAGAACGTGTAGTAAATCGTCCTGTTGAAGTAGACGAAGAAGTTCTAGAATTACTAGGACAAGACCCTTCAATTAGTACCCTATACACGAGAATCGTTTTTACCCATACACATACACATAAGAAAGGAAGTGATTTCGTTGCACTGTATTACGTCAGATTGGTTAGTCATAGGCAGCGCACTTCTAAAAAAAAATAAGGTAATTTTTTTCCATATTTTTTTATTTCTTAATTTTTTTTAACTCCTTTTGGTGGGGACAACCCACTGAATAATGTTCCGCATGTTTAGGTAAATGTATATATATTTCCAGGAGAATGGGGGGGGCAACTTAATTTTTAGCTTATGGCTTTATAAAACAGGTATTATTTGGACAATACGCCTTTTTCTAATATGCTATACACCTAGTCTTTATCACTATCACTTCTATCGCGGGATTCATATTATCATCAACGCATTGTTGGTAACTTCCGCTCTCCCGCGATGATGATCGGCTCCTCCCGGAGCCACGGTTATCTAAACGACGTTTCGGCAGAATCCCATCTGCCATCTTCAGGCTCTATATTTATTGTGATTTCCTGTAATTTCCCTAAGTTTTGATAAGTGGGAGGCAGACTTTTCTCAGCTCAATATAATGAACGAAAAGGACTTTTCCAGCAATATAACAAAGTTCAATTGATATATATTTTTAAATTTTCTTTACGGTTTTCTGTCCTTAATTTATACTAGATTTCCTGTATCGTGTACTCCAACTGCACAAGCCTGCACTTGATTTCCTCTTGAGATCCTTTAATGTGTATACCAAATTTCCACTGCGGTTTACTACTTGATAAAAGCAAAATATATTGTTGGACGAGGCACTTTGAAATATAAGCTTCTTATAAAACCAACCGCCCTCTTCAGCTATGTTACAGCCAATGTATTTTTCACAACAATTCAGTGCTCCATTCTCATCTCTTCAAAAAGCTGTGCATCAGTGCATCTGATTGTAAGGCTTGTCCTGTGTCCAAATTGATTGTACAGATTTGCTGCATTTTTAAAATCCAATCCAACTTTCAGAAGCAATTTATTATCAATTGCATGACCTAGTAATCGACTTTTTTGCTTAATCTCCACTACCCAACGAATCTTTGTGAGGAAAGGGGATTGGTTTGATTCTTCAGTTGTAAATTGACTTATCTTTAATACTGGCATCGGCACGATAAAGACCACTCCAGCATGTTTTTCTCATCTCCAAAGCCACGATCAAGGAAGAACTTGTCGGCTTCATTCATTAATTGGCACAAATCATGTGAATCCTCAGTAATCCCTACTTTTTTAAATTTCAGCGTCAGTTTGGTTCAAATTAAATGGTCCTGTTATGTCTAGTGCTCGTCCGTTGGGTACATATGGTCAAAAGCTTACATAAGGTTAGCCGTTTTTTGATTATGATTTTATTATATTATGCATCACGTTTTCTGTACATATAATGTACGTAGTATATTATGCTTATACTTCCATGTTATATATGTGTGGTCTGTTTGTATCCTGTAATTGGGCTTCTGCCTATTGGGTATGTAATTAAATTAAATAATCTTTTTTAAAAATTATTAGACTGGGCAATTTGTTGTTCAGGAAAGGCTAAACCAACTCACGTATTTAACTTCTTAAATAATGTTCTTAGTGACCCACTTTTTGTTGCATAAATAGTTATCGTAACCAAGCAGAACGAGATACTAGAAACAAAAAATTAACATCAACAGTTTCTGGTCTGAAGACAAACACACACAGTGTAGATAAATATAGGATGTGTTAATTAAAATATTTATAAATAAAAAAATTATCGTTAGAGAAATATGTTGCATCTGATATTAAATTAATCAATTAGAATACAATTACGCATTGTTAAAACTAATTGATGATAACCAGAATATAAACAGTATTTAATATCTATAGAGCAACATGTTGAATAATTTACAGCATAAAATATAAATTATTGATAATATATTCGCCAACATAATAAGTCTGTTGCGTTAGTTTAATGATTTGAGAATTACCTACTTTGTTTGTTGGCGCAGCTTGACAATATTTAACTCATCTGGAGTATCTATGATGTGATGAGGTTGGTGATTTTTTAGTCATAAATACATTTCCTGATAAAGTCTAATAAACTGTAACTTGGCGGATCTGGAGGTCGCTTCGCTGACTGAACTAATATACAGAGTTGGGCAAATGTGTCAAAACTGAAAACACCTGATTTCTCGTTAAACTATAATTTCAAATAAAAGAAATCTTTAACAACAGTTTTTATAGTATTTATATTCTATTCAGTGAAGTACTTTGATTTCCAACAGCTACCTTATTTTTTGAGATATGACGTTATTGGTTTTTTTTTAATGATGATTTTTACATTTTCTGATAGACACTTTTTCATCAATTATAATGATATAGGGTTTAGAGGATGTGCGACTTGTGGTTTTCTAAATAAGAAATAAAATAAAGAGATGGCTGTTTATATCTTAATTATCAAGGCTATCTGATAAAAAATATTATTTTTTTTGTTACCATGGTAACAGAACTGAAATCATTCGTATTACTGCCAGTTGCAGTCAATACCGTCAGGTAGTTTCGGTGTGAAATATTAACACTGCTTTTATTAAAAGCTTTTATTAAACTTGCAATACATGTTCGTTTGTTTGTTTGTTAGTTAGTTTGTTTAGATCAAATCTTGCAATCAAAATTTCGATTAGTTCTAATTAATCTAGAGCTTTGAAATTTTGCACATGTGTATAAGTTTGGTGACAATACACTTCAACATTTTCATATAAGATAAAAACATGATGGCGGCTTCAAGATGGCGGACGAATTATGTCATTTATGGTCCAAATCGATTAAAATTAATATCTGGGGGTTTTCGGGTTCGCCGATTACGAATTTGTAGTAAAAAATTTAGTTCAGGATGGCGACTCCAAGATGGCGGACGACTTTATCGTTTATGATCCGATTCGACTCAAAATCGATATCTGGGGATTTCCGAGATCGCCAATTATAAATTCTTGGTCAAAATTCAGAAATTCAAAATGGCGGCGCCAATACGGCTGACGACTTTTGTGATTTAGATCCAAATCGATCAAAATCGATATCTGGGGGTTTTCGAGATCGTCAATTATGAATTCCTGATCAAAATTCAGGAATTGAAAATGGTGGCGCCATATGGCGAATGACTTTTGTCATTTAGATCCAAATTGATCAAAATCGATATCTGGGAGTTTTCGGGTTCGCCGATTATGAATTTCTAGTCAAAATTTAGTTCAGGATGGCGACTTCAAGATGGCGGACCACTTGATCGCTTATGATTCGATTCGACTCAAAATTGATATCTGGGGGTTTTCGAGATCGTCAATTATGAATTCCTGGTCAAAATTCAGAAATTAAAAATGACGGCGCCACAATAGCTGACGACTTTTGTCATTTAGATCCAAATTGATCAAACTCGATATCTGGGTGTTTTCGGGTTCGCCGATTATGAATTTCTAGTCAAAATTTAGTTCAAGATGGCGACGTCAAGATGGCGGACGACTTTATCGTTTATGATCCGATTCGACTCAAAATCGATATCTGGAGGTTTTCGAGATCGTCAATTGTGAATTCCTGGTCAAAATTCAGAAATAAAAAATAGCGGCGCCAATATACCTGACGACGTTTGCCATTTAGATCCAAATTGATCAAAATCGATATCTGGGGGTTTTCGGGTTCGCCGATTACGAATTTCTAGTCAAAAATTTAGTTCAGGATGGCGACTTCAAGATGGCGGACGACTATATCGTTTATTATCTGATTCGACTCAAAATCGATATCTGGGGATTTTCGAGATCGTCAATTATGAATTCCTGGTCAAAATTCAAAAATTCAAAATGGCGGCGCCAATATGGCTGAGGACTTTTGTCATTTAGATCCAAATCGATTAAAGTCAATCTGGGGGTTTTCGGGTTCGCCGATTACGAATTTTTAGTCAAAAATTTAGTTCAGGATAGCGGCTTCAAGATGGCGGACGACATTATTGTTTATGATCCGATTCGGCTCAAATTCGATATCTAGGGGTTTTCGAGATCACCAATTATAAATTCTTGGTCAAAATTCAGACATTGAAAATGGCGGCAGCAATATGGCTGACGACTTTTGTCATTTAGATTCAAATCGATCAAAATCGATATCTGGGAGGTTTCAGGGTCCCGAATTACGAATTTATAGGCAAAAGTTTAGTTCAAGATGGCGAACGACTTTACCGTTTATGATTCGATTCGTCTCAAAATCGATATCTGGGGATTACAGCATGTCAAAAGATTAAGAAGTAAGAAAATTAAATTATATAAAAAAAAAATTAAAAAAAGGTCTATTTTCTACTTTTTAGAGCATTTAAATAAAAGCTTTTTGTTTCAAAATATTTTTTATTTAATTATGTGTGAATTAACTGAAGTGAAACAATTACGTTGTTGATGATGGTTGGTTTTGGAGACAGGCAAAGATCTCTAAAAGAGGCTGCACTCACTACTTTTAATACAACATTCCCTGACAGAAATTCTGAAATTTCCAGATCAACGGTTTCAAAAGTTGTGCAAACGTTTCACGAAATGGTATGTGTTAAAAATCGGGCAAAATCCGGTTGAAGTAAGTCGACTACAAATGAAGGTATTTCACTTTATGTTCTTCTTAACCTGCAAGAAGAACCAAAAACTTCAGTACCAAAACTATTTAAAATATTTTTTATCAGATACCCTTGATAATTAAGATGTAAACAGCCATCTCTTTATTATATTATTTTATTTAAAATTTAGAAGACCACAAGTCTGTATACCTGTATATATATAAATCAATAACTTCCTTGAACAAGAAGATTATATATTAAATACTAAATAACAAATTGAGAAAACTTTTAAAGTAAATAAAGTAAAACAAAAGAAAGCAGTTTCTGTAATCACTAAAACATTGAAGATTATTAAAATATAAAAATTGTAATTGAAACATTATCACAGAACAACGCTATCAATAAAGGATTTTCACAAACATCGAATCAAACACTATACACTCGAACACTTTATTCGATGAGCGTTTCAAAATTGGTGAATTTAAAAATAAAATTATGTAAATTGTAAATGTTCAATATTGCAAAAAAATGTTTTCAAAAAACTCGAAATTTTTGTCAATAAAAAAGTCCGGTACCAGCCAAAAAATAGCAATTTTGCATACAAACAAATATATCAATTTGGTCTGGTTCTACTAGAGATCTTTTTTGGTCTCTTTACTTGAAATTTACTCCACCATTAAGACCACGTTATGTACAAGAGTTTTAGTTGTTATGCAGGATGCATCTTAAAGAAATATAAAAACACCTACTATACCAAAGATGTACATAAAACAATCGAACCCAATTTACCGCTATCCAAAAGTACTATTCTTAATAGGATAGTTTCGAAAATTTGAGAAATATTGTATTTGGATACTTAATGAAAAAAAAAAAAAATTATTTTTCTCAAACACTCACAGAAGACCGTAAAACAATTAAAAGCCATTCAAATTCTTAATATTATTTACTGGCTAATTGACATCACTTGATGTCAATTGTCAACTCAGATTTCCGTGATACAGCACCTCAATGGCCTCAATTGTTTTATTTCACGAGTCTCTGTTAATATGTGTTCTTATAATCTTGAAGCAAATCGCCGGGATAGGACAGGGTTAAAAAACTATCTTTCGAGTTGGTGAAGCGCTTATTCGTCTAGTAAATGTTGAAGAATGCAACACCGAACCAGTTGAACTATTTCTGGAAAAATGCATCTAATTTTACTGGACTAACACTGTAGTCTTAGATAATATAAAAGCAAATTACAAAAACTGGTATATTTTCAAATAGGTAATTGCTTGTTTAATAATAATAACTATTTGTGACCTTTGCAAAGGCAATTACGAACCATATATATATTACACATTTATGGATAAATTTAACTCTAAAATCGGTACACTTATAATTTTAATAAAAACCTAAATTGAAGGTTACTAACCAATATCCTAATTGTGAATATCAATATTTATAATAATTTTGAAGATTACGCGAACGCAGTTGCCGCTTGGAATTACCAGTACACTTTAGAAAATGTTTGAACTTCACATATATGTATGAATAATTTTCATGTTATTTATAAAAATAAATCTATAGATTTTAAAGCAAGGTATTAATGTGGATTTAGGTTGTTTGTGGGTTTAGATGGTAATGCTGTGTAGTAATCGAGATGTTGCAAATTAAGCGAAATATGTTTTTATGTGAGGGCAAAAATCTGTGAATAGGGATAAGTGTAAAAATTCAGCCTTAAGGGTTGGCTTTTAGGAGAGGTGGAAAAACCATATGATTTAAAAATAGTGAAAAGTTTATCAGTAATAAGAGGTTCTTTTATATTGGTGGGTGGAAAAAATATTTTGTTTAAAAAATTTTAAACTTTGTAAATATTATAACGTTAAATTTGTGATATCACAAAAAATAGTGAAAAAATGATTAGAACTGGCGGGAGGACCTAGGGAGGGTACAGAAAAAGTTTGTCAAAATTTCGAAACTTTCACTTTCATCATATCTTATTAATTTACATAGTATTGAAGAGGCTTTCCCCCCACTGTATTAATTAATAATACATCCTGGTCACGGCACCAATGAAGAGGTTTATTCCCACCCCAATTAATTATAAATGAAATCCTGGTAATTATGTCACCAGTTAACTTCATTGCTATTTATTTATCTAAAGGTTAAACAAATAAGATTGGCCATTTGCGTGATCGTCTAGTTTTGTTAGTGTAGGACCCAAATTTCGTTGTGTGTGTGAGTGTGTGTGTAGTAACCCTTTTTTATTACCCAGGTTCTTTTATATAAAGTTTAATATTACTTGTTTCTGTCTGAAACTTGAACACACTGTCTATTAATTGAGAGACCTAGTTAATTATGTATGTTATTCATGTAGTAACTTATTACTCAAGATTGCACTGTACATTTATAGTTGAAGTTTGTTTTCTATTTTGCTTTTGAAATTAAAACATTTATTTAGTTTATTGCTTATATGCCGAAAAGGTAAAGGTGAAAGAAAAGACAATAATTGATGGGAAAAAATAGTAAAAAAACCCATTTTATTTTATATAAATTGATGCAACAATAGTCGAACGTGAAATCAAAAGTAATCCAAATATTTGAGACAATTGTCTAAATATTATAATAGGAAAATTTGCGTCGCTATAGTAATGACCATACTATAGATATACTGAGTGTTTTGATGCAATAACAAGAACTGAGATACAACAGTATGCTGTGTTATTTTAGTAGTAATGAGAGTTCCTGATAATGATAATCTATGATAGAGCTGTTAGCAATCGCTAGGTAATAATGGTTTATAATTAAAGAAAGTTGTTAGCAATCGCTAGATAATAATAATTTTTAATTATTGTTGTTAGCAATAGCCAAATAATGAATCGAATGCAAAACAGAGGGCAAGAATCATGCCATGTTTATACATTATCAAAATTAAGTTGAGAAATGAGCATTAAATACTCATATAAAAGATCATAGAATGTTGAGGAAAAATCCTTTAATTATACATTGTTTATTGATTGAGATTAGAGTAGGAACAATCGTTCAGATAATTATATTCTTGCGGAGGTGAGAATTTACACTCACATAAAATCTTTTAGAATGCTGGGGAAATCTCCCTATAGTAATTAAATAGAAAAGCAACCAGAAGATTGCCTATGATTGTCAAACATACGAAGCCGCGAATCCGCGAAGGTAAGAAAGTGCGGTTGCATCACCCTTCAATCGATACAAGTGACCAGATAACTGCCTGAAATATTGACATTCCTCGTTGTAACTGAACCCAATCGAGAACAGAATCAGCCAATTAGCCGTAGTCAATGTTTCAAACCTTTGTGAACTCAAAGTACGCCGAATTCATATAACTATAATAATTTATCGTAGGTAAATGTTCAACAATTAGACAACCTTGTGGTTACAGTAGCAAAACATTCCTAGTGTACTTTAAATATAAAGCATTCTTGAAACACCTTACGAGAGATGAGGTGAACATGAGAGTCCACTATTTGTTTTATATAAACTGCAGAGTAATTATTGACATGAAGTTTGACGAGTCTATGAAAAGTATCTTGTTATTGAATAACTCTAAATATATAGTTCTTGAATATAAACTTGTTATTTTGCAAACGCAAACCTCCCTAGTAAAACATTCAGAAAATGAAATTTTATGAATTAAAATCGTGAATAAAATCATAACTGAATAACTGGTAATATAATATTATGATAGTTAAAAATCAAAGTTAATATTTCATTTATAAAATGTAACATTCTTTTAGTACCACAAATGCGTCAATTTTCCCCATTACACCCCGACGAAACCAGAATATGAATGCAATTGCAAATAATAAAGTAGAGTCTCGAAATAAGAAAGTAATCACCTTTAGAAATTTATGCCAGCTGAATTTCTGTGCGCTCTGTATGGCGTTATATCGCCCGTGAATGCTCTCCGTCCAGGTTCTACATGTTTAACGTCCTCGTAGGGCATCGTAGAGACATTGAAACGGCACTTCATAACAAGTACGTTAAACAGTGATTGTCTTCTATGTAAATGCAACGAACACGAAATACTGCGATGCAATGGTGTATTAGAACTTTATTTGCTAAGTACAGCTGACCGAAGTCTGCAAAGTGCCTTAGGTGGGATTCCAAATGCATCTCCTCCTCTGAACAGTCTGATCTTCTTTTATATGGTTCCTGATGTCACCCTTCTACCCGGATTATGCATCTCCGCTTGTTTCTTGTGGGAATATGTTTATTTTAACGCTATTATAATATTCGACACGACGTAGCCCTGTGCAGCACTTTAGAGTGACGCTCAACTTTCTATCTTTTTCTATGGTTAAGCTAGACACGTGTAGGCGATTCTATACTATGGGAATACACGAAGTGCTTGACGTTTATCTGAATATTCGATAAATAAACCCTGCGACTCGACTAGATTTTATGTAAATTCTGTCTCAAAATTGTAGCTGCTTTAAAAATATAATTTTAAAAATGCATTCTGGTAACTTTACCGTGTTCAATATTAAATAACTAAATAAATGTAAAAATGAAATGAATTAACTGCAATAATTACTTGAATTTGGAAACATAAATAGGAAAAAATTAAATTTGTAAATGCCCTATATACTGGGCATTTCAGTATTTATTCTATATACTTACGGCTTAAGTATTCAATGAAAATAAACATACTTTTTGAGATATAATATTCGTACAAACAGAGAAGATCATGAAAAGTAGCCTTGCATTTAGTCGCTATCTTTATTAATGTCATTAAAATATTTAAAGGTTTAGATCCCAAATTCCCAAACAACATATATGAAGGACAAATGGACGTCCATTCCGTTGACTAATGATGTCCAGGTTGTGTACAGCCGGCCAGAATCTGAACGTAAAATGGATATTAAAAGAAATAAATGAAGGATCAGTAGACATGCATTGGCTATCCATAGTATAAGTAGGTCAAAAGAGTGCTAGATAGTGTCCACTCTATGTGCAGGATTTCTCCATGTCATTTGCCATTTCTTTTAAAAGGTTATTTTTCAACAGATGCAAAAAATAGTTTACAAACTTTTCGATTTTGTCTTGAAATTGTATAATCTGTGGATAAAAAACAAATGATAACCTGAAATTAAATATTGTTTCTTAAAATGTTATTTTGAGGAACTTACAAAATAAATACTTCATTTGAAAAACATCAAGGATTTACATTTTTGCATAGATCATTTCTCCTGCATCTGTACATATAAACTTGTGGGTGGCGAATTGTTAAAAAAAACCTGTAGAACCGAGAACAATACAGGCAAAATAAACTTCCGAAGTATGAGCTACTTATGTTTTTTTTTATATTTTCTTCCATATACTTGCTTGAAGATTAGATTAG
This sequence comes from Leptura quadrifasciata, assembly GCA_963675555.1. Taxonomy (NCBI): domain Eukaryota; kingdom Metazoa; phylum Arthropoda; class Insecta; order Coleoptera; family Cerambycidae; genus Leptura; species Leptura quadrifasciata. Next base: position 87,409,083 of record OY776675.1, read on the forward strand.
ATGGTGTAAATTTCTAAATAGTTACTTCTTCATTTTTAGTTTCTCAAGATAAAAAAATATGATGCTTGTCATGGAGGAATAGATTCAGGGAAAAATTTATGTTCTAAAGGATTAATTACTATTTTTGTATTGAAAATACAACATATTGGAAAAATACAGACAAAGATAGACTATATAAACAATTATAAATAATATATAAAAAAATATTTTTATTCAAGATCATTTCTTTCCTTTGTATGGCTCAGCCATTTGTCTTATGCAGTCTTCTACAGATTTCCTACTTTTCTTGTTTTTACAAAATGTAAAGTCTTGCAAGCCGTCATTCATTTGTTTTATAAAGGCCTGCATTAATTTCCTTTTTGCTTATCCTTCATAAGTCGACCTGAAAGTAACGGAAAACGTTAGTTTTATCTAATAGTTTTTCTACTAAATAACTTGAGATATTCTAATTCTACTGACACTAAATTTGATTCTTCAAATTGTCCCTACATAGTAAATTTCACGTTTTAAAAGATATAAGTTTGTTGATGTGCAAATGAAATTTGCGAAGTGTAAACTTTTAATTATCTATCTGCCATTGTTACAAATTAACAAAGCAATGTAACTTTAATTTTGACTTACGTAATTTCAAAACAATCCAATAATACACAACTACAAAGTTTTTATGATGGGTTTTAAGAAAAACTTATGAGAATACCAGTTATGAGACATCTAATTAATGTTTTTGAATCATTTTCATTTCCAGGCTGGCCAAAAACTATTTTTCAATTAAGAACATTTTAAATTGAATTTTCCCAATTTTTTCAAGTGGAACACCCTGTATATTTTTTGACGATGTAATGTAGAAATAAAAAACGAACCTTTTTCGTAAGTACTTCCCTATGGCTAATTGCAACCAATTTCGTTTTATTGAGCCATAATTACAAAATTAAAAAATAAACTTAAAAAAGAGGCTTCTTCAAATAAATCAGTAGAAAAAATTATAATAAATGTTCCACATGTTGCCCATTTTAATTGACACACATCTCTATGCGCTTTTAAAATGAGGTTCCCACTGTTTCTAAAACTGCCGGTGTGATAGAGGTAAAGGCAGTTATTATTCTTTCCTTCATATTTTGTACTGTTGTTGGTGTGTCTCTATAAATAATTTCCTTCACGTATCCCCATAAAGACAAATCTATTTTTGTAAGATCTGGGGATCTAGAAGACCATTTAGTGGGTCAATTTCCTCCAATCCATTGATTAGGGTAGGTATTATTTAAATGGTTTATAACTGCATTTAAATAATGTGGTGGAGCACCATCTTGCTGAAACCACATCCTATTTCGAATTCTTTCAGGGAGATTTACCAATAATTGTGACAGATAGTTTTCCAAAAAATGAAGATAAATAGCTCCAGTCAATGTACCATCAAAGAAATGTGGTCCTATTACATGTTCTCCAATAATTCCTCCCCAAACGTTTATAGACCATCTGTGTTGGTTATCAACTTGCATAAAAAAGTGAGGATTTTCCGAAGCATAATAATGGAAATTGTGCCTTTTAATAAATCCATTTTTATGGAAAGTTGCCTCATCACTGAATAAAACAGTATTGAAGATGTTGGCATGCATATCATTCGAATATTATATGCATGCAACTTATTTGTTTTTAAGATTCGACCCACAGACTGTCTACTTATTCCTACTAGTGTGCTCACTTCTCTTTAACTAACGTGGGGATTCTCAACCGTTGCCAGCACCACAAAAAACTCATTTTCTTCGTTCACAACACGTTTTATTCTTTCACTTTTTTATATTCGACATTTCCAGTTTCCAGAAATCTATCGAGAGGATTTTGGAAGCTGTTAACATCAGGAATCCTTCTTTCAAACATAACGTTGGTGATAAATTTTATTGGCAAGTAATGAATTTCTGTCCGATTCGCCCAAAACAAAAGTCATCTCTACAAGTTCCGCTTTATTAAAATTCATATTGTAAAATTCCAAATATTCTAAATTCAATACAAATTGTAACGACCGATAAGTGTGATAAATGCTCCTTTGTACACGACAATTTATACCAAACTGAGGTTTTATTGCTTGTCGAATAACGAAAACAGAAAAAAAATGTACAAAAAAACATTACCGTAAAGGAGAAGAAATACTATTTACTCATTTCAGTGGATTGGAAGAAATGGCCCCACTAAGTGGCCTCATTTCAAAATTGTATAAAGACGTATGCCAATCAAAATGGGCAACACGTCGAACACCTATTATAAATTTTTCTGATGAATTATTTGAGGGAACCTCTTTTTTTAAGTTTATTCTTGAATTTGACACTTATTTATTTATAAAACGAAAATGGTTGCAATTAGCCATAGGGAAGTATTTACAAAAAATATTCGTTTTTCATTTTTACATCGCATCGTCGAAAAATATACAGGGTGTTCCATTTGAAAACATTGAGAAAATTCAATTTAAAATGTTCCTAATTAAAAAATAATGTTTGGCCACCATGTCCATTTTTAAGAAATGAAAATGATTCAAAAACATTAATTAGATGTCTCGTAATTGGTATTCACATAAGTTTTTCTTAAATTTTTTTAATATCCATCTGCAGATTGCATTATTTCATCAAAAAAATTCATTACATCTAAGTGGTTGGGAAGTATTCAGTGCTAATATAGGAATGAATAGAGCCTAGAAAGAGGCTTCAAAAGGCCCTGTATTTTGTTTTGGCTCGGCCTGTATGTTCGAAGACAATTTCCAGTTATAGACTTTTTTTATCTAGTTCAAATGTGCTTTTAGAGGGCGGAATATTAAACATAATATTTTTAGTCGCAAACTCCTCTATAAATCCTTATTTTACTATAAGGAAAGTAACCAGACTGCAACCAAAGTTACAAATCTGGCGCATTAAGTGTAATAATTGCATATTACCATCAAAACGCTAATGCTTCGATTGCAACAAACGCCAGCTGAAAGACTGATCCTACTTAAAGGAGCTCCCTTGCCAGTCGTCACACACCACTTGCAGACTGCAGTTTCGAGCTGTTGGCTCTCGTCAGTGCAAGGTAGGTATGCGACGACCGACATGAGAATCCTTTGACTATAGTACATCCCGGTATTTTCACAATAGCGACATGTAAAACAGCCAGCAGGCGCCATCCAGCGGTCCAGTCTGGACCGCTGGATGGCGCATACCTGCCTTGCACTGACGAGAGCCAACAGCTCTAAACTGCAGTCTGCAAGTGGTGTGTGACGACTGGCAAGGGAGCTCCTTTAAGTAGGATCAGTCTTTCGGCTGGTGTTTGTTGCAATCGAAGCATTAGCGTTTTGATGGTAATATGCAATTATTACACTTAACGCGTCAGATTTGTAACTTTGGTTGCAGTCTGGTTACTTTTCTTATAGTAAAATAAGGATTTATAGAGGAGTTTGCGACTAAAAATATTATGTTTTTTTATCTAGTTTACTTGCAATTTTTTTAAAAATTTCTTGCTATCGTAGAACTCGGGATATCGAGGTCCGACGCACTATTGCCCCACTCTGTATACTGACACCGTATTCCTCACAATTGTTTTTTTCTTTTTAGTTCATTTCAATAAAATTTCGTTTTTTTAGAAGCATTTTTTTAATATAAATTATTCATAGTATCATATTGCAACATAAATATACGTATATCCACATAAACTTATGCTGTGACGCCCGTATATCATATCTTAAGTTCCAAGAGTAGAGTTTTTGAGATAAATGAGGGTATAAGCTTATAAATTGAGACATTTTTGTTGCTGCTGAATACTATTAATGAAAACATTTTAAAGAGATACGTACCTCTGGAATTTAACAATAGGTACATGATTATCGTGTACCTAGTAGCATTATCAGTGCAAAACATAGAAAATGCATAATATGACTCATATTTAATTGTCTAACTAACTGATCATCTATTGTTAACTTTTTACAACTTTACAAAAGGTAGAAGTGTTGACCTTTCTCTATCATCTACCAAGTTAAAACTTAAATGTAAATAATAAAAATGTATTTAACCCATAGATTTCTTTTACAATAAACTGAGAACTAACAAATATTAACTTTTATGAACTGTTTGCAAAATTGCCCATTTCTTAATTTCTCGCTTATTAGGCCAGACCCCACAGTGTCGAAAGTCGATCTTTCACTTTAAAAAAGTTGATAAAATAGAAAATAATATATCCTTCCTTATTTATATGATCATGATTCACTGATTGACCACTGTATGGTCCATATTACTGCCAATCCGAGAAAGTACACCGCCCAGCTGCATATCAGTGTGCATCGAGAGGTGACCGAGTGCAGACGTACCGAGCCAAGAAAGTGCACAGTGAAGTGGCAGCCCCACAGTTAGTGTCGTCGTCGACAGTTCTAAGAAGAGGAAGTACACACGTCCCTTGGAGACACCATTTTTACTGTTATTAATCATAACTTTTTCCCATAATATTATAGGTATTCCCTTGCAGGACACCCACAGCGACGTTACCGTGGAGGACGGTAGCATGGACTACAGCGAAGACAAAACGTCCCAGAGCGGTAGCTCCCGAGGGGGTACCCCAACCCCAAGGGATGACAAAGAGACGATAAAACGCCTCACAGAGGAGAACAAAACCCTCAGAAAGAAAATAGAGGAGCTCACCGAGAGGTTGGAGCTAATGCAGAGGGAGCAAAAGTCCCAGCACGAAGAACTTCTGCGTGCGATTCGAGGAGAATCGCAAACGCGGAAGCGGAAAAACCCACCCGCCACTAATACGGACTCCGACGAAGAGGCCCCTAAGGCGGCAAAGAAGGTGGCTGAAGAGCCCCTCAAGTGCCCCCCAGAGCCATCCAGACGAAGCAGATCGGGATCTAGAGCTCCCCAGCAGGAGGCTAACGTCCCCAGACAAAACGCCAGGACAGAGGAGACTGAGGCCCCTCAAACAAAAACAAGAAGCCAGCGCATACCGCCGGTAGTGCTGAGAAACAAGGAGACATGGACAACGGTGAGCCGTCGTCTAACCGAAACCGGCATTAACTTTAGCAAGGCTAAAGTTACCGCGGAGGGAATCTCCATCGAGCCCGCGACATCCGAAGATTATCGCAAGATGACTAGGATGTTCGCAAACGAGAAAAGAGAGTACCACACGTACACCCTGCCAGAGGAACGGCTGCTACGTGTAGTCATCAGGGGGATCCCGAGCGGCGTTACTTGTACAGAGGTGGCAGAAGACCTCCAAGACCAAGGTTTCGCACCTACCGCAGTGCAACGGATGACGTCCAGACGGACGAAACAGGAGGTGCCACTCGTACTTGTCCTAGTCCCACAGGACCAGGACAAGATACTCCAAGTCACGAGGTGCTGCTCTCTAGTCGTAAGGACAGAGAGACAGAGAGCCAAGGTAGCGGCATCCCAATGCCACCGCTGCCAGCGTTTCGGCCACGGACAATCCAGGTGTACCGCGCAGCCGAAATGCGTGAAGTGCGGCGAGGCACACCGGACGACTGACTGCAAGAAGAAGGCAGACGAACCGGCCAAGTGTGCGAACTGCCAAGGGGCCCACCCGGCCAGCTACAAGGGGTGTCCAAAATACCCCAAGCAATCAGCCAGCGTCACTCAAAGGCCGGTACAGAGGCCGACGACGACCTCAACAAAGAAGGGCGGCGTAGCGCCAGCCCTAGCTACGCAAAAGTAGCCCAGAGCAAGGCAGGACAGAACACCGTCCCTGCCTCAAAACAACAAGCATCGCCAGAGGCCAAAAACCTCACAGCGGTGCTAGCACAGATGCAACAAATGTGCTCAGCGATGAGTGCATTTTTTGCTCAAATGCCAAACTTTACTAATCTGTAATGCCTTTACAGATTAAACCGGAATTCCTGCAGATGGCGGCCTGGAATGTAAACGGCCTGCAACAAAGGAGACTTGAAGTCGAAGAGCTCCTGACCAGGTACGATATAGACGTCATGGCACTGCAGGAAACCAAGATGACCCCGGCCAAGGAGATCAACTTCCCAGGATACCACACGTACAGGATGGAGTGGGTAAACATACCTCGGCGACCCGCAAGAGGAGTGGCTCTACTCGTTAAAAAGACCATAGCCCACCATCCGACGGTACTACCTGAGCTAGAAAATATGAATGCCACCGCCGTAGTAGTGTCCACAGCACGAAACGGCGACGTCCAAGTGGTTTCATGTTACCAGCCACCCCACAGCACGCTAACCGAGGGGGATCTGAACGCAATTCTACCCGCTAGGACACAGGTCGTCGCAATTGGCGATTTTAACGCCAAATCCCAGCAATGGAACAGCGGCGTAACCAACACTCGAGGACGAGAATTGCTGCGGTTCCTGGAACAGCACGCCGGCGAACTGCTGGTGGTAGGACCAGTCCAGCCCACCTTTGACAACGGTAGAAACAGGCCAGACGTACTGGACATAGCCATCCTAAAGGAGATGACCCTCGAAGCGGAGATCTCCACCAGAACGGAGGGATCTACCGAGCACAACCCGATCTTCCTAACTCTAGGAGGACAGGCGGGTGACGACAACGCTACCTTCACGAAGCGACGAACGGACTGGGAATCGTACCGGCTGCACCTGCAGCAGTACATTGCACAAATTCCCAGGCTAGATACCGTGAGGGACGTTGAGAGGGCCGTCATTACCCTAGAGGAGCAGATCCTGGGAGCAATAAGGGCCAGCACGACAGAAACAGAAGTAAGAAGACACCCAGCACCGATGGCGAACCTACAAGAGGTCACCAGGCAGCTGATAAGGGATAGAAGAAGCGCCAAGAGACGGGCTCAGAGGACGAGGCTCCCCGCCGACAGAAGGGAGTATAACATCCTCAGCCGAAGAGTGAAAGCCGCCCTCCAAGAACACCGTCAGGAGGGGTGGCAACGCCACCTTGAGTCACTCAATCCACAGGACAGAAGTATGTGGAATACCCAACGTGCCCTGCGAAACCGGAGGAAACCTATACCCCCGATTCACGGAGAGCGAGGGAGGATCGTCTACACTAACCAGGAAAAAGCCGAGGCGTTTGCCGACAGCTTAGAACTGCAGTGTAGAGAGAACGAGCTCGATGACGAGGACGAGGACTGGGTGGACGATGTCGAGCGCAGAGTACGTTGGATCCACCGCCTGCCTGATGACGACCACATCCGCCCGACTACCCCCGAGGAAGTCAAGGAAATCCTTAGGAGCCTAAAGCCGAGGAAGGCTCCAGGATGTGACAAGATAGGAAACATCGCTCTCAAAAAGCTACCCAGGAAAGGAGTAGCGGCGCTAGTCAACATCGTAAACGCGATGTTAAGGTTACGGCATTTTCCAGCCAGGTGGAAAAAGGCCGACGTCATTATGATCCCTAAACCAGGGAAAGAACTAATTTTCCCGTCTTCTTACAGGCCCATCAGCCTCCTCCCAGCCATGAGCAAGGTTGCAGAACGGGTCATCTTGAAGAGGCTCACAGAAAAGACAGAAGAGCTGAATATCAGGGGTTCAACCAGCGGCAAGTCACCGCGGCGCTGTTCCTAGATGTTGCCAAAGCGTTCGACAGGGTCTGGCACGACGGCCTCCTAGCTAAAATGATGAGTATGGGTTACCCCATCGAACTCGTCAAACTAGTGAGGTCCTACCTGCACCGCAGACAGCTAAGGGTCAAAATCTCGGACCAACTCTCCACTTACAGGACCGTGGAGGCGAGAGTCCCGCAAGGTTCGGTGCTGTCACCGCACCTGTTCGCTATCTACACCTCAGACCTCCCCAGGACCGACCACACAGCCCTGGCCCTGTATGCAGACGACACAGCAATAATTGCCAGATCCTGGAAAGCCAGGAACGCAACCAGAAAACTCCAGGAAATGGCCACACTCCTGGAAGAATGGTGCACGAAGTGGAAAGTCGCCGTCAACACCGACAAAAGTCAAGCCATACTCTTCAGACGAGTGCGGAAAGAAATTCCCACAGGACACGTCTCCATGAACGGCGAGGACATCCAATGGCACGACACCGTCAAATACCTTGGCGTGGTCATGGACAAAAGCCTAACGTGGAGACAGAACACGGACGCTATTACAGCCAAGGCGCGGCGCACAAGAGCCCTCATCTACCCGATGATGGGAAACGGTAGCCGTCTCAACCTGAGGAATAAGCTCACGCTTATCAAAACCCTCATCAGGCCGCAGCTGACGTACGCCTCGGTAGCGTGGGGTTACCAGGCAAAGTCCTACATGAAGAAAATCCAGGCAGTGGAAAACATCGCCCTCAGGACGGCGGTCGACGCACCATGGTACGTGAGAAACGCAGACATCGTCAGAGACCTGGAGTACACCACGGTCACTGAAGTCATCCGGGAACGAGCGAAGAAGCTGTACGCCCAAGCAGAGGAGCACGGGAACCCGCTAATCAGACAGGCCACTGATTACGACCCTGCCGACGCCCCGAGGCACAAACGGCCGAGGGTACAGCTTCTGGACAACGGGTGAGTATAACTTATATTTCCCGCTAACCGATCTGTTTCAGATACCCCAGGACGGACCACCACTACCAGAGACATGACGTTTTTCTACCCAAACCCAACCTCCTTGCGGGCGTCGGACAACATACCGTCCAACGCCCGTTGTCCTACCTGCTCCGTGGAGTCCGAAAGTGCTAAAAAAGCACTTAGGGTCTCCACACTCCCGAGCTACACAGCTCATATCCTTACCTTTCCGATGATCCGGGGTAGGACACACCTTTACTGTGTCCTACGTACCGGCAGTCAATCCCAGCCAAAACTTCCTAAAACCCAACTAGACCGATGACTACCCACGGGGGTGACAAGCTGGCGAAGAAAGAAAATATCAAGACAAGAAGAGCGCCAGAAGAGACCTCTGCCAGCGAGGTTGAAGAGCCAGGACCAGGGGAGGTCCGCAGAAAATACCACGACACAACTCGCATTTGCGGGCCGGGTCTGGTAGAAGTAAGCGGGCCCACCTATCACGAAGGCCGGTCCAGGTCTACAGAGATAATCTAGGAGCAAAGAGTAGTAGTCCTACTCGGCCCTAGTTATCGAGACCGTCATCAAGCCAATGGATATTGGCGCAGCTGCATATGCCTACACTGGAATGGACTGAGGTCATGCTTGTTTCCATTAGCGAGATCTACATGAAACATAGGAATAGGAGATGGAAAGCGTAAATATTTGTGAAATGCGTTGCCTCATTGCGTCGTGATATGGAATCTTTCTGCTCCTCTCATTGTGTTTTTGCCTCTATAGTTATTATCTTGAATCTTCTGTTTCCTCCACTTATGATACTGGCAGTGCTTATACCATTACGGTTTGACTATGGCACCCTTTATTCTTTGATACTTGTTCCTAATGTGCTTAGTCCTTTCCTAGTCTGCTCACGGCCATCTCAATTGTTGCTATCGCTATATAGTATAATCTTGCTATTTCTTGTTTTTTACTATTGTCATTCCTGTAGTCTTATTGTGTTTGTGAATAGTTGAAGAGTTTGTATGGCTATATGCCATTACATACTATAGGTCTGATTCAGTCCATGCTCTAATAAAATTGTTTACGGTTTTGCTCCTTTACCTTTCCCATTCCATAACGCAATTATTCGTCGTTTATTTGTCTGTTCCAGGAACAATGCAAAATTCGTTCTATCTCCGGCTATTTTCAGTCGATTGTCTAAGAACCAGTACTCCATTTTTATTCATTCTGTTGTTTCATTGTTTGAGTTCTTGTGTTTCTCTAATTCCTTGGTTGAATATTGCAGGCCTGTGTATCTTCGTAAGTATATATACTCGGATGTTTGATGGTTTGAATTGTTTGATTTCAACGAACATTTTACATTTTTCTTGTCACGGCTTCCCTTCCCTCCCTCTTTATTATTTCTACAATTAAAATAAATACTGAATTGAAGTACCTCTGAAAATTAGTATCATGTTTTAATTGCCTTCAAAATCGGTTAAGAAGTAACAAAGATTTGATAATAGATACCTATAAATACACCACAGGTAATAACGACCCCCTTTATTCCGGAAGGCTCTAGAAGAGCCTTGTGTGGGAGGGGGCTACACATTTAGGGACAAGGGACATACACCCAATATCCGTGTATAGTAGAAAAATCCCCCTCACAGTATTTTCCACTGCCACGGCCGGGGATCGAACCCGGAACTTTTGGGTGAAAGGCAAGTGCGCTCACCTCTCGACCATCAGTCATACCTATGGAGGTATATATTAAGTAGATTTCATAAAAATGTCAAATATAACTTTTGAACCCAATTGAAATAGTAACCGCTTTATAAAATATAGTAAATTACCAATTTTTTGCATACTTTGTCGTAAAAAGTTGTGGTAGTCGACTTGCTGAGTAACACAAACTGCTCCAAATCGCACACTTTCTTTTAGAAAGTTGTAAAGAATTGTTTTTAGATATTAGTTAGGATTTTTATATGGAGTATTTTTAGTGTAGACAGTAAATATTTTTTGCCATAATTGTAGTATGTAAGTCTGTTTTTTAAATCTAATCTAATAGTTGACAATTTTTTAATTGTAATTAGTTTATGTTTAATACTGTTTAAAAATTAAGTATAATAAGTAATATCGTGAATTGCATAAGATGACCAGGATAATCAACCCTGACCTAGAATTTTTTATATGCAAAAGATCACTATATATTATTATTTAAATAAAAAATTTATTTGTGCTGTTAAAAATTAATAAAACAGGTCTACTGTAGTAACATTAGCAATATTAACATTAATTGATGATTTATTGTTATAATGGATTGGGTAATTATCTTAGTATTAGATACCGTGTCCGTGGCCTGTTGAAAAACTTGGCATTATAAAGAAATTTTTTTTTAAACTTTCTAGCATTAACATCATTGATCTAAATCGCAAAATAATTGTAAATAAGATTTAGCAAGAAATGTCTAATAACAATATATATGGCAAAAAAACATCTGCAAATGTTTAAAGTGTCTGTCGACAACTTTTATTTATTATACTATTATCATTTATTTATTCATATAGTAAATTTAATATCGAGTTGTTGTTATAAATACACGTATTTATTTATAGAATCAAGCATGTACAGTTTTATTGTCTGTTCCCCAGAGCGATTAATAATTAATTAAGATATTGGCAACAGCATCTATTAGTATGTAATAAAATAATAATAACATAACAGAAAAATTGTAAAAAAGAACTTATAATAAATATCCAACGTATCCTCCATTCTTTATCACAATAAATATGTAAGTACATATGCCTATTAAAGCTCTATCTTTCAAATGTTTTCCTACAATTCGTTTCTTGTACTAGTGATGATGGTTTTACATCCACAAATAAATGAAAAATCGGGGAATTAAGATCTGATAAACGCGCTGGTCAAAAAACAGCGCTCATGTATGGAACAGAGTGTTTTCGTTGATCCTAAATAAAAAATGATTTTTTTCTTAAAAAGCGTCATTAAATTATTTAATTATATTTTTTAGTTTAAAATTATATATTTTTATCTTTTTAATTTAGTGATTTTATTTAATGATTTTTTTTTCTTTAAATTAGTTTTTTTTTATCATTATGTCATCGCCTTTTTAAAAAAAATATACAAGAACTCAGTATAAAGTATAGAGGAGCATTAAGTTAGTTATAAGAAAATATAACGTACAAAAATGTAAATAAATCATATGAGGAATCGCAGAAGTGGTTGTATAATTACTTGTTTGTGAGTACGAAGTACAAACAAAACAAGACGACTACAATAAAAGACACAAAACAGACACATGTTTATTTCAAATGTATGAAGATATTCAGTTTTCTAAAATGGATCATCAACATTTCTTTGGTGGCTACTAACTGTCCTCCGTCGATTGTATCGACGGAGGACAGTAGCTCAGTGGGTTCCTGTCCGATATCTACGACACTCCTGCTTTACGCGGATGATGCTGTGATCTGGGAGCAGTCGTTTTACTTGTTTTACACACAGAGGGCTGCCAGAAATTTCAGTATTATCTCCTAGTAAAGCTGGACGACTATCACAAAACTTGGAAGATACAAACAAACGTAGACAAGACAGAGACGATTTGGCGGGAGATTTGACCAATTGTTTAATTTAACTTACATTTTATGAATATATTTGCCGTTTAAAATTTGTGATCAAAGTGCAATGCTGTTTCATGCTTAAACTTTGATCACAAATTTTAATGGCAAATACGCTATATTATATTATTATATGTACACTATAGGAAAATTAAAAGTCAAGTGTGTAATACATTAATATACAACTTTATTTTATCAGATATAAATAAACATATAATAAAAACTATGGCAAGGGAAAAGTACATAGTAAAAGAAAACATAAGTATTAAAAATACACATATTTTTAACCTAAATAGATACTTTAAAAATTACATCATAAAACTGGTATTTTTACGTAGTCGAGTGGAAGAGCAGCTTTGCTGAACTCCACCACAAATAAGAGCAATTTATTATTATTGTTATTATTAATATTTAAGGCACTTATTTATCAAGTTGACACTCCAGATATTTTACTGTAGACAATTTTACTTTGTTCTATTATATTTAGTTAAATTATCAATATCAAGAGAATCATATTTATATTTTACAATAACTCTTGCTGATTTCTTTTCGAGTGCATGAGTAAATACTCATTGTAGTAAATACTCGCTTGGCAACCACTTACATGATAATAATTTCGAATTTTCAGCGATGACGAGGTTAGCACCTCAATAAAAAAAAACCTGAAAGCAAACATGACTACTGGCCCTGTCCTGTTTATTATAAGAGTTTGTGCTAACATTTTTTACAAACCTCAAGCGGGATACGCACACTACTAGATATTTCCGAATGCAGGTATTCCATTCTATAGTATGTACTACAGGAAGAGCACGTGATGTAGATGGTAGACATACATAATCTCCTTTGTATGATTCCTCGACTTGTACGGTACAAGTTGGTTAGGCACAGTCCCTTTCAGTACATGTTTCTACTGTATCTTTACATGGAAACCGGGTAGGAGTTGCATTTCGATTAAGGACATAATCAGTATCATTTGAATATGATTCTGGTGTTAAGTTCTTATTACAAATCCTAAGATGACGTACAGTATTGTTTGACACTTTCATTCCCATTAAGTCCTGCCGCATTTGCGATCTGAAAATGATAACATTTATTTATTTGAAGTAGGTACTGTGGTAAAGCAGAGTAATAATTTAAAGTAATCTTACGAGGTTTGGAAATATATACTGCACTGTGCAAAAACTGAAAACATAGACTAGAGCAAATGCACACTTACTTATGACTGTTCCTGGGAAAATAATGCAATTTCTACGCATCAACTTCTTTAGTTCCACAAACAATGCAGAAAGCAGAAGACATTTTGAGAAATAAGCCGATGGATAATCTGAAAAATATTACTGTGATCCGATGTATATTTCCACATGAAGAACACCGCCCTGGGGGGCGTCCTACTTTAAAAATATGTCTTAAATTTGTTTTAAATTCAGGGAAATATCGCTTTTATAACTACAATTAACCAGAAATTATTTAAACATTACATTCTTAATTTCATTTCCAAATTTATACAAATATTTATTTTTACAACAGAAATTATGTTCTCAATAATAGCCGACTTCAGGGCGCCGTTACGTTTTAAATTATTAGGGTAGAAAGTTGTACATATGTCAAGTGCCACTTTAAAATAGCTTGTAACATGGTTATTAATTCTTATCTAAAACTTGGCAGTTTTAAAAACAAGACTAATGCATTAGCAAAACCAGCAAAGCGTCGAGAGTTGTGTATGAAGTGAATAGGGCGACTTTAAGCAAACGTATAAGACGAAGATAGGGCAGGATACCGGAGCCACGTCTCATGTGTCAAATATACAAGCAACGTTCAGCTAATGGGAGAATTGGCACTGTGATTTTGGAACCGCGTTGTTAGAAGAACAGAATAAAAGCCAGGCGATGCTATACCTCCTGGCAGAACTGATAGAGGACGCTTGCCGACGATTAACTACTCGAGCCCTCTCGGTTTGCCCGGAAGAATACTTATTCCAGTAATAGCAAATTTCATCGAGGATGTTTGTCGTCGATTTTCGAACCCTCTGAATTTGCTAAGAGATACTAATTGCCGGACGCTTGTCAACGATTAAATACTCGAGCCCGCCTTAGTTCTCTAAATACATCCATAAATTCTACGAATAAATCCAGGCTGGCTACTAAAAGATTTGGGCTGCTAGAACATAACTTCGCAATTTACACGACGACAATTTCGCCAACATAACTATCTAAGTATCAAACCTATTTACTTCTCTGCGTTATTATTTAATATTGACTTTACATTCTGGTTTGGGGGGATAGGGGAAATTGGCTTATTTGTGGTACTAAAGGAATATTAGTTTTTTTATGAAATACTAGCTTTGATTTTTTATTATAAAGAATATTATATTACCAGTTATTCAGTTATGATTTCATTCACGAATTTAATTCATAAAATTTCACATACTGAATGTTTTGCTAGGAAGATTTACGTTTGCACCCTAACAAGTTTATATTCTAGAACTATATATTTTCCGAGTTTATGCAATGACAAGAGACTTTAGCTTCCATTATAGTTCAGTTGTTTACTATCAAAGGCTTGCCGTGTGCCTGGATTCACCTGTAAGGTTTCACTAGAATATTTCCAGTCAAACTATTGTGAGATATTTCTCACCTGCGAATGCCTAGTTTTCTATGATTGTTTAATAACGATCCATCAAATTAATAAAGAGTTCTCTGGCTCTAGTACAAACACCGCGATTGTGGGTTTGTACTCAACTACGTTTCTACCTTACAAACTACAAACTGTTCAGGCCAACGGTCAGTACTGGGTCCCCGCACCCTGTATACTTGCTTTTATTTTTAGGGGTATACTTATCGTCGAGTACTGAACCGGGACGTCTTGTCTGTTTGATTTACATCGACTCCCCCTGTTCACGTTGTTGAACAATCATATACAATTTGGGATTTGCAGTTTGTTTATTCAATTAAGGGAGCTTTCCCCAACATTCTACGATCTCTTACATGAGTGTCTCATTATTACTTACATTCTCTAATGCACGAACAGGACATAATTCTGGTCCTCTGTTTTGCAGTAAACTTATTTTATCAGAGCGATTGCTAACACCAAAATTCCAATTACATTTTAATCGGCTATTTGCCGCATCTTTAATTACACCTACAAATAACACGGCCTACGATGGTATTAACTTAGTACTTGTTATTGCATAACCAGCTTTGAAATATGTATAGTATGTCATTACTATAGCGACGTAATTCTTCCTATATAATATTTAGGCAATTGTCTCAAATATTTGGATTGTTTTGATTTCCTGTACGGCTATTTGCCGCATCAATTTATATAAAATAAGAATGGGTTTTTTTGACTACTTTTTCCCATCAATTATTGTCTTTGCTTTCACCTTTACCTTTTTCATCCCGCAAGTAATAAGCTAAATAAATGATTTCCTTCCAATCAAATAAATTAGAAAACAAACTTCAACTATAAATGTACAGTGCAACTTTGAGTAATAAAATACTACATAAATAATATATCAAATTAACTAGGTTTCTCAATTAATAGACAGTGTGTTCAAGTTTACCAGGTATTTAGATTAACAGAATGATAAATTTTCTAAGGTATATCGTATCAGACAGAAACAAGTAATACCAAACTTTAAATCAAAGAACCTGGGGTAATTATAAAGGGTTACTACACACACACAACGTAATTAAAGTCCTAACCACATAAAACTAGACGATCACATAAATGGCCAATTTGTTTATTTATCTTGATATAAAATTGAGATAAATAATTACTGGGTAGGAATTAATAAGTTCTTGATTGCTTCACGATTAAGGATTTTGATAAATCAACACACCTGGGGTTGAGGTGTTTCACTGGTTCACGTGACCAGGATTTTTGTTTGTAATTAATTGAGGGGGGGTGGGGGTGTTTCACTGGTGCCGCGGACCAGGATTTAAAGTCAATAAAATTGATATTATTTGTGTTTCTTTAAGTTCTGGTATTGCCTCTGTTTTGTTTATCATTTAGGTTCCAGCAACTCACTGGGGAACAACATCCATCTGCCGCCAACCCGCCAATGTCCTGCCGTCACGCCGTGCTACGCCCGCCGCCTCCACCGATGGAAATTGGGTTCGAGTTCCTATCCACTGCAATTTGAGAAAAGCGAGCCAAACAACGCCAGCCCCTCACACACATGGGAAATAGCGTTGTAGTGTAGCCATGCATCGAGAAGTACCTACACAAACCTCAGACGACGTATTCAACAAGTCGCCGCCTCCACAGCGACGTCGAGTACCTGCCTGCCGACGCCTACGTCAAAACAAGACGGCCGTCTCATATTTAACGTCGAGTCCGACACCACCGACTCCGTTACAAGTTCAAAATAAATACCTTATAAAATATCTAAATATGCTGAAGCTACCTGAAGATGCGTGTACCTGAAGAAAACAAACTTTATGTGGTACATTAATCGCTACTGGAAGACGTTAATATTGGATGAGCACCGATGTACGAGATTAGTTGAGGAAATTGCGTAAAACTGCGCCAAGCTGACCGACCATAAAACAAGGGTAGTGACCCAGAAACACATTTGGCTTCGCACACAGGGTGTCAGGCATCGTAACAAATGACACTACCTGCAAGCACACCAAATTATCGAATACTACGAAACCTTTTCATACTTCAACCATATGGCCAAGATCTCTGTCAACGACCCTTTTCGAATGTCTTCAAAATCACTAGATTGTCGTTACACTATCCATGCCTACGGCAAAAATAGACAGTGGGGCTATTGAAGAGCAATCACAATAAACACTTTCGATGTTATAGGGGTGAGAGGCGCAATGACGAAAAAAATGCCGATGGAGTTTATTAACTTAACACCACCGAACGTTGGTCAAATTAACTGTCACGTAATGTTTGGCCACGGCCACTGTTACATACAGGCAGGTGCTACAACCAATAAAATGCTACCAGGGTACATCAAAAAGTCAGGGACGTACCACACACTTGTATATTGAGATGGACAACTGTATATAGGATTTTGAGATTGATGGAGGCTGAAATGGGAATGGAAATTGGTCAACTAGGCGGGGCGGAGTACGAGGATATTATGGAGATGGCCTTCGTGGGATACCGGGTGTCTCTCATTCCGGGGGAGACGTATGTTGATCCGAAGAGGAATCCATGGGCGTAGACGAACCAGACAGCAGGGTACCGCGGGGAGGGACGAGGGGAAATGGGATGGATTAAATTTTTTTTTCTTTTTTTCTTTCTCAATTTCAATTTATTTAATTTTTCATTCTTTTGCTTTCATAACGGAGTAAAGCTAGGTTGAATTCATTCAAGTTAACTTCAGTTAGGGAAAAGTTAATTCTTTGATTCAATCATATTAGGAAAGTTTAACTTTATTGATAGGATAAATTCAACAAAACTTCATACAGACAGGAATAGGGACAAACTGTAAATCTTTGGTGCCACAACTTCGCTATTTTGCGTTTCGAAATTCATCAAAATAATTAACTACGTTATTATTTTATAAATTCCGCGGGGGAGAATGAAGAACACCGCCCTGGGGGGCGTCCTACTTTAAAAATATGTCTTAAATTTGTTTTAAATTCAGGGAAATATCGCTTTTATAACTACAATTAACCAGAAATTATTTAAACATTACATTCTTAATTTCATTTCCAAATTTATACAAATATTTATTTTTACAACAGAAATTATGTTCTCAATAATAGCCGACTTCAGGGCGCCATTACGTTTTAAATTATTAGGGTAGAAAGTTGTACATATGTCAAGTGCCACTTTAAAATAGCTTGTAACATGGTTATTAATTCTTATCTAAAACTTGGCAGTTTTAAAAACAAGACTAATGCATTAGCAAAACCAGCAAAGCGTCGAGAGTTGTGCATGAAGTGAATAGGGCGACTTTAAGCAAACGTATAAGACGAAGATAGGGCAGGATACCGGAGCCACGTCTCATGTGTCAAATATACAAGCAACGTTCAGCTAATGGGAGAATTGGCACTGTGATTTTGGAACCGCGTTGTTGGAAGAACAGAATAAAAGCCAGGCGATGCTATACCTCCTGGCAGAACTGATAGAGGACGCTTGCCGACGATTAACTACTCGAGCCCTCTCGGTTTGCCCGGAAGAATACTTATTCCAGTAATAGCAAATTTCATCGAGGATGTTTGTCGTCGATTTTCGAACCCTCTGAATTTGCTAAGAGATACTAATTGCCGGACGCTTGTCAACGATTAAATACTCGAGCCCGCCTTAGTTCTCTAAATACATCCATAAATTCTACGAATAAATCCAGGCTGGCTACTAAAAGATTTGGGCTGCTAGAACATAACTTCGCAATTTACACGACGACAATTTCGCCAACATAACTATCTAAGTATCAAACCTATTTACTTCTCTGCGTTATTATTTAATATTGACTTTACATTCTGGTTTGGGGGGATAGGGGAAATTGGCTTATTTGTGGTACTAAAGGAATATTAGTTTTTTTATGAAATACTAGCTTTGATTTTTTATTATAAAGAATATTATATTACCAGTTATTCAGTTATGATTTCATTCACGAATTTAATTCATAAAATTTCACATACTGAATGTTTTGCTAGGAAGATTTACGTTTGCACCCTAACAAGTTTATATTCTAGAACTATATATTTTCCGAGTTTATGCAATGACAAGAGACTTTAGCTTCCATTATAGTTCAGTTGTTTACTATCAAAGGCTTGCCGTGTGCCTGGATTCACCTGTAAGGTTTCACTAGAATATTTCCAGTCAAACTATTGTGAGATATTTCTCACCTGCGAATGCCTAGTTTTCTATGATTGTTTAATAACGATCCATCAAATTAATAAAGAGTTCTCTGGCTCTAGTACAAACACCGCGATTGTGGGTTTGTACTCAACTACGTTTCTACCTTACAAACTACAAACTGTTCAGGCCAACGGTCAGTACTGGGTCCCCGCACCCTGTATACTTGCTTTTATTTTTAGGGGTATACTTATCGTCGAGTACTGAACCGGGACGTCTTGTCTGTTTGATTTACATCGACTCCCCCTGTTCACGTTGTTGAACAATCATATACAATTTGGGATTTGCAGTTTGTTTATTCAATTAAGGGAGCTTTCCCCAACATTCTACGATCTCTTACATGAGTGTCTCATTATTACTTACATTCTCTAATGCACGAACAGGACATAATTCTGGTCCTCTGTTTTGCAGTAAACTTATTTTATCAGAGCGATTGCTAACACCAAAATTCCAATTATATTTTAATCGGCTATTTGCCGCATCTTTAATTACATCTACAAATAACACGGCCTACGATGGTATTAACTTAGTACTTGTTATTGCATAACCAGCTTTGAAATATGTATAGTATGTCATTACTATAGTGACGTAATCCTTCCTATATAATATTTAGGCAATTGTCTCAAATATTTGGATTGTTTTGATTTCCTGTACGGCTATTTGCCGCATCAATTTATATAAAATAAAAATGGGTTTTTTTGACTACTTTTTCCCATCAATTATTGTCTTTGCTTTCACCTTTACCTTTTTCATCCCGCAAGTAATAAGCTAAATAAATGATTTCCTTCCAATCAAATAAATTAGAAAACAAACTTCAACTATAAATGTACAGTGCAACTTTGAGTAATAAAATACTACATAAATAATATATCAAATTAACTAGGTTTCTCAATTAATAGACAGTGTGTTCAAGTTTACCAGGTATTTAGATTAACAAAATGATAAATTTTCTAAGGTATATCGTATCAGACAGAAACAAGTAATACCAAACTTTAAATCAAAAAACCTGGGGTAATTATAAAGGGTTACTACACACACACAACGTAATTAAAGTCCTAACCACATAAAACTAGACGATCACATAAATGGCCAATTTGTTTATTTATCTTGATATAAAATTGAGATAAATAATTACTGGGTAGGAATTAATAAGTTCTTGATTGCTTCACGATTAAGGATTTTGATAAATCAACACACCTGGGGTTGAGGTGTTTCACTGGTTCACGTGACCAGGTAACATTTACCTACCTCCTCTTTTGGAAATCTAAATATTTAAGGGAACTAAAAACTAAGTAATCTATGCTGAAAAGCCAAGTTCCTACAAAAATATAAGTATTATTACAACACAATAACAATAAACAATAACAATGAATGACATTTGAATACGTGACAAATGACATTTGCGCCAACGGCGACATCTGAATTTAGCTTCTGTTATGCTCGACCTTGACCGGACAAATTTCTCAGGAAAGTTGCCAGTCTGGGTAATTAGTCTGTGCTAGCACTAAAACTTTTGACAAAATTAAAATCAAGGATAAGACTATACAGGAAAAAGGCAGGGTCGAGTATCCAGGGGTAACGCTAGATACAAGACTGCTTTGGACTACACGTAACACAGACGTTTAACAAAACATACGCGACGCGACGCTTAATAAATTGTACCCCCTTGTTAATAGAAGAAGTTGGATAACAAACTAACTGTATACAAAATTGTACTGTGGCCCATAATGACGTATGCCTGAGCAGCATGGAACTTGATTTCTGATGCACAGTGCATGCGTCTACAGAGACTCCAAAATAAACTTCTTCGTTTGTTATCCACACGCAGATAGATACACCCCTATTGTCACACTACATGAAAATTTAAAAATTGAAACAATCAGAGACTTTATTCAAGAAACTACCCAAAAAATTTTCGAACACAAAACACAACATTCTACTTTAACAGCTAACATGACAGACAGACTATTACACAACGACCCACAACATCTCCACAAATTCCTCCACCAACGTCTTCCTATATATACATACGCTCCTTAACAATAATACAACACTCATAATACCACCTCTCTATCTCCTTTTCTTTTCTCCCTTTCCTCAAATTCCATCCTCCACCCCTTCTTATGCCCCCTAACCCCACTGACAGCATTTAATTTACAAAATTCATCACACATAACTCTAATAAACATATTTATTTATTTATTTTTTATAAAAAGCCATCATCGAAGCAGGGTTTTGTCAATAGTTTTCCTGTATTTATTACTGAGTAATATTGCAAAGCACAAAAACAATGTCAAATAAATTTCATTCGTATACTAGTTCACTAGATATTCACGTAAAATGCGCTATAAACTCTGTGGAGAGCGTCAGTAGTATTAGATTAAGAATAAGCCTATAAAACCAATGACGTCATTGTATAAGTTTCAAAGGCAATACCATCAGCCACCTGATCACAATCTTATATGATTTATATTATGTAATCTCGGGTCGGGAAAAAATATTGTATTATATTGTGATAAAATAAATGCAATAAATGAAATATTTAGCTTTAAGGTGCCTAGTTATTGTAAAATATAATAGGCAGTAAAGAATTATTGATTGATAAATTGGTCTAGCTTTCTCTCTGAGCATACCTAGCGAAGTGGGTTCGAGCCTTACCTATTGCGAAGTAATTTTCAAATATAAATTATACCTAAGAAATGGTTCGGATCCCACTATAAACTGTAGGGCCCGTCTCTTTAACTCAGACGAATGTACATCTCCTAGACTTATGAGGAACATTCAGGTGACATGGTAGGTGGTCAAAAAATATTTACATTTACAAAACATTTAAAATATTTTAATGTTTTATTTTCAAGGTGTTATATATTCGACATTATATTCCGTTTTTTATGAAAGCGGAGCACCATGTAACGGTACTGAATAAGAAACTGAAAAATTTTTCTGGCCTGGCAGTTATCGACGGTTCTGCCTATTTGATAGATGTAATAGCAATCAGGAAATGAATATACCGAGTTTCACGTTCAGCTGAAATGCTTTAGAGATTCCAACACAATATGTATATTTATGACAATTAGTTCCGCCAAATATTATTTTTCCATATAATTAAATGCAAATCAAAGAAATAGAATTAGTTCTGAAAAGCTGTTTCAACCGATGCGTACGGTAACAGAGTGATCAGCATTATGTAACGGAGCAATAATTATCTTCCCATGCCATACGACTTTTATAACATTATATGCCCTATATAATATAACTGAGTCAATTAGAAGCACCGATAACTGCCCTATCATTAATAAAGTATCTATTTGCTTTAAAACTTGGCCAGTGGACAAGTACTAGCAAGGAGCACTAAATCTCAGATTAACGTGATTAAATCAGTGAATAAAATGAAACGCCGGCCAACATTCTGCCATGACACTTTGGCAATTCAATTTTTAATATTATACTTTACTTTGCCAGTGCATTATCGTGTGGAATAAAAATACGGGAACAGCAGGATAACTTGAAAAATACGAATCCTAGAAAAACATTTTAAATACGAAAGTTGTAGGAAATTTCCCTGGATATCTGACGATGGCCTTGGATTTGACCTTGCCGTTTGAAGGTCAAGTCGTTTTTTTTTCAACTGGAACCCCCTACTTTTAACCCCGGAAATGAAACGAGCGGAAAATTTTACGTCCGGATATGACCTTGGGCACTTACAAAATTGACATCTAAGGTCATCTTCACTCAAGTTGAACTTCAATTTTGTAAGTGCCGAAGGTCATATCCGAACGTAAAATTTTCCGCTACTTTCATTTCCGGGGTTAAATAGGGGGTTCTGTTTGAAAAAGCCGACTTGACGTTCAAATAACCTTGAAGGTCATGTTTTAAAGTCAAATCCGAAGTCCCCGTCAGGTAGCCAGGGATAGCCAACAACTTTTGTATTTAAAGTTTTTTTTCTAGGAATCGTATTTTTCAAGTTATTGTGCTGTTCCCGCGCTTTCATGCCACTAATGCAGTCACTTAAGCCAAAAAAGATGGTGTCTCAAAAGTTTCATAAAATCTCGTGTCCGCGCCTTAAAATATTCAAGGTCAAAGGTCACAAAAATCGGTTTTTCGCAAGTATCTCGCTTCCTATGGAATTAATAATATTTGCATCTATTATAAAAATTGTAGAGCTTAAAATTATCTACAAATTTTGTCCCAAACATTTTTTTAAAGGCTTAACTGTTTTTGATATAGCGCGCGGAGAGCGCGCAGCGCTTGGCAATACATAGCATAATGTAAGGTAAACTATGTGAGTCCCGGTAACTAATACGTCGGCGTCGTTTAAAGTTAATTAACCATAATTATGAATAATTTGCATTATTTATTAATTAATGCATTATAGTTAATAATATTCTTGATTATATTTTAAGTAGAAACTTAGTAATTTTTCTTTAAAATATGTAAACTCTTAAATATATTTTGTGTTTTGTTGTTATAAATAATAAAGAATTTTAAATTTATATTTATTTGAAACTATACATTGTATCATTAATTCTTCTAAAAATTATACATCAAATTACATAATTTGTGAATTTTTCCGCTTTTATAAATTTGTAACGTGTGAAACTGGTTACCCTGTACAAACATTGTATGAAAATGGAGTACGCATCTTGTTGGCATGTTGGCAATATACAATGCTCCAAAATCTGAGGACAATATCGATCATCTTCGCTACACGCAATCCGTCAAGTAAACAAAGCATAACAAACCAGTGCAGCTATCCAATCTTCCAACAACAAGTGCAGCTTCTCATCACCATATATCAACCGTGTATATTATCAAATTCAAACTTGGTTAGGGAATGATTTAGAACTCCAGGAATGGGGTTGGGCGCTGCAAAATGAACTCTTGGAACCGATAACGACAATATTACCACCAGCTCCAGATACTACTGAACACAATATTTTACAACTGCAAGAATTGTTGTGGCAGTTCACACTGCGGATGCAGAAAATCAGGGTTGCAATGTTCTTTAGCTTGTGGCCAGTGTAATGGGCAAGCTTGCCTCAATACCTCATCGTATCAAAGCGATCTCGATGAAGAAAATGCATTTGACCCCGAAATTCTTGACGATTTAGAGACAAATATCCTTGACAACGAAGATGATGATAATGAATTAGAAATTTTCGAGCGACCCGAAGACGATGATGAAGAAGAGGAAAATTGAGACTCATGTCCTTCTAATTATTAGAGTTTACGTAAATCCTCCCCACATTTGAACGTCAATTGTAGTAAATGTATGATACATAATTGCTAAATAAATGTATTTACTCTGTCCCTTTTCTACTCAAAATCTAATTTAGATATATTAGAATATAATGAAAATATACTTAAATTATTTTACTTAACAATTTTTTAATTACACGAAGTAGGTAAGTATTATTAAACGAATATATTTGATAAATGAAAAATAAATATAATGTATTAATTAATAAACAATGCAAATTATTCATAATTATGGATTTTTCAGTGATTAATTAACTTTAAACGGCGTATTATTTACTGGGACTCACGGTTGACCTTGCATTATGCTATGTATGGCTAAGCGCTGCGCGCTCTCCGCGTTCTATCTCAAAAGCGGTTAAGCGTATAAAAAAATGTTTGAAACAAAATTTGTAGAGAATTTGATGCTCTACAATTTTCATAATAGATGCAAATATCATTAAAACCATAGTAAGCGAGACATTTGCGAAAAAACGATTTTTGTGATCTTTGACCTTGAATATTTTAAGACACAAACACAAGATTTTATGAGACATTTGAGATAACTTTTAGAATGCCAAAATAAAGGTTTATACACATTTACAGCTTATTATCTCTTGTATTATAGCTTGTAGTATTATACATTGGAAGTGGTGTGGGGGGGGGGGGGGTTGTTTATTGATACACGGACATTTCAGACGTAAAAAATTAATGGGTAGATAATAATAATCGGAGATTTTTAACTAAACAATGTTTATGAATACGGTGTTTATATACTTAAATGCTTAAAATATGTTGGCGTAGGCAGCTTTACGTAAATTTATAACATATAGCGAAGAAAACGAAAAGCTAGAAAAATTGTGGTGTTAACCCCAGAGTTCTTGTTGTGGGAATCAGTTCGGAAATAAGTGAAAATTACTTATTAGAAATCATTGCCAAAATACACAGTAATTTAGTTAGCTCGCACTGCAAATTTATAAAATATTTTCGAACTAAAAAAAATAGAAATGTGTACCAAGCATGTAATCTAATTTAAATGTTATGCATATAGGTAATTTATTTGTCGGGTACAACAGTTGCTTGTTGCTTGTTTTTGATGTTGTAGATATTTATAGATGTTACATATGCAATAAATATAACCACGCCTCCAAACATTGTAGCACATCTCACACTTTCCCTAATAGGTCTATTAGCATAAATAGAAAAAATATATATAAAGTTTTGCCACTTGGGGATTAAACTTGTTAAGAGATGTACTTTCGGAATGAAAAGAGTTCCCAAGCAACAAGTGGGAGCTTCATCCTTAAAACCCACCTCTAAAGTGCGGTGGTTTTTTGCCCAGAAAACCGTTTGTCCTACAAAAAAAAATTACTTATAGAAAATGTTCACAGTAAATTCTGCATAAAAAAGTGTTTATACCTAAATTGTTTAGAACAGAAGTTTTCGAGAAATCAACTATTGAATTTGGGGGTTGCATTAACAGAGATTCACGAACATGGTATAATCATGTATTTTAGGTATAATTTTGAAGCTCTGTAATTTAACGTAAGGTTGTATTATAGTGAAGGGGTTTATAAAAATTTTTTGCGATTTATACAAGAGCACTTGTTTCCACACCACCGTTGAGGAAGATTTATCGGCGCGTTTTTTTCAAAGTGGTTTGTCCTTGAGACCTAATCCATTAAGTCAAAATAAATTTCTAATACGTCTTCGGTGGTATCTACATCATCTGTGGTGTCTGTATTGATACAGTTTTGGCCACGGCAATTTCTGCACTTTTGCAATGTAAGCTTTCAAATAACTTTCAGACAATAAGCCTGCCGTACAGCTGCATCTCTTTCCACAATCTTGTTTGCAACTATAGGTTATTAATTTTAAAATAGAAGCCGGGGCGGGTGGCTCGGTGGGTGACAGGGCATCATAATTTTTTTGCCAGTCCCAAAGCTCAGGATGTAAATGTTGTCCACGCCATATTTGCACTTGAAGTAGACGGGAATGCCGTTGTACTGCTGCCGACGTGGGAGGCGATTTTGAAAGAATCAAGGCACTGCCCGCTTGGCCAACAAATTTATTAAAATAAGCATATCTTTGCTCACTGAAACGGCCCTCTAATGATTTAGCTTTTCCAAAAACTTCTGTTGGAGTTGAAACACTTTTTTATGCAGAATTTTACTGGGGAAGTATAATTTTTTTGTAGGACAAACAGTTTTCGAGAAAATCGCAAAAAACAACCAAATTGCACGTTAGGGTTGTGTTTTAGGGATGCAGCTCTTACTTGTTGCTTAGGAACTCTTTTAATTTTGAAAGTACATCCATTGAACAGTTTAATTCCCAAGTGACAAAACTTTTTTTTCTATTGGGCTATTTTTAAGCTAACATGAATTGTCTATAAATGTGAGGACAGCAATGAAACAAGCAGCTGTCAATCCAATATTTTCAAATGCATCCATTGATTGATCTCCATTAAAAACGAATTAAAATCGGATAGTATTGATACGAATCATGCCGTAAGGACATAAGTAAGTGCCCTGCATACTTCTGTGTCGCCGAAGATAATGGTAGAAATGGACTTGGTATTTATTGTCAGAACACTTGTGGCTTTAAATTATGTTTGTATATTTTTATGTTTATGTTGTATACCGTGCAACCTCAAACAATTAAACAATTATGAGAAGTTATTTGATGCTTTTCAATACTTACACATTATTTATAGGACGGATGTTTTAAGCATTGGTGACTTTAATATTCCTGAGTTCATCATAGATTCAAACCTCTAGTCGTAACTTCCACCTAGTATAGTCCAAGTAAGGACTTCCTGAGACAAAAATAACTAAGCAAAAACTTTACGGTATAATTATTATCGCCGCGGGCATGGCGCTAAGTTGAAGTAAATAGATCCCAGTAAATAAAAAATGCAAACAAAAACTTTACAACATAATTATATCGCTGCGGGCCATGGCGCCAAGCCTGACATGAAACATTTCCGACGCACATTAAAAATCTATAAACGTAAGCGAGTCAATTTGCGAACAGCACAAAAAAGGATACCGGTATTGAGGTCGTAAAGTTTTTGTTTGGTTTTTTATGTCTCACTTTATTCTTACTTGAACATTACTTAATTTTTTTAAATCTTACTCAATATAACAATGTTTTTAATTATAGTAATACGCTTTAGATCTGGTTATTTTCAACTGTGTGTGTAATGTTTTAAATCATCTGATATCTTACTTTCTGAGGATTAAACCATCCTGCTCTAATCGTTGAAACCACCCATAATTAAAGAAGCACGATATTGTTAATATTATCTCAGATAAGTAACGATGCTTTAACTTTAAAATAGCAAACTTTGCAAAATTATATTAAGAACTGTGCTTGGTTTATCAAACGCCTTTACCGCAACATTGAACTCCAATTTTTAAAACTATATGCCAAGAAAATTCCAACTGATAAAACTTATCCATCGTGGTTTGATGGTGACGTGATATCGCATGTTAAGCAGAAAAAAAAGCGGGCTTGGAAAATATATCGATGTTCACATTCTGATGTTGATCCCAACAATTTATCCTTTTCAAACAACAATTTACTTCACGTCAAAAGTGTCACTACTGAAGATGTATGAAAATCCAAGCGGTGGAGTCTCACATTATGCCAGTTTTCTTAATTAGGAACTGCGGTATTGTTTTTCCCACATCGCTAGGTATAATATTTAACATACGTTTTGATCAAAACTTTTAGTTATCCTTAAGTAACTGCCTTATTCCTGCTGTGGAAATCTGATGTAAACACAACTAGAAATCAGCGAAGATCAATTGGAAATCAAAGAAAATCATTGGAAATTAATGGAAATCATTAGAAATCAATAAAGATAATTGGATATCCGTTGAAATCGTTGAACATAATTGGAAATCTTGGTAGAAATAATTGAAAACCAACAAAAAATGGAAATCAGGTATACAAAATCTAGCCAACGCTCTGCCGTTAAATTTACTCTTACAACAACAGATGACAGTTATTTACAACTAGCAACATTCTAACTATTCAGCTAGAAATGAAGTATATGGTTAGCAAAACACTTTGATATTTTTTATGGCTAGCGTTTGATATCATTTGTTTTTATTTGATTTGAGCTCCACCAACACTATCGACTGGTGTAAGTTTAACGTGTGGGATTTTTCCTTCTATTTTATATTTCTATTGTACACTATTGTTAAATTGTTAAAATAAAAATCATGGTTCAAACTATGAGGAACAGTTTGATCCTCTACAATCACTAAATTTTAATACTAAATATTTTAATTAGTATGCTTATCTTCAATGAAGAAGCTAAGTTTGGAATTTATTTATATTAATTTTATCGTAAGTTAGATAATACGATAAGATTAAAGATGAAAATAATTTAGGAATATTTATTTACATTATCAATAAGATGTTTTTAGTTTGTTTTAAATTGTGTCACATGCAAGATGTAGTAATTACGTTGTAAATAATTTTGGTAACAATGAGTGACGACAACAAAAAAGGTAGATACACTTCAACTCTTACAAGAATTTCTAAATAGTGCTTAAATAAATTATAAATATAAAAAAAATATTTGTAGAAAGATATAGAGGAGAAAACAATCAAAATTAATGGGTTAAGTCTTGAATTGGGTGAATTCATTAATAATGACGAATACAATAATACTAGATATCCACTATCCACGGTGTTTCGAAGATTCATTAAAATATCCTACGCGCTGACTAAAATAAAGAGACGTTTACCTATGGACGTGTGTCTGGAAATTCTTCGCTGAGAAGATATTAATTAGTCCTTAAAAAACAAGTAACCTATTTGGGCTAATAAAAAATGTATTAAGAAAGCTTTTAATACTATATTGGTAGCCTTTTTGGCAGACAAATATTGTGGTTTACTGAATTATTTTTAAAAATTGCACGAATTTAAATAATTAGGGGTTCTATTTTTCCAAAATTTTTCATCTTAGACGTTTACATCATTTTGATTCGTGCTACTTTTTCAACAAAAACTTATATTTGTCACCTGTAAATTGCCTGGGAACGTAGACAATCCCTGAAGCAATTGGCTCACAATAACAAAGCTACCTTGATGTGGGTGCCAGGACATGAGAGAGTACAAGGCAACGAACTTGCTGACAGCCTACGAAAAAAGGAGTTGAGGCACAATTTATTGGACCTGAACCGTTCTGCAGCCTGGCCAAGGGACTCATAATGGAGGAGATCCAAAAATGAGAAAAGGAACAAAAAAGTCCTACTGGAGGATTACTTCAGGCTAAAGACAAGCGAAAAAGTTTATAACTTATTCGCAAAGAATGCCACAAGGCTTCTCGAACTTGAAAAGTCTAGACTGAGGCCGATAACAGGCCTTCTAACTGGCCACTCTCAAAAAATATACATTTTCGCGATTAATAAAAAACATATTTACATTTAAACATTTTTCGTTTTATAGTTGGCGTTATATTAATAATAATAATAATTTTAAATAGTGTGCAAACCTAAATCACCACGTGGTATAATAGAACTAAACTGTCACTTTAAGATGCAAAGCGACGCGGCCTCCCAAGGATTGATCGAGAAGTCTGCTTCGACTAAAACACACGTATAGAACAAATTTATTACTGCTTGTTATTAATTGCTCTGTCGCCCTTATTACTAACGACAAAAACATGAATAAGGTATGATAGTAATTAGTAATCCGGAATGGTGACTCAACAATACAAAATATCTCTACAGCTTTGCAAGAGATGGATTTTTTAATTTAAGGCTTGGTTTTTGAGAAAATCAGTGAGAACAGAAAGAAAGCAGCAAAATAAATTAATTTTAGCAGCATCTCATACGAAGATGCGATGGTTTAAAATTGGAAATCTACATAACAATTATTTAATTTTATTACACCTTAACGGTCACAAATATTACTTTCAAAATTTGGCAGAATATAGAGAAAGATATCGGTTATCCTTCATATTAGTAAGTAGAAAATTTTAGTTTAGTGGGTAAATTTGAATTTAAACTACTAAAGGCATCAGCTTTCGATGTTGCTATAGGTACGCTAATTTTCACCATTTTGGGGTCCATGGGATCAATTCTTAAGAGACTTTCTGAACGACGAGCATTCTACCAGCATATTACACAGCCTTAACATTATGCTTATTGTATATCCATAGATATTTACTACTTACACAGAACTAGTATTATAAGCACCTTGGCATGAAATAATAAAATAAGAGCAGGATTTTAGTCAGATCACTTGGTTTCAGTATTTGCATAATGAACTCTCTTTTTTTCCGAAAATTATCAATTCCATCATAATCATAGTCTAGGGACTTCCAATATGCACCTCCTGCATCAACTTCTATTCTTTTTCATATAAAAATAAATTATTTGCAATTCTATAATTCGATCCACGATCCACGTCCTAGATGTGCATGGGGAACTCAGTCTCTTAGGGTAAAAACATAATGAAGCATCGCATATTATGTGCGTATTTTCATTGTTAAATAATAAATAGTTCAATATTACAATGTTAGTAATAAAAAAAACTTTTAGTAACCTTGTAATTAAATTTTAAATAATGCAGAAATATTAAAACTTAAATTTTTCCAATTTTTCAGGAAACTATTACTTTTTTGAAAAAATATAAAAACAGTAACAATTCTTCTAACATCTTTTCATTAAAAGAAAGTCTATCGATTAAATATTAATGGAGATATGTAGGATTGAAACTAATTCGGTCATATTTGATTTAATTTGATTTAAAATGGCGAACAAATGACCACGTGACCAGTCAATTTTTTCACTATTATTAGATTGAGGGTACACAAAAATGTACCTGTAACATGAGCTCGCGCCTTTACTATAATTATAATCTAGTATACAGGGTGATTTATGTAAACATGCGGAAAATAAAATGGCATACAAGTCTGTTGTGTGGAAAAGCCTCTGTAAAATTTTAAAGCGATCCGAGCTAATTTATTATATTTTTTTTTGCATAAAAACCTGCAAAGATACGCTTTTGAACGGGTGAGTTATGCTATCTCGACGCGTTCACACACATGTCGCTTGGTGTTGTTGTTTAGCAGGTAATATCAGCTGTCTTAGTTGTCTAAGGGCAGTGCGCCATGCGTTCACTGTTCAGTTCAGTGACTCTTCGACTTCCGTTTAGAGCATTTCCCATTTTTGTTAAATTTTAAACTGTATTCGCAAATATCGATTATGCCAGAGTTCACGTCGCAAGACAAGAGTACTGCGACATGATATTAACCTATGGTGCAATGAATGAAATTTTGCAGGGGCTGTACGAAAATACGGGAGAAAACTAACGCAAACCTAATGAGAAAAAATTTAAGTGCAGTACAACGAGTTCGTGACACCGGGTTTTGTTTACCAGGCGACAGAGAACGTGTAGTAAATCGTCCTGTTGAAGTAGACGAAGAAGTTCTAGAATTACTAGAACAAGACCCTTTAATAAGTACCCTATAAATAGGCGAGAATCGTTTTTACCCATACTACATAAGAAAATAAGTGATTTCGTTGCACCGTATTACGTCAGATTGGTTAGTCTTAGGCGGCGTACTTCCACAAAAAAAAAATAAGGGATTTTTTTTTCAAATTTTTTTATTTCTTAATTTTTTTAAATCGTTTTGGTGGGGACCACCCACTGAATAATTTTCCGCATGTTTAGGTAAATCACTCTGTATTTTAACTTAGCGTGTGTATTGTGTATGAGTTGATATTGCGCATACGATTTCATTTACTCTTACACACAAACTTGAAATAGCCCAAAAACATTGTTCATGTATGTCCATGCGTGAAATCGTATGCGCAATGTCAACTCATATACCCGTGAAGTTAAAAAAATAAGTACATTTATATTATAGAAGGTTTTAAGTTGTGCTTAGAATCTAAATCTACACATAACTATTTTTTGTATGCCAAATGTGTGACGAAAATAAACTTTTCATGAATATATCTAAATGTAAGGTATGCTCTCATACTCTCAAAACTGTACCAATAACTTACGAGTATACATAATATAACAGTACGCTACTATCTCGCTGTACCTCAATTAAGGACCTTGGAATATTGTTTTATAGCAAGTTACCTTTTGCTGGTCATATCCAACAAATTATCCCATCTGCATTAAAGATGCTTGGTACCCCTATTATAATATATTATAAAGGTTCTCTTGAATGAGTTCAAAGACGATTTTTGAAATTTTTAGCTTTCAAGTTAGATGGCACACCTTGAAAGAGGGTACATTCATGCAAACCTGCTTTCCTGATTTAATGCTTTATCTCTCTAGGACATAGGCGAATTACGGCTAGTCTCATATTTTTATATATTTAAGCTCCTGCATAACTTGATTGATTCACCAACTCTACTTTCCCAAGTGCACTTTCATGTTCCCAGACTAAACTCGCCTCAAGATCATACATTTCACTATGCCACTGCTAGAACAAATATTGTCATTAAATCGCCATTAAATGCCATGTGCCACAACTTCAACCTAATATCTGATTCATGTGATATTAATTACTGCAATTTGCATACGCCTAGACAGGTCTCTGTTCAATTTATTCATTTTATATCTGCATAAATTCCACTGAATTTCTATTGTTGTATATTTGATATTTTTATTATTCATTCTTCTTGTGTATATTATGTGTGTATATGTGTGTATGTATATATTTACCGGTTACTATGTATTAATTATGTGCGTCAATTTACTTATATAATTGTATTCTAAATCTATTATTTTTCTTACATAATATTGTCCTGTAATTGAATTAATGCCTGTTGGGCAATAAATTTATATTTATATATTTATAAAACTGTAGTTCTCTGTAATTTAAAATCATTATAATTTAAAAGATAAATTAATACGATTATTAATATGATAGTGTAACGAACGTATTGGCCACACAACATAGTACACTCTACTCGTTGCTCGACCGAGCTGGTTAAATAAAAACAAGAAACATTCCATCTTTAGCACCATGCAGAAATCCGTGTTTAAAATACAAATTTATAGTCGAGTTCACCTATTATCAGCACTCAAAAAACGCAACAAAAACTTTACGACATAATTATTATCGCCGTTGGGTCAGGCGGCATGCTCTCATCAAATAAGCCGACGCACGTTAAAAACTTATAAAGGTAAGCGAGTCAATTTGCGAACAAATAGTACAGAGAGTACCGATATTTTAATGAGGTCGCAAAGTTTTTCTTGCGTTTTTTGAGTGCTGATAATATATGAACTCGACTATACACAGCGGGTATAACAGGATCATGGTGTACTCTACCCTTTTCTCCTTTAGTTTTGAAGATAATTGATTGGAATTCAGGATATACTACATGCATAATAAGCGGCACTTTTTGACATATAATTGATTTTTCCCTTCCGGTTTTGCCGGAAGTGACACTAACTTTCGATTTTTAAATGGAATACCCTTGCACTTTTGAATTCTACATAATTTTCAGAATCCAACGATGCCAAATAAGTGACATTTCAAACATCAATTTTTTTATAATATAATTTTTAGTTTTCCATTTAAGTGTACCATGACGGTTCCGATTTATTCTAAATGACCCGTGTAATGCTATAAAAATCTAAACCCCGTTAAAAACATTAAATTACGTGATTTATGGGCAAATAAAATTCACCAAAATTGTTTTTGGGGCAAAACTCTATTTTTTCAAATAGAACCATATCGGTACCGTGGTACCATTTATTAGTACTATTAATAAGGAATTTATTCATAAGTCGTATTAAAATGCGCGATAAATACAAACAAAATTACAGCTAAAAGAAAATACATTCTTTCTAATTAAATGTTAAAAAGTAACTAAGGTGGCTTTGCAAACAATGAAATATTTAGCTTGTCAAACAAGTAGCCAATTTACCAATTACCAATTAAAAACTTTTTATTGATTATTATATATATAATTCATTTCATTTATATCATTTCCTAGCTAGCTAAGTGTTGTTACAATCCTACATTAAAGTAACATTAATATCCTATCCTGTCTAGAGATTCCTCTTCAAGGGTAGGTCAGCCGATGGATGCCTGAATGATACGCTTTGAAATTTATTGCTTGTTGAGTTTAATGTGATACTTCCTAAAAGTTTTTATCAGTTATGTGTTTTTACTCTGTTACCAGATTCATAAATTATCTGCTTGTGACTGCATATGTAAAGGCCATCCACAAAAAAGGTAGAAAAGACGAATAGGTCAATTTCGCTGCTGTCAAACGTTAATAAAATTGTAGAAAATATAATATATGTTAGATTGGTGACTTTTTTTGAAAGAAATACTGTTTTAACTGAATGCCAAAATGGTTTTAGAAAAGGTAAATCCACAATAAGGGCAATATCTATAGCAATAGTGAAAATATTGGAATCACTAAATCACAATAAAAGCACAATTACAATGTGCCTTGATCTGACTAAAGCATTTGACAGTGTAGATCATGAAATTCTTTGCAGAAAGATGAAATTTATGGCATTAGAGGGGTGGCGTTGAGTCTCATACAATCATATCTGAGTCATAGGAAGCAACGAGTTGTTGAAATGGACAAAAACGAGAAATAATAAAATAAAATACTATAATGAATGGTGTACCACAGGGATCCATTTTGGGACTGCTGCTGTATATTCTCTATACAAATGAATTACCTAAGATCGTAGAGCATGGTAATGTATGTAGATGACACATCACTGATCTTCAGTGAAGTAGATGAAGCATCGTGTCAATAGAGTGCAGGCAGTGCAATGCACGCTCTGAATACGTGGTTTTCAGCCAACAGTCTATTATTGAATATTGAAAAAACTCAATTAGTAAATTTTAGCTATAGACCTAGCAAATCGTTTAAACTATTAGACCCAGAGCTCGCGTAGAAAATACCGCAAAATCAGATACCAAAGGTTTGAATGCAGGAAAAGGTAGTACTAAAGTCGGGTGAAAAGAAACCGGGCGTCTGCCGTTCGTAATCGGTCACCTAACCTCAGCACACATTTTCAAATTTGGAAAAAATCATGAGTTCATCTCATAATGAATACCAGGACGGTTCATAGTTTAAAATGTTAGGAAAATGAAGTAGTTTCAGAATCTGTCTTGGCAGACGATCTAGGTGGTAGCATTTTCGAAGCAGACGTTTTCAAAAATACCTAAAAAACGGCCAAAATTGCAGAAAAGATACCAGCAACAAATTTTGGAAATAAGTAGGGAATGATGTATATATTTGAAATATGAAACGAAAATTGAGGCAGACGGTCGCGTTTCGTCGGCAGACGTCGTCTAAGGTCGACCAACCCAAATACCGAAAAAAAGATACCAGCATCATTTTTTGCAGGTACAAAGGGTTCGATGTATACGTTTCATAAATACAAATAAAAATGGGATAATAAAATAAGTGTTAGTGTGAGTACCCATTTTCAATGTTGCGTAAGTTGCACTTTTAATCTGTATAGGAATTAGAATGTATCCATAAATATATTTTCCTCTTTACAACTGTTCTATCAGCTAAGAATATTTTTAACAATTTTATTGCTCTTCGCCACGCACGCACCGCCTTCAATAAATCAACGCAGTAAACATACACGTGCCATAGTGATTAATTTCTACTGGTTCCTTTGGCGGTGTGCGATTACATCATAATAAAGACGAACTGAAGTTATCTCCAAACTTAGAAGGCCTTTTGATAGATTATGAGCAGTTTTATGAAGAAACTGTTTCTGGTAAACATGGCGAAACAGCCAAATACTGGATTACGTACGTTAACTTAATAAAAGTATACCAGGAATTTTCTAGAAGTATTCAGACGGGTGATTTGGAGTTGTATGCATCTTGCCTTCCGAAAATTGCAGCTATCACCAAAATTATTCTCGATGGACTTTAAAATTTTATAATAATCTAATGAGTATCGAAAATACACATCCGGGCTTGAAAACGACATTAATGAATGGAGTTTTTTCTGTAAGAAGCACTGAAAAGGAATTTTCTAGGACACCCATAGGCCTAACGTTGGAACAAATGATTAATGCAGATGCTGCCAATAAACTAACAGGAATAACTGCATTCACAAATTCGATATCGGCAAGAAGACGATGGGCCCTCAGTCATTTGGTACGAACTACTTTAATCACTCACTTACTGGACAAATTACATTTGAGTGGTAGTGAGGATGTTTCAAAGGATCTACGTTAACACAGAATTAAAAAAGACAATGTTTCGTTAACCGAACTGATTCAGAAAATTGTAGATACAGCTAACCCTTTTGATCAAGCTCTTGAAAAGAACTCACTTATAAATCTGAGCACCGGAAAAAATGCTAATGAAAGTACAAGGAAATATTTGTTAGGCATAGTAGAACTTGGAGAAAAACTGCGCGATACATTTATTACTGAATGCATGGAAGATCCGCTGAGGTTTGAAAAACCTATAAAAAGGCAAGTAATACACACCTTTGCCAACGACAACAAAGTAAAACTAAAGAAAAACGATGGAAGAATATTGGAATTGAAAACGGAGAGAAAATTGTTTGGAAGAATTTTAGTACTGACGGTTCAGCATAAAATAGAGTTGTGCAATGTTTTATCGTTCCCCTTAACAGCAATTCCTCTGTCCATGTGTCACATTGATGGTAGCATCAACAAAACCGACAAATCGGCACTGCTAAAAATAATTGAACGTAGAGTTTGCGATACCCCTCTTCCAGACAGAATAGACTGCGTAATAATAGACGGATACTTTTTTTTACATCTGTTGAGAGAAGCACCTACAACCTTTGGAAAATTAGCTATTTATATTCTCCAAAAAGCATTAAAAGGAAATAGTACCAGAATTGATTTGATATTTAATAAATATGTGTCACCATCGATAAAGGATTACGAAAGGGAAAGACGTGCGGGAGATGTAGAACGAGACAACCAGTTCGCTGTCATTGGACTGGAACAGAAAAGACCTGCAGATTTTATAAAGGCTTTAAGAAGTGATTCTTTCAAATCAGCATTTACACAGTTTCTAATAGACTACAGGAATTCAGACATGATAGGATGTATTCTTGAAACAAAGGTTCTACGCGTTAATTGTGGAGACATGTGTTACAAATTCTACAACGAAGAAGGAAACGTAAAATGAGAAGAAGATCATGACTTATTTTGTAAACATGAGGAGGCTGACACAAGAATCATTTTCCATGCTTCTAAATTACCCGAAAATAACAATGTTGTAATACGAACGAATGACACTAATGTTGTAGTCATTGCATTGGGAAATATAAAATATCTACCAGTTGGGGTAAACATGTGGATGGAAATGGGCCTGTCTTCTAAAAATACATTACGTTATGTCGATATAAATGCAATACACAAATCTTTTGGCGATGATTTATCGAGAGCGCTACCGGCATTTCACGCTCTAACTGGATGCGACTACACAGCTTCGTTCTCTCGAAAAGGAAAAAACAGGCCATTAAAAATATTGGAAGATGACAAACGAGCAATACAAGTGTTTGGAAAATTACGATGCAACGAAGCATTAACAGATCAGGAATTGAGATGCATAGAGGCCTATGTGTGTAAAATATATGGCAAACGGAATTTTGACAGCATAAATGCAGCGAGGTTTGATATGTTTGTTCAGACTTTCGGTCCAAAATGCAGCACGAAAAATCCGCTAGACAAAATAAAAAATTTGTATGCAAGTGTGTTGTCACAATGCCAAGACACACTTAGATGCAAAATAAAGCGCACTAATCAAATATGCGCGGTGTGGAATTTTGCCACAGCACCAGTGCCGAAATTTTTCAATCCTGAATTAAATGGCTGGAATTTGGTTGACGGTAAATACGAAATTCAATGGTTTTCGGGGCCTCAAGCACCTGCCAACTTAGATGAAATAACAAAAGTTGACGAAGAAGCTTCTTCCTCCGACGAAAATGATGAGAACGTATTATACAATGAATCAAGTGATGAAGATAACTAGAGGCAGGTACAGTCTGATTTTTTTGGGCTGACCTGATTCGGTTTCTTTTTTAAAAAAATCGGCATAATATATCGACGCGTTTCAGTAAACAAGTGTTGGTCTTCAAACGAAATTACACTAACGCAGGGACATCACAGTGCGTCGGTCGACATAAAACACGGCAGTCGCCTATGATAATATGCCGACAATAAGGGATACAATAAGCTTAAGCTTCCTTACAGCGGGTCTTCTAGAATCGTAACCCGTAAGAAAAAAAGGGTTGCACAAAAATAGAGAAATGAATGAAGTCAGCTCAGAAAAATCGGACTTATAAAATATTGCTGGCGTTTTCCAAAACACCAACCTAAAATCCATTTTGTCTTTGTTCCAGATCACTCCATCAAAATTACCATCTCAGTACAGCGAAAATCACTGTTATTATATTCATGTTATGTTTATGTTTTGTTTTTATGAAATTTTACTTATGTTGTTTTTATTGTTTTGTTCTTATAGAGCATAAACTTTTGTTAAAAAATATATTTATATGATGTATAAAATTACATTATATGTTTATTTCGCACTGTTGTTTCCTGTTTCTGCATTAGGTATATCTACATATATATTATATATCCAAAAAAAGACTGTATAATTCGCTCCTATTCTAGTTTTTTAGGATGAAGTTTGTTAATGATACCTAACATAAAAAAATATTAGAGTTCAGCAAAAAAAGTTATCTTTAAAACTAATTTTACCAGTATTGACAAACATCGTCCTTATGGGATTTTTTAACTTTGGCGCCGTCTGCCCTAAAATTGCGACCGTCTGCACCATTTTTATTTGTATTTATGAAACGTATACATCGAACCCTTCGTACCTACAAAAAATGATGCTGGTATCTTTTTTTCGGTATTTGGGTTGGTCGACCTTAGACGACGTCTGCCGACGAAACGCGACCGTCTGCATCAATTTTCGTTTCATATTTCAAATATATACATCATTCTGTACCTATTTCCAAAATTTGATGCTGGTATCTTTTCTGCGGTTTTGGCCGTTTTTAGGTATTTTTGAAAACGTCTGCTTCGAAAATGCTACCACCTAGATCGTCTGCCAAGACAGATTCTGAAACTACTTCATTTTCCTAACATTTTAAACTATGAACCGTCCTGGTATTCATTATGAGATGAACTCATGATTTTTTCCAAATTTAAAAATGTGTGCTGAGGTTAGGTGACCGATTACGAACGGCAGACGCCCGGTTTCTTTTCACCCGACTTTAGTACTACCTTTTCCTGCATTCAAACCTTTGGTATCTGATTTTGCGGTATTTTCTACGCGAGCTCTGGGTCTATATATTTCAAACAGCGAAATAGAATCTTTTTGGGAGTACATATAGATCAGAGGTTGGACTGTAGAGCTCATATTGGGATGCTGCACTAGGTATGGCTAGATACTGTTATGCTTTAAAAATAATCACTGACAATGTCGGTCAAAAAAAGGCGTTAATAGCATATAAAGCATATATACAGACGAAAATAAAATATGGTATAATCTTTTGGGGAAACTCTACAGAAATACAAAGACTTTTAATTCGACAGAAACGCTGCATGAGAAACATCTTCAAAATAAAACAACGCGATAGCGTAAAGAAATATTTGCAAATAAGGTGCTGAAGAAACCGGAAGTGAAAAAAAATCAATTGTATGTCAAAAAGTGCCGCTTATTATATATGTAGTATATCCTTAATTTCAATCAACTATCTTCAAAATCAAAGGAGAAAAGAGCGTATACCATAATCCTGTTACACCCGGTATAAAATCTAGATTTAAAATTCAAGTATATGTTTTCAAAAATAATTGGAGGGATAAATTCAAAATGTCTTGTTCATTAACAATACCTTTGATAAGCTTATAAATAAATTGTTAGTGTTTTAATTATATAATAATTAACAAGATATTAAATGACCTTGTCCTCTTCTGACGCCTCTGAAAGAATAATGGTACCTAACATTTTTTAAGTAATATTATTAGTTTCCAAATTTTGAAATTACCTCTTGTTATCATTGCACTGAAATTAACTTAATAGATACTCTGTTTTCATTATGATTGAGTATAGAGATTATTTGTATAAGACCTACCTGTAGTAGTATTTGAAATTCTAATCCTATAAAGAAGCCATTTAAATTTTTTATTACATAATACATCTAAAGGGATAATAATATATCAAAATACACATATAAAGCAGTTAACGCATACATTAACAATTTTAAAGGAAAAATTATATATGTTTTTTTTTTTTTTTTCAGGAAATGCTGGAAATGTGTCATCAGAAACAGAGTATGTGCAACAAGCTGATAATTGGAGTAGATTTTCATTTATCTTACATATATTTCTACCAATGGCCGGACTAGTATTGTTCTTTAAGCAGAAACATATTTTGTCTAGACTACTGCTGCAATTAGACAGAAACTGCGTTTCAGGTAATTTTTATTAAAATCAAATAAGTTAACCTTAACTCGCTAATCATTTGCTGTTAAATATAAAACTGGGGTGGTGCAGATTCATTAAAAAATTAGTTACAGTAGTTAAAAACATGAATTTATTAATTATTCACTTGATATCAGGTCTGCTAAGCATGTAAAATTGAAATTGTTTATCATCTAGTTTTCTGGATAATAATTTATATTTAGTATAATTTAAACAATAGTAAAATATATTGCAGACAATTAATATTAATGAGGTGTACATCGATGTATGTTTTTTTTTCTAATTTTTCACATGGTGCAGTACCTTTACAGTGTCATTGAAACATGCCTTCTAAGCATGCAGATATTGATCTACATCTAGTTCGACTCTATCCCAAGTAAGAATTTAAATATTGTTTAGATTAATTTAGCTTTTATCAGTGTTTTATAATGACCACTTCATAAAACGGCGATTTATGCCAGATTTATTAAATGTCAAATGAACTTAATATCTTAAAGAAAGTTTTAAAAAAGTCTTTAACGAGGTCTTTATTTACTTTCAAGAGAACTAAATTATTTTGTAATCTTTATTAGCTTATAGAGAATTTAGAAAATAATGTGGTTTTATAACAGCTTTATGAAATTATCGTTGTATCTGTTGAACTATAAATCTTAAATACTTTTGAGTTTACTAATAGGCCAGGCGCTAGGTAGTTGAATCAGGAAATAATCCCCAGAAAGTTGAAAGTTGCTTTAATCGTTTTATTTGTAGTTTGTCTTTAACATGTCAAGTTTTTCCTCTCGTGCAAAGTCTGCGTTAGCCGCCATATTGCCAAAATGGCCAAGTTCTCCGCTTGTAATCTCCTCAATCATTAACTTTTTGGAGGAAGGCAGTTATTATCAATATTATTCAGTATTAAATTTTCTACACGTTCGGCGTTTTGTGCGCCTACGAAAAAAAAAGAGTTTCCACCTCTCATATACTGTGTTTCAGATAATGTTATGCATAATTCTTGCATTTAATTATTTGTGGTAACGCGTGTCACCACTATGGCGTAGTGGTTAAGTTAGTGAGCGTAGTGACTACCATCACAAAATTTAATTAGCAGCAATGGATATAATGGTTAATTAGATTTCCCTACGTGTACTAACTGGCGTTAATGACTTTCCCCAAAATCATTGACGTCAGCAACCTATTTAAAATCAATTATTATTCATAGAATTTAGTCTAGATCATGGATGTCAGCGACTTATTCCTTAAGTTAGCTTCGAAATTCTACGGAAAGCAATTGACTTTAGGTCAGTCGTTGATGTAATGGTGTAGCCTAAGTTCTACGAAAACTGTAAATAAATCGCTGACGTTGTTAGTACACATGTTTGTGGGTTTGCCAAAAAATAATTTCAATCTCGCATCTTCACCTCCCACTCGGATAGCTGCTCGTTAGCATTCTCTGCGAACTGATCGTCAAGTTCAGAAATGGCGCTCCTGAAAATTATATCTTGCCAATGTTCGAAAGGCTGCAAGGCAGCTTGCGGTTGCAGAAAAGTTGGTCTCCAGTTTTATGTTCATTTAATTGTCGAGGACAATCCTGCACGACCATCAAGGATATAGAAGAAATAAATTACAATGACGAAATCGACGTTCAGATGGAGCATGTAATGCATGGAGAAACTCGGGAAGAACAAGTTTCAGACGAGGAAAGTGAAAAGGTGGAAGTTGACGAACGAGTAGAGCAAGCTTCAACATCGAAACGAAGAAAAATGCATTGAAAGGGATTGGTGGACTGGGCCTGCAGGGAACTCCACTCCCTATTTACTTTACCGGATGGTGGTGTGGTAACGATTATTAAAATCAAATGTTCAATACAGAAAGGGCGGACGTAGGTGCGTCTTTACTATGTACATATTTCGATAAAGTTAGGCGCGGTTAGAACTTATAGACCGGGGGTTAGCGACAGATTTTTGGCCGTGATTTTAGTCAGTATGCCTTTCAGAGGGGATTATGCTACGTAAATTCTCATGATAATATAATATAATAAGTGATGTGCATCAAAGACGCATCCTGGGTTCTTCCTATGGAAAAATGAGTCTCCAGTCGTTCGTAAACTATACGTTTTGGTACGATTTTAGTCAGACCGCCATGTCTTTTAAAGTGAAGTTCTAGATCAAAAATTTTAAGAAAAACCATAGGCATACCGTTAGCGTGGGCCCAAAGAGTTGTTATGGTCACGTGAACTTGTATTTGTATTTTTTTTTCGGCATTTCTAAACAGGCTGCCAATACTAAGTATACAAGTTCTTATTGTAAACTTCTGGAGAAAAAGATGACATA
Organism: Leptura quadrifasciata; assembly: GCA_963675555.1. NCBI lineage: Eukaryota > Metazoa > Arthropoda > Insecta > Coleoptera > Cerambycidae > Leptura > Leptura quadrifasciata. The sequence continues at coordinate 87,451,998 of OY776675.1, forward strand.
CCGTTTGCGTATGCCTAAGTACAGTTTACATTGAAAGAATTTTGTAAAATTATGGGATAACTTTTCGTGATTTTAGTCAATATGCCATTATAATTTTCATACAGTTTATGATAACATACGTATGTACAGTATGTATAGAAATCGTACAGTTGCCTAAAAAATTTTGTGTGCACCTCGGTCAAATGATCTATCTCGGATTTATCCGAAGTTTGCTTCCCCTCGGCTGTGCCTTGGCAGCCTAATTAGAAATGACGACAAAAAAAATTATACAAATATAAGTTCACGTGGCCATAACAGCTCTTTGGGCCAACACTAACGGTATGCCTATATTTGTCCTTGAAATTTTTTATCTTGAACTTCACTTTAAAAGACACGGCAGCCTGACTAAAATCGTACCTAAACGTATAGTTTACGAACAACTGGAAACTCATTTTTCCATAGGAAGAACCCAGGATGACTCTTTGATTCATATCACTTATTATCATGGTGGACTGGGCCTGCAGGGAACTCCACTCCCTATTTACTTTACCGGATGGTGGTGTGGTAACGATTATTAAAATCAAATGTTCAATACAGAAAGGGCGGACGTAGGTGCGTCTTTACTATGTACATATTTCGATAAAGTTAGGCGCGGTTAGAACTTATAGACCGGGGGTTAGCGACAGATTTTTGGCCGTGATTTTAGTCAGTATGCCTTTCAGAGGGGATTATGCTACGTAAATTCTCATGATAATATAATATAATAAGTGATGTGCATCAAAGACGCATCCTGGGTTCTTCCTATGGAAAAATGAGTCTCCAGTCGTTCGTAAACTATACGTTTTGGTACGATTTTAGTCAGACCGCCATGTCTTTTAAAGTGAAGTTCTAGATCAAAAATTTTAAGAAAAACCATAGGCATACCGTTAGCGTGGGCCCAAAGAGTTGTTATGGTCACGTGAACTTGTATTTGTATTTTTTTTTCGGCATTTCTAAACAGGCTGCCAATACTAAGTATACAAGTTCTTATTGTAAACTTCTGGAGAAAAAGATGACATACCGTTTGCGTATGCCTAAGTACAGTTTACATTGAAAGAATTTTGTAAAATTATGGGATAACTTTTCGTGATTTTAGTCAATATGCCATTATAATTTTCATACAGTTTATGATAACATACGTATGTACAGTATGTATAGAAATCGTACAGTTGCCTAAAAAATTTTGTGTGCACCTCGGTCAAATGATCTATCTCGGATTTATCCGAAGTTTGCTTCCCCTCGGCTGTGCCTTGGCAGCCTAATTAGAAATGACGACAAAAAAAATTATACAAATATAAGTTCACGTGGCCATAACAGCTCTTTGGGCCAACACTAACGGTATGCCTATATTTGTCCTTGAAATTTTTTATCTTGAACTTCACTTTAAAAGACACGGCAGCCTGACTAAAATCGTACCTAAACGTATAGTTTACGAACAACTGGAAACTCATTTTTCCATAGGAAGAACCCAGGATGACTCTTTGATTCATATCACTTATTATCATGAGAGTTTATGTAGCATAATGCCTTCTAAAGGGCATACTGACTAAAATCACGGCCAAAAATCTGTCGCTAACCCCCGGTCTATTAGATGGATGACCGTTTCAAGTGTTATAGTACATCTTACGTAGGTAGTATAAAAAATTTGACTTTAATAAATTCTAAAAATCACTTCTAAATCTAATCTTTCACCTCAAAACACCATACCGAAAAAAAGGTAATGTTCAATTTTAGTTTAGCAAAAAATCACATTTTTTTCATACATTCTGAAAAAATTCACAGTTTCTCAATAATTCCCAAATAATCATAATCCGTCAACAAATTTCCAAGAAAGTTTCAAACGTATATTTTACAGCCCCAACAGTATAAAATAATCGACTAAGAAATATCGCCCCTGTATAATCAAAGATCAATATACTCTCCAAATATCCGGTCAGAATATGTTTAATTCCCTTCAGAATTTTTTTATGATCCATACTTTCTCATCGCACCCCGTATGCAACATCCGCAGCCTTTCTAAATTCTTAGCTAATTTTTATGATCCCTACTTTCTCATCGCCCCCCATATATAACATCCGTAACCTTTCCGTTCGCTCCGTTCAAATTGTATCAATTTTAATAGTACGTGCTGTATTACGGGGTTAATCCGAAATATTCCCAAATTATCGATATAAAATTCACAATACCTTTTTAACCAAAATCGATCCGAACATAAATCTTGCATCAGAAAATTCACTGTTCTATGCCCAACACGTTTCATTTCAAAATTTTAACTTTTTCACAGTATTGCACCATATTGCGCAATTTACGCAACGATGAGTCATCCTCACCCGCACAAAGCGATATCCTGACTTTTCCAGACTTAAAACGGGAGTAAAAACGTTTGTGTGAAACTCACGGGGCGCAAAAAATGCAACAGGTGCTTATCATATAAAAGTCTCCTCGCGGCAAGCAAAACCAAGTTCTGTTCCGGAGTTATACGAAGTTCAAATGTGCTTTTAGAGGACGGAATATTAAACATGATATTTTTAGTCACAAACTCCTCTATAAAATCCTTATTTTACTATAAGGAACGTAACCAGACTTCAACCAACAGCTACTCTCCGGGCTATGTGCCCCGCCGAGCGCTGAATTACAAGTTACAAGTCTGGCGCGTTAAGTGTAATAATTGCATATTACCATCAAAACGCTAATGCTTCGATTGCAACAAACACCAGCCGAAAGACTGATCCTACTTAAAGGAGCTCTCTTGCTAGCCGTCACACACCACTTGCAGACTGCAGTTTCGAGCTGTTGGCTCTCGTCAGTGCATGGTTCAAAAGACTTAGGTAATTTCAAAACGCGAAAAGAAATATTTATCAGCATTTCCATTTTGGAATGGCGTGCGAGTGGCTGAATTCATAATAATGGCAATGGTTGATAATACAGGACGCAGCGTTATAAATTTGATATGGTTTGGGATCGCTAAACTTCAGGCCTAACCTTCATAATGGCAGTTAGCTGTGGTAATATTTTCTAAAAGTGGCTCAACGCTTACGCGTTAGCCGTGAGACCAAGGAGTCCCGAGTTCGAATCCTGGCTAGGGTATGGATGTTTAGTAGCATTCTTAATGTGTTACTGAGTTGGTAACAGTGGACTAGATGGCGTTGTGCAAGAGACAAAACAATTATTTGCTGTATCACTCCTGAATTTGAGTCTCAGCTACGGCAGATGGCAATGTCGTAGGGAACGCTCGTTGTGTAATTGTTTACGTGTATGTGTCCTGGCTGTGATGGAATAGCTAAACTCCGCAGGATGGTATCTAAATAAATACATATTTCCAAAATTATTTCACTTTCACGTCAAAAATCATTTCAATTTAGGCTCAATAGAGCAACTCAAGAAACATTCAGATTTGCATAAAATAATTAATATTGACAATTAATGCATTTTCTTTTAACTGGGAGTACTGTTGTGAACAGAAAAAAATAGGACAACTTTTTTTCTCCAATGTAAATCTATCTCTATTTGAATATGAAATGAGTAGCCGAAATAAAACAGATATCACTTTTAATTTATTTTTTATTTTAATGCTGTAGTTATTGCTATAGTAAATGATAGATGGTTAATGAGACAAATTGCACTGCGTTATAACATTAACAAAAATTTGGTGTGTAACATTTTAAGAAAGTGGAGAATAAACGGTACGATTAGTAGAAATCTATGGGCCAAGAAAGGCTTAAAGCACTTTCGATGTTATTAATTGAAAAAAAAAAAATATGATTCAGATAATTCCTGACTTTGACAATAAAGCGATAGACATTTTCGCAGCTAGTAAGGAACGTAGAATGGATTTTACGTTACGTAAAATGTTTTTGTTTGTGTGTGTGTATGTGTATATTAAGTAACATTTTAAGAAAGTGGAGAATAAACGGTATGATTAGTAGAAATCCTGGATCAAAGGACAAAGGATATCCTACTTAACAAGAAACTAATTATTGATATTTCGTTATTGCACCATTTCTATTTATAATTTCTATAATTCTGTTTGGCATAGAATTAAATAACCTTATACAATAATCATTAGTAATAATATTTTCCCATGTATTATTTACTATTTCCAGTAATTCTTCGGCATTCCGTGGTCTCACATTTCGCTTTTGGATACTTCTTACGAGTAGTCCCCATACTTCTTCCACAGGGTTAAGATCTGGACTATGACTGGGCCAGTTAAGAACATTGATGTTGTTATCTTGAAACCAGTTAGTTACGGTATGAGCAGTATGAACGGAACAATTGTCTTGTTGAAATATGAACTCATTATTAGGAAATAATTGTGACACAGAAGGGAGCATAATATTGTCTAAAATCCTAATATACATTTCACTATTAAATCGTTCCTCAATATGCCACAAAACACCAGGACCACGTGCCGATATCCAAGCCCATATATCGACGGAAAATCTACCACTTTTATCATTGTTAGATATATATTTTTCATCGAATCAAGTATTCGGAGGGCGGTAAACACGAATATGACTGCTGTATGTTGACTGAAAATTTTTTTCGTCTGTAAAGATTACATTGTTCCAAAAATTTACATCATGCGCTAAAAATTCAAACGCAAATCCTACTCGAGCTTCTTTATGTTCAGCTTTAAGTATTTCTGTGCTGCTGCATGACAGCGTAGCTCCGATTCTCTTACTTGCCGACGACCAGTACTACTCGATCCATTAAAATTCGTTTCTTCAGCAGCCTGAATAACTGAGTAAAACGGATTTTGTACTAAAGCATTTACTAATTGCAAATCTTGTTGTTGAGTTGATATCCTTCGTCGCCCTAATCCAACATTTCTACTAATCGTACCGTTTATTCTCCACTTTCTTAAAATGTTACACATCGAATATTTGTCAATATTATAACACAGTGCAATTTGTCTCATTGACCATCCATCTTCTGCTTTAGCAAAACTCCAGATTTAACTAAATCGCTTATATGAGGCATATTAGTTTTTTACACACTTGCAATAAATTATGACAACTAACTGATGTCACAAAAATTAAAGTTAGATGAATACAACTAGATTTTAGCAAAATACCGTTATAAAACTTGTAATATTTTTTTTTGCTCACAATCGTATCTATTTCATATTTACATCATTTGATTATGAAAATTAATATTTTCATTTAGTTATACTGTAACCATGATCTCAAGTAGCCGCCTTTAAGTATAATTCACTCGGATAATTAGGCTATCAGAAAAACAAAGATCGATATAACCAATCTAAAAATAATGAAACTGTAGACATCGAAAAATACCCAGTAATTGTGATGATGTTGTAATTGTTTGATGAGTGTATTTATCAGTCAATTTAAATTAATTTATTAAAATTGATATTCTACAAAAGCATATGCGCTTATCAATTTTATAGATATAACTCCGAATATTCTTAACGAGTAACATTTCTTTAATATGTTAAGTAATTGTATAGACATTATATAGGCCAAAGCCAAAGACTAGTTGAAGGATTGAAATAGATATAGGTATACATAGTTGATACTGTCAACAAGCATCATTTATTTTGAATCTAGAAAAGTTTCACGAATCACCGATAATTTTCAAATAATCCAAATTCATCAATAACATCAGTCAAACATTCAAACCAATCATTTTGCAACTCAAACATTATTGAATAACGTCGAAAAAATACCGCCCCCACATGAGCTTAAAGTACATCAAAACTACTTTCCATACCCGCAGTTAAAATATTCTATTTCTTTACAAATTACCTTTCCTTTCGATTCCACCGTTCATTCGATTTCGCGTCTTAGATATCAAAATACAATCAATCACCATACATAATGTTCCAATAGAGTACCGGAACGTTCCCAATTGTTATCAAAACTTACTCCCATTTCGTTCACCGCGGACCTGTCGGAACATTCTCATATCATATCAACTTTACGTGCAGAATCTTTGGGATGACTTTACGGGGTCGTTTCAAAATTAATTAATTTATTCAGACAATCATCGTCAATAACTTAAAAATCAAATCGATTAAATCTTCGTTCATACATCAAACAATTCGTCATTTTAAGGCCGAAACGGGGCGAGCGTAGGTGCGTGTTTACTATGTACATACTTCGGTATGCGATGTAAAGCAACGACAGGCGCAGTTAGTACCTGGATAGGTGACCATTCCAACGGAAACCGCGTCCTCGCCTCACACATCTTCCAGCGGCTTGTATATCAGTGTATGCGCGGAAGCTATACAACCTTAGGCGAGGGTTGTGTAGGAGATATAGCATCCTTCGGAGGGGATGTAAAGCCGTCGGTCCCTTGTCTATTAAATGTTAGGCAAGTAAAAGATCCTTACTCTTCTTAAGGGAAGAGGTTCGGCAAAATTCCTGGTTGGGGGTAGCTCGTCTACAGGCGTCGGTGTTAGGCCTCAGTAGCGGAAATAGGCCGACGTTAAATAAATGCTTAAAAAAAAGGCCGAAACAGTCATAAAAGTTTCATTTCCAAGTTTTCACATTTTCTGATGCAATATTGCGCAGTGTTGCGCAATCGAACTGAGATGAATGTCTGAGGACCTTCCCAGAACTTTCTAGACCAGTGCGAGCTTAAATCCCCGACGAAACATATAAAAGGCCGAGCTCAGCGCGCAAAGGAAAGGAAGTAAAGAGTGTAAGTTCGATACGTGCGCCGCGAACGTTATCTATATAACCGTGCCACTGCAGCTGCTTCCTTGGCTTTACCATGTAAAAAAGCTCTGAACCATTTTGTCATCGCGTATTTAACAAAAAGTGAAGTTCGTTTCATTGGCACTCGCATACATCTAGGGACACTTACCCTAGCAGAGACTCCTTCTCTGAATATCTTATAAGAATTCGCTTTATCAACCTAGGGATAACTTCCCTAGGAAGGCCAACTTCCCTGAATATAAAGTAGGTATCATTAGAGACTTCTTCCCTGTCCAAAATCTAAAAACAATATCTAAAATCTAAGTGACTACGCCGAAGCTGGGCACAAACAAATACTCTCTACACAAAAAAATTCCTGATCTCTCTCATGAACCCGATCCAAAGGGAAAACGCCCTGAAATACAATGCAGCTCGACACTGGTGCTTCTGCAAACCCCTGGGGTCAGTACTGGCGCTCACATACCTATCTAAGAAATTCGTACCGTTCTCCTGACGACGTCCGCCATAAGGACGAAATCTACATCAATCCAACGCCAGTCCTGTTGACAATACCACCCATTGGCCATTGTTACAATACACTGCAATTTTTTTATTAAATGAGACAATGATTTATACAGAATCGTGTAATTTGCAGTTGCAAGAGATTAACTTGAATCGATTATTTGTTGAAACCCTTAAAGTCTTCGGCAGTCTGAGGTCATGTACCAACATGAATAGGGCTTAGTTTGCATATATACAAAAAAAATGTGAATTTTTCGTCCGGAATTCCGGTAAATTTGATTTAAAAATATTCACGGCGGAAGACCTTATAACCTTATTTGTGTCTTAAAACGCTTAAAAAAATTTTTTTGAGGTTATACTTGCTATTTTGATAGATTGTCAGTATCAGATTTATTAGCTACGTGCTGCAGAATGTGCACATGCGCAGGAGTTTCGGATTCATAAATAAAGTTGGACATTTCCCGCCTTGAATTTCGAATGCTTATAAATCAAATTTACCGAAATTTTACACAAAAAAAATTGCATATTAGCATCTGTCTGAAAGAGGTAAAATACTGGTCACCCTTTTTGGATCATTGGTGTACTGTAAATATTTCGTCGAAGGTCGGTTTTTATACAGAGTGGGGCAATAGTGCGTTGGACCTCGATATCTCGAGTTCTACGATAACTAGAATTTTTTTAAAAAATTGCAAGTAAACTAGATAAAAAAGTCTATAACTGGAAATTATTTTCGAACATACAGGGCGAGCCAAGACGAAATTACAGGACCAAGTGCCTTTTCTTTAAATGGAATGCTATTTATATCAGGCACTATTCATTCCTATATTAGCATTGAATATCTCCCAACCATTTGGATGTAATGATTTTTTTGCTGAAATAATGCAATCTGCAGATGGATATTAATAAAATCACCACAGTCACAATTATGGATTTTAAGAGAAACTTATATGAATATCACTTACGAGACATCTAATTAATGTTTTTGAATCACTGTCATTTCCTAAAAATGTACAGAGTGGCCAAAAATTATTTTTCAATTAAAAACATTTTAAATTGAATTTTCTCAAATTTTTCAAATGTAACACCCTGTATATTTTTCAATGATGTGATGTAGAAATGAAAAACGAACATTTTTTGTAAATACTTCCCTAGGGTTAATTGCAATCAATTTAATTTTATTGAGCAATAATTGCAAAATTCAAAAATAAACTTAAAAAAGAGGTTTCTTCAAATAGTAGAAAAAATTATAATAAATGTTCCACATGTTGCCCATTTTGAGTGACACACATCTCTATGCGCTTTTGAAAGGAGGTTCCCACTAGGCCTAAAACTGCCGGTGTGATAGCTGTAAAGGCAGTTATTATTCTTTCCTTCATATTTTGTACTGTTGTTGATGTGTCTCTATAAACAATTTCCTTCATGTATCCCCATAAAAAGAAATCCATTTTTGTAAGATCTGGGGATCTAGCAGGCCATTTAGTGGGTCCATTTCCTCCAATCCATTTATTAGGGTAGATATTATTTAAGCGGTCTCTAACTATTTAAGTAATGTGGTGGAGCACCATCTTGCTGAAACCACATCCTATTTCGAATTCTTTCAGGAAGATTTACCAATATTTGTGGCAGATAGTTTTCCAAAAAATGAACATAAATATAGCTCCAGTCAATGTACCATCAAAGAGATGTGGCCCTATTACATGTTCTCCAATAATTTCTCCCCAAACGTTTATAGACCATATCTGTTGGTTATCAACTTGCATAAAAAAGTGAGGATTTTCCGAAGCATAACAATGGAAATTGTGCCTATTAACAAATCCATTTTTTTGAAAAGTTGCCTTATCACTGAATAAAACAGTATTGAAGAAGTTGACATCATGTTGCATTTCACCTCTGGCCCAATTACAAAATTGTAGGCACTTTTGAAAATCGTCAATCGTCATTCATTTGAATATGATACGCATGCAACTTATTTGTTTTTAAGTTTCGACGCACAGACCGTCTACTTATTCTTACTAATGACTAATTACTAACATGGGGATTCTTAACCGTTGCCAGAACCACAGAAAACTCATTTTCTTCGTTCGCAACATATTTCATTCTTTCACTTTTTTCATATTTGACATTTCCAGTTTCCAGAAATTTATCGAGAAGGTTTTGGAAGCTGCTAACATCAGGAATCCTTCTTTGAGAATAACGTTGGTGATAAATTCTATTGGCAAGTAAACAATTTCTGTCTGACTCAAAACAAAAGTCATATCTGCAAGTTCCGCTTTATTAAAATTCATATTGAAAAATTCCATACAAATTGTAGCGACCGATAAGTGTGATAAATGCTCCTTTGTACACGACAATTTACACCAAACTAAGATTTTATTGTTTGTCGAATAACGAAAACAGCAAATGTATAAAAATACATTACAGTAAAGAACCCTTTAAATACTATTTACTCATTTCAATGGATTGGAAGAAATGGTCTCACTAAATGGCCTCATTTCAAAATTGTATAAAGACGTGTGTCAATCAAAATGGGTAACACGTCAAACACCTATTATAAATTTTTCTAATGAATTATCTGAAGGACCCTCTTTTTTTAAAGCTTATTCTTGAATTTGACACTTATTTCTTTATAAAACGAAAATGGTTACAATTAGCCATAGGGAAGTACTTACAAAAAATATTCATTTCTATATAACATCGTTGAAAAATATACGGGGTGTTCCATTTGAAAAAATTGGGAAAATTCAATTTAAAAAGTTCTTAATTGAAAAATAAACAATTATTTATATATAAAACGAAAATGGTTACAATTAGCCCAAAAAATGTTCGTTTTTTATTTCTACATCGCATCCTCGAAAAATATACAGGGTGTTCCCTTTGAAAAAAATTGAGAAAATTCAATTTAAAATGTTCTTAATTGAAAAATAATTTTTGGCCACCCTGTACATTTTAGGAAATGAAAATGATTCAAAAACATTAATTAGATGTCTCGTAACTGGTATTCACATAAGTTTTTCTTAAAACCCATAATTGTGACTGTGGTGATTTTTTTAATATCCATCTGCAGATTGCATTATTTCAACAAAAAATTTATTACATCCAAGTGGTTGGGAGATATTCAATGCTAATCTAGGAATGAATAGAGCCTAGCAGGAAGCTTAAAAAATGTACTGATATATATACCATTACATTAAAAAAAAAGGCACTTGATCCTGTAATTTCCTCTTGGCTCGTTCTATATGTTCGAAAATAATTTCCAGTTATAGACTTTTTTATCTAGTTTACTTGCAATTTAAAAAAAAATTCTAGCTATCGTAGAACTCGAGATATCGAGGTTTGACGCACTATCGCCCCACCCTGTATTATTGAAACCATTTATATTAGTGACACACCATTTGAACTCGTGGATGATCTTAACTCTTGAGATATTACTAAAGATGCTGTTATACGGGCCATTAACCCCTTCAGCCCCATGTTGCCCCAGATGGCAACAAGTTCATATGGCGTTTGTATACCAAGTTGCCATATGTGGCAACAAATATTAATCTTCTTATATAATACTGGAATAGTTTTGTAGGTGTTGCTTTAAGCAAGGGTTATAAAAAAAAATTGTATTTCAAATAAAAGTTGACATTTATATCGACTAAATTTTTTTTCAAAATAAATAAACTAAAAAATACACTTTTTGGGCCCTTGTAGCTACGCCTCTGGATTTATTTTATTTATTTTTTTACAAAAATGAGTCCTTTATCATAGTGAGGCAATAAAAAGTACTTACAAACACAAAAAAGAAAAAAAAATTACCTAATCTAGTATTATATTGCAGTCTAAAAATCCACTTGGAGCTGAAGAAAATTGTCTAATTGCCGGTACCATCAGCCAATTTTTACGTCATGGCAACATACAGCAACATACCATATGGAGCAACTGTTTGTCAATTAGTTGCTGAGTAATGACGGGCAATATATATCAATAACCAGGAATTAGGCAATAACTGTATACACGACAATTTCAGTATAGCAATTGTTGCTGACAATGGATGTTGATCTTGTCACTGTCGCGGCCAGTGTTTTTATAATAATGCATTCAATAAAAGAGAAAAATATAACAAATAGATGAATTTGGGTTCAATCATATCTGGCCAGACGACAATTGTCTTCCGCATGAAATGAATTAAGTGGAAGACATTGACAACGGTTATAGGAAGAGACGCGAGTACATGGGAGAGCGAGACAAAAGCAGAAATTGACAAGTATTTTCCAAATCCGATGAATATATGGCAACCCGCGGCACCCATGTAAGCAACATGTGATGATATGGGGTAATTCGGCAATTTATTGTTAAAATAATTGGTGCGAATCGCATAACTTTACTCCACATTGTTCCATTAATTGCTCCATTATGCCCAGTGATAGTCGCCGAACAATTAATTGCTGTAAAATTGCATGTGTAACAACACTTTAAAATATCTTTAGCCCCCTCTGCTCTCAGGCGTAGTGGTGAAATGAACTACGCAAATGAAATGGATATTATAAAAATAAGGGCTATATTTGAATTGCTGCATTTACATAAAATGTTGTATCTCGTAGAGGAATGATGGCTTTTAACAGCATGTTAGGATCTACCTAATCACATTGCACTGGCAGTATTGCCGTACTAAAAGTAATCGAAAAAATGTTGACTTGACAGAGTACGACTATGGTGTGTGGAATTGTGTGAATTTATTTCACCACACTAGTGAACAGTGAAAAGAGTCGCATGACATTGGCATCTAGATAACGAAATGAATGACAATAAAAAATTGCTACCACAATCCCAGACAGACAGATATGAATCAGTTTCAAGAGCTTCCAGTTTGTAGCCTGGAGTCCCTCCTTACAAACAACATAGAAACAAAAGAGGACATCGACCGCAACATAGATAATAGATAAGTTGCGCGAAGCCAAGGCCTCATAACTTGATTATGAGGACCCTTCCCCTTTGAAAGAAGCCGGAACAGAGCCACGCTACACTTTGGTGCAGCAAAGAATTTTATTTTCCAAGTTTAAAAATGGAATCTTAATTTAATCAAACATCCATCACAATAAGATATAAAATGATTAACCCGAAAATAACAATGAAATTGATTACGGCCAAAGCATTCAATGGGCAACGCCGCTAAAATATCAAGAATATTACGAAGGTAGAAGAGCGGAAGATTCAAAACTAATTTTAAATTATCGGATGTCATTAATTTAATTAATTAATATTATAGTTCAAAATTTTTACGTTTGCTATAAAACTCTAATTTAATGAAAAGAATGATCAATTTGAACACAAATGTATTATTTTTCAGAATTCAGAAAATAAATATAATTAATATAGACATACTAAAGACTGGGCTAGACTACATTCTGTATTTTTTCCTAGAGATGTCCCGCTCTGGAAATCATGAGGATGTCCATATTAGGTTCTTGAACGTTCAGACCAAACCTGAACATCCCTAGGAAGTCAGACGCTATATAGGCTGCATTTCGTATGAACTTGGCCAGATTCAATAAATTTGGCAATAGTTCATATTAAATAAATAAGTAAATACTGACGACAGTCATTAGAATGTTTTACACAACGATACGGTTTTAGTTTTTGTTCGGAAATAATAATAAAACATATGAGGTCTTTTAGGTTTATCGTTATCTTATGTAGTACGCTTTAGACGCCGTCTATAAGAAAGATAAATGGAAATGAAATGTCACAGCTTCTGGTCTTGTTCTACTTTATCAAAAGCGTCATTAATTTTGAGTCACTATGGTTTAATCTTATTTATAGTAATTGAGATGCAATTAAATTTTTTTGCTATTATGATTACATGGTCGTTTCAATGTTCTTATATAAGGACCTCAGAAAGAAACAATACCTTCTCTACTTGTCTACCTCACTTGTTGATAAATCATGTCTCTGTTGTTTAAGTAATTATTTATTAATACTACCTGATACACCACAGAAAGCATTAACACCATCAGGATTATTAAACATGTTGTTTGCAGTTTGTAGGTTAATCATACATAACCCACGTGGAAAAATCAGATACTTTAAGAGAAGAGTGTTCTAATATCTTTTTATTAGAACAGGATCACCCTCTATTAGTGAAATTTCACAAGTAATACAAAGAGTAAAGCCCGAATTGTAATTTGATGATACGGATAAGTTTGCTTTTGAAGGAACACTTGCATTACTCTATATATTTTATAATGGATATAAGTAATTCGAATTACTTGTATTATTCCCTGCCATAAGACGTGTGTTGTTTTGCTTAGACTCTGGTACATTCTTATGAGTTTACTATATGACAACATAGATTTTGCGCGATTCTGACATCAATATAGGTATTTTTTTTAATACCTTATTTGCATTTACGACCTGGCTGAGTTTTACTATAGGGGTCGTTCATTAATCACGTGAGGTCCAAATAGGGGAGAGGGGGGGGCTTTGGATAACATCACTATTGATCACAATGGGGGAGGCGGGGGGTTATTGTTACATATCACCTGTATATTTTCGCACAACCATTCCCGAGAATGCCTTGCTGTGAACTGCCATATGGCACCATGATTAAGTATAACGCGCAATAATTGATTTTCAAAATGAAATATCTATAGTTGAGCTTCAAGATGCTTGTCCACTTGTCAGTGTCGAAAACAATCAAGTAAACCCATGGTCTGAGGACACTACTTTTTAAATTAATATGTGCTGTATTTTATTGTGTTATTCATTAAAAATATTATTATTATTCCTGGAAATATTTAAGTTTTTTTAACAAAAAAATACACGTGATATTAGATAGGTGGGGGGTGGGGTAGCTTAGAACCTCACCACGTATCACCAAGGGGGAGGGAGGGTGTAAAAAATGGCCTAATAATCTCACGTGATTAATGGACGACCCTATAGTAGCTATTCTACCACTCAACCAGAATGAGAAATGAGTGAATATGAGGGACACTCCGGTAATAAAAAAAAAGAAATAATAATTTGGAGCATGGTTTGAGACTCTTGGAGTACCTCGTGTACTTTCTGTAGTTGTAGAAGTCAAAAGGCACTTTTTAAATTTTTCATTAATTGGACAGGATCAACGGTTACACCCTATATATGACTTTTCTGGAGCTTCTTGAAATTATAACACTTTGTTAAGGTGGGTATAGTAGGAACAGAGACATAACTAGTCATAAAGTGCTAAACAATATTATTTAACTAACTCACAATTTACTAGTATATCACTTCACTTTTAAAGTTTTAATACTGCCAAACTAACACTCGAAGATATGTAACGCATAATAGTCGTCCGCAAAGTGACAATACTAACATACTGGTGTGCAAAAATCTCGGCCTGTTATAGTGCCAGAAGCGTTTCGTTTAGACGGGGACAGTAGTATTGCACATACGTTTTTCCCTATTTTTTTGCTTTTGTTTGCCGTGCCCCGTTCAATCTTTCGGCGAGGAAGCGATTTTCGCATAGAAAGCGAAATATTTTGAAACTGAAAATTACATAGAAAGTTGTGGTGGAATTATGTGGTTCGGTAATGTTTCACGAAGGCCTGCACTTCGATCTGAATGGCAAATGTGTGTATCGGAGCTTTGGCAGTTAAGAGTCCCGTTTGCAAAGCACACAACTACTAGGCCGGTAAATTATAATAAAAACACTGTACCGAGGGGTGGAGCTTGCATTGCGGTTATTGTTTTGCTATTGGCGTAAATATTACCTGAGATTTCATCAGAGTTAGAGTCGAGCTCATTGTGCCGTTTGTGGAGTGAATTATCATCAGAATGTTCGGCAGTAAATGAGGCCACAAATAACACCGAATACGCGTAGAGACGCACGGAGATATTGCATATACGAAAATCGAAAAAGAGCCACACAATTAAAAATACTTACAGTTAAGATAATTAATATAATTATTTTTTTTTTGTGATAAATGTTATTATCGTTGCTGTGTTTTTAGATTTTTGATTTTCACAGTTTAAAATTTTGAAAATTCGTAAAGAAAAAAGTAATTTTTTTTCTCAAAAAATTCCACGCAGCGACACAGATTGAACTTTTATGTATTTACCCTCCAAATTTCGTATTCATATCTTCTCTAATTATGTCACAGTTATCTGGCTACGATTTCATGTTTTTCGTGAACAAAAAACGGAACTCTTAACGCGCGAGCGTATATGTATTTGGTCTACAATTTGTTGAAAGGAAGTAAGTTTTGATGAAAAAGTTAGTTTTTTTTTTATACATTTATTTAATGCCGGCCTATTTCCGCTACTGAGGCCTAACACCGACGCCTGTAGACGAGCTACCCCCAACCAGGAATTTTGCCGAACCTCTTCCCTTAAGAAGAGTAGGGATCTTTTACTTGCCTAACATTTAATAGACAAGGGACCGACAGCTTTACATCCCCTCCGAAGGATGGTATATCTCCTATACAACCCTCGCCTAAGGTTGTATAGCTTCCGCGCATACACTGATATACAAGCCGCTGGAAGATGTGTGAGGCGAGGACGCGGTTTCCGTTGGAATGGTCGCCCATCCAAGTACTAACTGCGCCTGTCGTTGCTTTACTTCGCATACCGAAGTATGTACATAGTAAAGACGCACCTCCGCTCGCCCCGAAAAAGTTAGTTAAAATAAGATAATTTGAAAAGATGTGAAATTGAATTAGACCTTGAACAATATACATGGATATTAATAAAACTTAAAGTTAAATGACGTAAATAGGGATTCGTGCGACAATTTAGGCGATATTGAAGTTCATACGGGGACTGTTTTTGGGGCCGTAATTTGCAAAGTTTCGACTGTAAATTTGTTATTTGGAAAGTTTAAAAGTTATTGTCGGTAATTTTGATTTATTTGTGAATTATGGAGGATTCGTGATTTTATCAGAATTTGATTAGAAAAATTGTACTTTTTGATAATTTTAAGGATCAATTACATTTTTTATTGTGCTTTGACTTCATGAATGAAAAATTATGTGTATTTTGAAAATTATGAAATATTTTAAATTTATTTGTTCGCTTATGACTGAAAGGTACTATAACATAAGATACCGGTCACCCATTAAGTGCCAACATTGCTTAACTTCGCTGACCGAGGTCTCAGGGCTTAAACCGATGGCCGTACCTCGCTTCTCAAATTCTCAAACTTTGACTTTTTTTCAATGACTTTGGGTCATAAACCATGCAGCCAATAACAATTTGAGTATGTAATAAAAAAAACAAAAAGCAAAGAAAAATATTTTTTTTTACCTAAAATTAAACCTATCTCAAACCGACAAAGAAAATTTGGACTTAATTCAGAAAATTCTATAAGATATAGTGACTCGTTTCGAACATATTATAGGTATGTATGTTTTTGCATGGACGCTCCTTATTTCTCTTGGGATTAATGCACTTTGCGATGTAGATAGCGACTAGATTATATTGGCTAGAAGGTTTGCCTACTTCAAGGGACCATTTGCGATAGTGGAAAAGCCCTCATACCTTATACACTAGCTTTTCTGGAAGAAACAGGTCTAATAGAATAATGAAACTAAGTTCTTCACTGCCGCAACCCGTTTAGAAAAAAGTAGCTTCCTCAAAAACAACAAATATTATTCGTTTGTACAAAGAAAATTTAATTATTTGGATATTCAAGTGCATAGTCCATAGTTTTATACATAACCACCTTGTACTTATTCATGGGAAATAAAGGGGCATCTACATTTTCTTCAATTTAATTTTCAGTATTAGCATATAATAAATAAAATGTTATCGTGCCGTGTACTAATAAAAACTATTAACAAGAAAATATCGAACCTTGTGCATTAACAATATAGATGTCCATAATTATTTTATATCAATTCTTTTATCAACTCGTAACACGCAACCGTGAAAATAACTTGCTTGCAGTCCTATTTATTTTATATACAGTGTGTCAATAGATAGGTTTTAGGGAGATGTGAATATCAAAAAAGATGTGTGGGTCGGAAAGTTAGCCACGTAAATTTCTCTTCATTATTTTCAACATTTGTTTGGGTTTGAAGTCTGGATATTTCAGTCGTTTGTAGCCTAATTGATTGAAATGAGTTTCCATAGACGGATATCTCTCACAAGTTACAAGTTGCAGTTAATTATGTCAAGTCAAGGCAAGGTTCAAGAGCAAATTATACCTGTTGTGATGGCCATGCACACGATCAAAAACCAGATACTATAGTCGGTTGATAATGTGTAATATGCTTCCGCATAGGAGTTCCTCATCAGGCACAAATGTTCTCTTTAAGTTTATTGGAATTATTTTTCGTATATTAATTTGTGTATATTTAAATAATGTCAATTATTAACATGCATGTTAACAACTAAGGGGTTATTAATCGAAGTTCTTATTTTTATAATAAAGATATAGACAAAAATATATTACATATACTTAATATAGCAAATGGATAATTATTACAATTATTGTTTTTAGTGTACTGTCCGTCGTTTAGTAGAAGAGAAAAGCTACTCAAATGGGCCGGTAGCAGACTTCCAGAAACATGGTCCTCGCACTCTCAAACTTTGTCAGGAGGTGTCGCAGAATTGTGGACTGATGGTTCACTCCTCTGTACTTTAATTAACTCTGCGATACCCGGTGCATGCCCAAATCCTCATAGACATTGGAAAAAGCCGCCCCTTCATGCTCAAGCTCTAGCTTATAAATATCTTGGTGTCGTACCGGTAAGCTTTTGTAATAATTATATAGGGCGTCTCTAAAAGGTCTGTACAAGTAACTATCCTATAATCCAGAGTCCGAAATAGTGCTTTTAACAATTTAAATTTTAGAATATGAATCTTTAATGAGAAAGGTGTTTTTTGATAATTCAATTTTTTATTCGTTTTACGTCTTGCCTTTATTTGCAAAAAAATAGTTTTCTAATATCCACATCCACAGAAGCTAACGTTCTTTAGATACCCTTAATACTCCAATTCATTATTCTTGTTTCAAACATTTCTTATCCTTTGTACGATTTCGAGATCTGCCGTAGTTCGACAGAAAATGATATAATTTAATGCCATTAAAAGACTAGCCCTGTTGTCAGAGACCAATTTTGACGAACAGTTAGAATTAATTGTTACCTCGCTAATTATTTCATGAAAGGCTAGTTTTTGCTAGTAGAAAGTGATTCAAAAAGTTTACCAAAATTTACCCCCGCCCCGCGAACGAAACTTGTCTAAACGGTGAAAAAAGCTTGTAAGTAAAAAAAATATTTTTTTTTTCCTAATAATAAATTTTCGTAAATAATAAATAAATAATAACACCACAGGTAATGACGACCCCCTTTATCCCGGAAGGCTCTAGAAGAGCCTTGTGTAGAGACAAGGGACACACACCCAATATCCGTGTATAGTGGAAAAGTCCCTCTCACAGTATTTTCCACTGCCACGACAGGGGATCGAACCCGGAACTTTTGGGTGAGAGGCAAGTGCGCTCACCTCTCGACCACCAGTCATATAATAAATATTTCTTAAATTTTTGTGGTTCCTACATAAAATGAACCTAAAAAGTAGGGTATCTTACCATTGAGTGTATTTATAAAGAATATAAATATAAACGATTTTTTTTGCAAACGCATAGTTATTAAACTTAAGCTAATTTTAAAAAATAAAAACAAAGAAAAATTAGTGACAGAATTGCGCAAATTAACAAGTTTCTTCCACAAGCCTTGTAGTACACCATCTCAATTTTCATATCCAGAAACTGCTCAATCTCAGACTGCTGATTTAGAAATTTCCTCAACGGCCACAAGGAGGTAGATAAATAAAATTATTATCGTCAAATATAAATACAGACGTTCCTGAGTCAGATTCAGTTACGAGTCCTGACAGGCCTATGCAGGAAATATCAATTAATGCTGATCAACCCACACCTTTCACTTTGGATGAGGAAGCATCATCTTTTGCAATGCGCTGTAGTAATAAGAATATTGTAATTGACCAAGATCCAACATTGTGGCCTGCAGTAATCGATGACATTTTTATTCAGCTGCATAAGAAAAGGGCCGACATATTTTCAAAACAATGATGGTCTAACTGTAGCCTCACTCAGGAAGTATAAAAAGCAAAATAGATACTTGTCTCCAAAGTTGTTTAAAGTCATCATCCAAACGGCGAAATAAGTGAAATAAGTGGTTAAGATATTATAATAAATCCAGTTGTATTTTGTTTTGTATGCAAACTGTTTGACAAAAAAAGTGAAAACGTATTTGTTTAGAACGGCTTTGGTGACGGGGAAAAAATAGAATGGAAAATTCATAATCGTGAGAACAGCTCTGAACATAAATCGTTTTTGTTAACATGGATTTTACGTAACTGTGATGGGCATAATTTGCATGTAGATAAAAATATGATAAAATTGTCTTAGTTAGGAGATGAGTACTGGAGAAATGTCCTCAAACGTGTAGTTGAAGTGGTGAAGTTTGTTGCAGAAAGAGGATTAGCATTTCGAGGAACAAATGAAAAATTTGACTATTCAGAAAATGCAAATTACTTGGGGATTATAGAGTTAATAGCAAAAGATCATATTGAAAAATATGCTAATAGAGGTACTGGTAATGTCTCTTATTTATCTAAAACAATTTGTGAAGAATTTATTTTACTGATGAGAAATAATATTTTTAAACAAATTGTAGAACAATTAAAAACCGGCAAATACTACTCCATTATATTTGACTCTACGCCAGACGTTTAACATGTCGACCAGTTGACGGTTATTGTGTGTTATTGTTTTAAGGGAAACGTCAAAGATTTCTCTGCCCAGGGCCGGATTCAGGGCTGTGGGCGGGCCCGGGGCAATGAAGAAAGTGGAGGCCCTTTTAATCCATAAAATAAAAATCGTTCGGTAATTTTATTTTTACATTTAAAAAAGAAATTTCCACTGTTAAAATTAATACTATTTTTTGTAAATCCTTATTACATTCTGACGAGTGAATTTTGAACTTTAATGTCATGAAATGAGTAAGACATGTCATGATTTTCCGACGTTTGAAGGAAAAAATATTATTTTATTATCGAAAAATATACCACGTCAAAATCTAGGATCTAAGACACAAAAAAATCTCCCTACTCTCAAACCCACATACAGAATTAAAAGTCGATTTTCAAATTTGTAATTTATTATGATGCATGATATTTTGGTTTAATAAGAACTGTATTTTTAATAAACTTGGTGGATATTGGCTTGCAAGAAATTAATACATAACAAACTTTAAAAATCAGTTATTTTTTTTATTTTATTTTTTTTGCAACCTAACAAATTAATAGAAACAATTTTTACTACCCTAGTTTAATTGCGAAGAATAAAGTATTTTTATTTTTTCGATACAGTAAACATAACCGGAGGTATTCAACATAAAAGGAGAAAAACCACGGTTCAAAAAATAAATTGTTTTAAAAAAGTTGTTTCGTAGCGTTAGCATTCATTGAACAAAATATGTTTGCACAACTTCTACCTACTCGAACAATAATAAAATTCACCTTTCCAAACATTTCAGTCAAAATACCAACTCCACTATGACGAAATTCTGAAATATTTACAGTGTGATTTAAGTTTTTATTTACTTTGGGAGCTTTTCCTATATCTCGTCTTGTAATATACATACCTGTAATTAGGCATATACTTTGGCAGAATATATTATTCGAACTTAAAAGAAAAACATTAACTGAATTCTTTTGCACATAAGTATGTTCCTCAGTTGCTTTAAAATATTTTTTATAAAAAACTTGCAATGTGTTGTATATTGTTCACAACACAAATGACTGGTGTAGGTTCTTTAGAGGAATTTATTACTATAGGAAAACACGAACTTAACAAAATATGAACGTAAACAAAACTAATATGAGTAATATATTAACTGGACAAAAATCTACTGTCATTATTTTTCACATTTTTTGACGGAGTATTCCCGCCGAATAATCGCCCGTCCGCTGTCACTTTCTAATACCATCAGGGCCGGCTTCAGGACACATCACAATGTTTCTTTGTTAGTTAGTTTGTTTAGGTCAAATCTTGCAATCAAAATTTCGATTAGTTCTAATTAAGCTAGAGCTTTGCAATTTTGCACATGTGTATAAGTCCGGTGACAATACACGCTTTAACATTTTCATACAAGAAAAAACAAGATGGTGGCTTCAAGATGGCGGACAACTTTATCGTTATGATCCGATGCGACTCAAAATTGATATCTGGGAGTGATGTAATTTGGTGATAATTTTTTATTGTATCCAAGAAATGTAAATTTGGAAAAAGTTTATTCATTGAAAAGCGCCTACAAAAAAGAATTAAATAAGCGATACATTTAAACATTAAAATTACTGACTAAATATATATATATATATATACATATTTACATACAAGAGAAACACACATTTTGTTACAGACAAATATGCTTTACATCATTACATTTCAGACATGTTACTTCTTCGAGGATTCAGGTAGAAAAGGGTCGATGTAGGGATCAATACCTATGACGAACCTTTGTCTCCCCTCCCATGTATTCTTGCCAACCTTACACTAAGAACTTAACATCTAACATAAGTACAATTTTCTTATCTATGTAACTAACCTAACCTGATCTCTAGTTTGACCTAACTGTTTAATGCAGTTTACCACAACAAAAAATAATTAGTACTCAACAGGGGAGGGGGCTTTCGACACCGCCAATTATGAATTCTTGGTCAAAATTCAGAAATTCAAAATGGTGGCGCCAATATGGCTGACAACTTTTGTCATTTAGATCCAAATCGATATTTATGGGTTTTCGGGGTCGCGGATTACGAATTTCTAGTAAAAAATTTAGTTCAAGATGGCGGACGATTTTACCGTTTATGATCCGATCCGTCTCAAAATCGTATCTGGGGTTACAGCATATCAAAGGCTAAAAAGTATAATAAATAAAATTATATGAAAAAATATTTTCAAAAAAAAACTTTTATTAAAATGATCTAAAAAGTAGAAAATAAACTTTGAAATAAACCAAAGCCATCATTTTGTTACATTATATAATTTTTTTTTATGATATAAAAGCTTGTCGCGAGCAATCTCCTTTACACGGGAAAATCTTGCGACAAGCTTTTATATCATAAATAATATATATAATGTAACAAAATGATGAGTTTGATTTGCTTCAAAGTTTATTTTCTACTTTTTAGAGCATTTAAATAAAAGCTTTTTCAAAAATATTTTTAAATGTATGTCTTAATCTGTATCTGCGAAACTAGTCATAGGATTAAGTTGGGCAATCGATATTATTAATCAGGAGAATTAAATCCGTATCACATTATGAATTTAAAAAATTTAGCCAAGAACCATTTTATAAGAATATATGTGGGGTCCTTTGAAACCTGGTAAATCTGTGGCCATTTTGCTATAGTTCTATAAAGGAAAAGATCGGTTTTGAATGATGATGGTCTAGAACGGCCTTATCTCCAATGTTAACATTAAGGAACATTTTATTTATCTGTAAAGCCTTCGCACTTGACAACAGTGGAAATTTTATATTGATTACATCCTTCTTTTAGACGTTTGAGCTTCAGTGTTATCAAATGTCATATAATATACCGATTTTCATTTTCCATTGCCAATTTTAGAATAGATACGATAATTATTTTAAGTAGGTTAATTACGTTTCGTTGTTTTGCACATTCATAATTAACCGTAACAATTTTTTTATAACGATTAATTGTTTTCTAATTTTTCAGATTTTTACCGAAAATGAACTAACAACCAATCTGACAATCAGTCTCGAAAGGAATTTTTTACATTATCTAAATGAACTTCAACAAGCAATTAATAAACAAACTGAAACAGCTGAAGTCAAAAGTATATCGACTCATTATATTGCACGGGGTATGGGCCTATATACCGGCGAACAACATAGAAAAACTATGTTCTACCTATATCCAAACACGAAAAATATGAGAAACATTAATAGCAATATAATTGTACATATAAGAGGACCTTATGGTACATATGGCAAGGCGATCATCCCACCATTTCATAGTGAATTATTTACTATACCAGAAATTAATGTAACTTCGGAGTCGTTAACAACAAGAAAGCTGCTTCAAAAAAATAGTAACCTTCCGAAGAAGTCCTTTATAAAAAGCTTTTCTTTGCCTTTTATGCGATATCACAAAAAACACATGGGTGATAATATTGTCATCGACGTAGCAATGGAGAACGATAGGGCTAAAATTACTTATATCGCAAAAAATTATGGAATGTATGAAATCAATATGATTTCCAATGGTGAATTAATAAGTGGGTGCCCTTTTAGTGTCCATATTTTAAATAACACTTCTGGAATAGAAGAAAATTTTGAAAATGAAGTAAAGGAAGAAGCAATTCCAAATATCCGAAAAAGGAAGATTATCTCCAAGACCATCGACTTTATAGATGAAAAAATGCCTATGGCTGATCTACTAAGACGATATAAAAACAATGCAGTAAACAATAAGAGAAAAGAAGACGAAATAAATTCCCCTCAACTATCTAATAATTCTGAATTTAATAAAGTCGTTGATGATTCTAAAAATTGTATCCCGTTCAGGCACATGAATAAACCTAAAACTGATTTACTTCCGATTAGTCAAAATGAAAAGAATAAAATCATATATGATGAATCGAATTTAGAGAAGCCATGTTATAAAAAAGGAATATTTAAATTGAAGCATAACGAAAGAACAATTGATGAAGAAGAAGAAGGCAATTTGGTTTTTCGTATCGACGGTGATGATAATAATAATGACGACGAAGTTGTATCCAAAACAAATATTCTTAACAAAATACTTGATGAACATTTCAATATTTTGGAAAAAGAACATTCAAATTCTATCACTGAAAGTAATGACTCTAATTTACATCATAATAACGCGATTAAATATGAACACGGTCAAATAGAAAATTTACCAAGGCAAAATTCAGAGTCTAAAAATGTAAAATTTGATTTTCATGATGGCAGTAATGTAATATCTGAAACAAATAATCATAATAAAATACGAGACAATCAGTATTCGGAATACATTGTAGAAGATCAGAAATCTAATTTGCAAAATGGCAGCGAAATTACGTTCACGGCAAATATTAATAACGTACAGGAAGATAGCGATTTAATTATTTTAAAAAATCAAGGTCCCAAATATGATACTGAAAATGAAAAGCATAATTTGCACTGTGACAACGAAGTTACATCAAAAATAAGACTTACTAATAAGACCTCTAACAATAAGTATTCGAACATATTAGAAAAGCATAATGTAGAATCTGTAAGTGAAAATCATATCTCTAATTTGTTTGATGACAACAGAAATAATTTTAAAACAAATATCCGTAGTGATATATTTGAGGAAGATCGTTATAATAATTTAGAAAAACAAAATCCCAGACCTGTTAATGAAAAATCTCATTTGCAAACAATAGATGAAAATAACAAAAAAATAGAATATTTATTAAACGAAAATAATCAAAATGATGGTAAAATTTGCAAAGTAAATGATCGTGCTGATAAAACGAGTACACATAAAATAGTAAACAAAGATGATTTAACTGGTAGGGGTTTAGCACCGAATAAAATTCCAATTGCGTCAACATTTATGAGTGAAAATGATAATAAAAAACTAATAGATGTTCAGAATAAACTGCGGCGTAATATTGAAAATGAAGATAACTTTCATGGAACTAAATTCATTCTAAACGAGTATCAAATGAAATTTTGCGTGAATAAAATACAAATACCAGAAAAGTTTTGCGAGTCTCAAAGTCTCACAAAGACAAATTTAGTCACTGGGTTGGATACGAAATATTTCAAAAATGCTATTAATAGTACTAATAAAAAAGAACTGCCGAGAAAAAAATCTGCAATTCTACAAGACGATGTAAAACGAATAACAAAAACAATTAAATGTGAACATGTACCTAAAACCAGTGCGATGATTGTAAATAAGGTTGACATTGTAAATGATGATACCAATAATAATAATGAAGATACTGAAAATTTCGAACATAATGAGGTAAAACAAAATCTTGTTAAAGCTTTATTCAGGAAAAAATCTTTGGTGGATATTGAAAGAGTAAATGCGGTTCCCAGAAGATTTTTCCAAACTCAAGAGTCACCCAATAAAAATTCAAAACCAGAGAGTCCTCAACAAAAAGAAGAGAACGTTACTTCCACAATATGCCCAGACCATATTGTCCCTGAAGTTGAAAATGAATATAGGCAAATGTCAGTGGCGGAACGTAGAAAGGTAAGATACTATTCCTGTTGGAGTATTGGTGTATATTATGAGTTTTCAGAGCGATATATATTTACCTGTAGTTGGATGAGCAATATTTGAGCTCATAAAAAATTTATCAAGTGATTTCCAATGTAAACAAACTTGCGTAAAAGTGGTGCCTTGGTTTGTTGTGTTTAAAAATAATTCAATTCTAAAACAGGGATGGATTCAGAAACAATTTGTATCACGTATAGGTGTGTTATGTTCCTTCAGTCCTTAGGATATACAGTGTGACCCATTTCAAACCCTCATGAAAGTTGTATTTATTAATTGATTTTGACCGTTTTTTTTAAGATACAACACCAAAAAATACACTTTTTGACAAAACGTCATATTTTATTTTTAAAAATCATGGCCTACCGCGATTTTTCTAGGGGCTAAAACTTAAGAAATCGTATTAGCGATTTTTTAGGTAAAATCTAATTATATGCCTGTATTCAGCTCCTTCCTAAATGGGCGTGTACCAAATTTCATTAAAAAATACGAATTAGTAAAATTTTTGCAGATAAATTTAAAAATGCAAATGTTAGTATATATTTATTATTGCAGACATAGTAAGTCATGGAGTAAACATAAAAACAGACAACAAAGTTAAATCTAATAAACAATGAAAACATAATTTAAAAATTTTTATTAACAACAATAAATGTAATGTAATAAATGAAGATTGTAAAGAAACAACTAAATTTTTGAAGCTTCCACCAAACCACCGTTCAATTTATTACATTTTCTATATATTTTTTTAATATTATTTGACACTCTTCATAATTGTCTAGACATGCGTTCCTTATTCTAGCCCTAAGGTCTTCAATTGCATGGGTATCGATTTATATACCTTTTCCTTAATAGTACCCCAAAGGAAAAAGTCCATTGGTGTTGGATCCGGTGACCTAGATGGAAATTCAATTATAGGGCTGTTGGGACCTATCCACTGATTTCGAAAATGATTATTTAACCACTGTCTCACTATCCCTGCATTATGTACAGGACACCCATCTAACTGAAATATTAAATTAACTCGGTCACGAATGGGTAAACTGTCTAGTGCTTCCGAAAATTCATTGCTCAAAAATTCAAAAATTGGAATCTATTTGAATTTCCTTCAAAGAAGAATGGACCAATAATTTTATTATGGAGTATCCCGCACCAAACATTTACAAAAGTAAATTACTTTTAGTGAATATTGTCTTTTACAATTGATAACCCAGTTTGGATTTTTACTGACCAGTAGCGAGAATTTTGGGATGAAACCGTACCGTTGGTTGGTGGTGAAAGTAGCTTCATCGGTGTATAATATTTCTTTAATCTCCGGGCTGTAAAGTATTCGAAACTTTGGTTTGTATGGCTTCAAATGGTTCTTTACAAGACATCTTCTAGTAGTTTCTCTTGGAATATCTAAATCTAGACTGGCACTTCTTAAGCTGGAATTAGGAATATTATGAAAATATTTCAAAATTTGATCGTTATGTCTACCTAAAAAATGTTCGTGATTTCTGCCTCTGATAATATGTTTTGATACGACACTTGTGATATTGAAAACTTTATTTATATTGTATACAGTGGTACTACTGACGTTTGGTCCATTGGGATGTCTAACATTATCAGCTCCTTCTCTTATCGAACGAGCATTATCACCAACCAAACGAACTATTTCAATTTTGTGCCTCAAATTTATTTGTTCTATAATAAATATCACTTATTTTTACAAATATTTAGCACATAAAACTTATTCACCCTTAAATGATAGTTAACAATATTTTTTTATTGTTTCTACAATTGCCTTTTCATGGCCAACTTAAGGCATAATAAAGAAAATAATAACTTCGCTTGCAAGTCTAGAACAACAAATCAGCAGAACTTTATTAAAAAAAAAGAATTATTTGATACTCTATCTATCTATATCTACCGGTTTCATGATAAATCTCAAACAAGTTATTTTCTGAAATCGCTGAAGTGGTTATAAAGGGTAAAAAGACTGTTCATCGTTCACGAAAATTGAACCTCAAATTAAATGGGGGATTACCGTGCGTCACTGTTATCAATCTTATTAATTTTAATTGATCAGTGATATTATTAGATTTAACTTTGTTGTTTGTTTTTGATGTTTATTCCATGACTTACTGTGTCTGCAATAATAAATGCGTACTCATATTTTAATTTTTAAATTTATCTGCAAAAATTTTATTAATTCGTATTTTTTTATGAAATTTGGTACGTACCCATTTAGGTGGGAGCTGAATAAAGGGATGTATTCAGATTATACGTAAAAAAATCGCTAATACGATTTCTTAAATTTTAACCCCTAGAAAAATCGCGGTAGGCCATGATATGACGTTTTGTCCAATAGTGCAGTTTTCGGTGTTGTATCTTTAAAAAAAAACCGGTCAAAATCGATTAATAAATATAACTTTTATGGGTGTGTTAAGGTTTGAAATGGGTCACATTGTAAAAACACTTTTAAGGCTTTAGATTATAACATTTGGTAAAGGAATGTTAAAGTACTTAATTGAGTAAAAGACAAATTTAATTAACATCACAATAACGCATTCGTAGGTAATAAGTTTAAAAAAAACTTTGTTGGGCCATTTTTATAATTTATTAGTTTATTAAAATTGATCTGTTTCATACAGTCTTAATTAAGAATAACTTGATACTGGGTGCCCTGCAAAAAACTGATGTTCTATGCAAATTTCAAAGGCCAATTCGTTATAATATATTTTGCCTTTATCGGTATTCTTGTTAATCATCAATCGGTAATCCCCCAATGCTTATTATATGTTGGCGGTATGGGTGTAAGAAGCACAGTCGCCACTGCCATTGATCCTTACCGTTATTCTTTTTCGGTTGTACAATCCGACATATTTCTTTTGAAACTGAGGTATAAAGGGTAGAATTTTCTAAAATATTAGTTTAGTCTAGTGTTTGGTTTCGTCAAGTATACCATAATCCGCCCCTGTCCTTGTGTAATGATATATAAGTTTTGTTGCTATTATTTGTAGGGTCAATTACTATTCGGTGCTATATATCATGTTGTTCACTGTGAGAAACCCAAAGCTTCAGAACAATGCTTCCGCACTCAACCATCTGCAATTACTTACCATATCCCGCCAACGTTGCCAGTATCGGTGTTGGGGATCGAACCCAGTACAGGTTGATCAAACATGTTTGTCATAAAACACGCTGTAGCTGAGCTAATGCGCCGGTCAATAAGCTACATAAAAACAAAAATATTAATTAATATTTTTTGAGTATACTTATATTTTTATACCCTGACAATGATTGATGTTCTCTGGGTTGTGGGTAAAGCGTAAGGGCCAAGTTACATCTGTTGCCTGTGTGGCCAAATAAGGCCAGGCCAACAGAAGTATTGCACTTTTGAAAATATTTTCGTACCTATACAATACAGGGTGATTTACCTAAACATGCGGAAAATTATTCAGTGTGTTGTCCCCACCAAAAAGAGTTAAAAAAATTAAGAAATAAAAAAATTTGGAAAAAAATTACCTTATTTTTTTGTAGAAATGCGCCGCCTATGACTAACCAATCTGACGTAATACAGTGCAACGAAATCACTTCCTTTCTTATGTGGTATGGGTAAAAACGATTCTCGCGTATAGGGTACTTATTGAAGGGTCTGGTTCTAGTAATTCTAGAACTTCTTTGTCTACTTCAACTGGACGATTTACTACACGTTCTCTGTTGCCTGGTAAACAAAACCCGGTGTCACTAACTCGTTGCATTGCACTTAAATTTTTTCTCTCATTAGGTTTGTGCCCATGGGGAAATTTTTTCCCGTATTTTCGTACAGCCCCTGCAAGACTTTCATTCATTGCACCATAGGTTAATATCATGTCGCAGTACTCTTGCGACATGAACTCTGGCATAATCGATATTTACGAATACAGTTTAAAATTTAACAAAAATGGGAAATGCTCTAAACAGAAGCCGAAGAGTCACTGAACTGAACAGGGAACGCGTGGCGCACTGACGTTAGACAACTAAGACAGCTGATATTACCTGCTAAACAAACAAGAGACACGTGTGTGAACGCGCCGAGATAGCATAACTCATCCGTTTAGAAGCGTATCTTTGCAGGTTTTAATGCAAAAAAATATAATGAATTGCCTCGGATCGCTTTAAAATTTTACAGAGGCTTTCCTACATAACAGATTTGTATACCATTTTATTTTCCGCATGTTTACATAAATCACCTGTACATATATTTTAATATATATATTATTCAAATTTAGCCTTGTTTTCAGTTTACAAATGAAATTAAACGTGTTCTCTATTTCTGTTTCAGATTTTCGCCAACCAATCTATAGATAATATTTCCCACACTACGAACTCCTCGCTTTCAGAAAATGAAAACGACGAAGGCTCAAAAATTCATAGACATTTCCGACAGTTCGAAGGACTTAGTGTTTTGAATTATCTGGGTAGTTTAAAACAATCACAGAATCCGAGAACATCAGAAAATTATTCCTTGTGTAGTACCGTAAGCCTTCCAAATATAAATTCTGTAGAATCTGATTTTATCTTTAAGAATTCAGTAAAGGCCAGAAAAAACTTTTGGGAAAAAATGTCTTCCAGCTCCAGTAGTCTTAGTACAAACGAATATTCCCCGGCAAGAAAGCCAAAGAAACAACTATCAGAACATGAGAGATGCCGATTAATTTGGAGGAAACCTAATGAAGCAACTTTAGGCTCCAATGTTGGCTCAGAGGAGACACACAGGTGGAAAAAAATGCCTGATATTTATAAATCTGCAGATGATATTTTATCTATCACAAATTGCGTTCCTTACCAAAGTCCGAAAAAATACAGATCATTAGATAATTCATTAGATAATTGTGCAATGTTATCCATTGATGAACGAAAAAAATTGTTACTGAAGCAAAATTATGATAAGGAGAAGATTGAAAGGGACAAATTAAGTTCCTTAAAGAAAAGCAGTGTTATGAAAAGCTATGGAAATAATATGAATAAGATTTCTGAGGAAAATTATGAAAAAAAGATTGATAAAATATGTGAACAAAGAAATGATGATACTAGAGATGATACAATCGTATTTTCTCCTATTTTGGACAAAATAAAGAAATATGATAGTGGTAAGTAGTAAGATTGTTAATAAGTAGGTAATTCAAGAAAAATTTAATAAAACAAACTACTTTTACTCAGACATCGGTTGAAAGACAAAGAAGAAGTGTTTTTATTTCTTTTTTTGTTAAAAAATGTATACAATGTGTTTTTGAAATATAAGCTTATATTTTTTTCTGTGACTCCTGATGGAATGTGAAGATTAATACCATTTTTTAAATTTAAGACTTCAAAGAAAATAAATAATTTCTAGACTCACCTCTATTCACTCCAATTCAACAACGTAAATTATACACTCATATACAGCCAAGTTTACAGTGTTGCTAAATCTGCACAAAATGATCAAATAAAAGTATAATCTACGGCCAGTGAAATGAAGAAACGAATTATTCGACTTATTTTTGAAGATAGAAACTTGTACGTATGTATTAAAATATATATTCTAGTTCATCACGTTTTCAATTTTTTGTTTTAATCAAAAACACCTGACCAACGAAAAATGGACGTCGAGAAATTGGAATTTACAAAAAAACGAAATCGTAAAGACCTTGATAGTCCATAAATAATTACGTGGATAAAATATAATTAATTTTCAAACAGATTCAATAAATAGTTTCCAATTTGCCGTCAATAGATGGCAGTCGCCTCGGCATTCGCATAGCTTCACACGCTCTTAGATTTTAGGGAGGGACTTGTTGTCATGGAGACCAGCATATACTTACAATAATATTATGAGGGATTAAATTTTACAATTTACGGTATAAATACAACAAAGAGTGGTGTATAATATAGGTCCAACTGGTCGTGTATAGGATTATCGGGAGTTTGTTTGTATTTAAGAATTATTTTATCTTATATGAATAATTTAATAGATACAATTCTTGGAAACATTAATAAATATAAGGTGCCAAATAGAGAGGAACGTTTTACAACACTTCT
The DNA here is from genome assembly GCA_963675555.1 of Leptura quadrifasciata. NCBI lineage: Eukaryota > Metazoa > Arthropoda > Insecta > Coleoptera > Cerambycidae > Leptura > Leptura quadrifasciata. Next base: position 87,483,542 of record OY776675.1, read on the forward strand.
ACAAATTTTATTATGAAAATTTGAATGCGCTTTTTAGTTAGGTCGGAAATCAACTTATTCAAAATTATTACCAAGCAAAATGTACAGGGTGTCCCAGTCAACGCGCCATGCTCGGTTTTCTCGGTAGTTTCTGAAATAAGTTTATGGTTCAAAATCCAGTCTGACGTAGGTTTTTCCGAGGAATGTCAAGCTGCTAGGATATTTAGGAATCTAAGACGGCGGACCAATTTGGCGTGTATGATCCGATGCAGTTCAAAATCGGTATGTGAGAGTTTTCAGGACCAAGAATTAAGACTTTTTGGTCAAAAATTAAAAATTCAAGATAGTGGACAAATTTTTTCATTAATGGTCTGATTCGCGCAAAATCGATATCTCTGGGTTTTCAGGTATCCATATCAGAAGTTATACTTACACTAATGACTAAAAATTTAAAAATAAAATAGGTAAAAAAAAATTAAAAAACGTTTATGAAAATGTCCTTACTAAAAAGAAAAAAATTATATTATTTAGAATTTGGGCTCGTCATCTCACTTTAATAGTACAGGGTTTTTCATTATATTTTGATCCCCCCTCCCCGTATCCTTCATTTTTAGAGTTATAAAAAAAGTTAAATACAAAAGTTGTAGGGAAGAATCTATAATTTTTAAAAATACAACAGCCTGCATAGGTCACGTGATATAAAAATTAAGGTGATTTTTTTAAATGGAATATCCTGTATGTTTTTACATTTTCTTGTACATTATTAACAATGTGTTCATAGCACAACCCTACAACTTTTATACGTAACTTTTTTTATCTCCAATAATAATAAAAATTAAGGGGGGGGGTCAAAATATAGTGAATAACACTGTATACCCTTAAATGGAGATGATGAGCCTAAATTTGAAAAAATGTAATTTCTTTCTATTTAGTACATTTTAATAAAAGTTTCTCTAAAAAAAAAATTGTCTTGCGTATTTTGTACATTTTATGCATTATTTAATTTTATTTATTTCTTTTCGTTAATTTTGCCTCTTGAACATAAGGCGGGTCACGGATTTCCAAGTTTCGTTTTAACTTACTATCAACTAACTCTGGTAAGAGACAGTGTCCACAACTGTTCCTCTATCTTACTCTTGAAAAATGTTTCGTCGTAAATGATTTTTTCGTATTTAATTTCTAGATGTGCCCATATGCAAAATATGCAATGCTTTTTATTAGTGACTTTCAACTGTCCCTGTATTTGATAGTACCATTTATTTTTTTATTAATGCTAAAGTCTGTGTTCCACAATTTTTTTTTTTATTCCATCTTCTAGTGTCATATCTTTTGTGGAGTACGGACATTTTATTTCGAGAATAGTGTCATCTCCTATTATACTATCAGGACTAGCACCTAAATGTTGAGCTACTTCTTCTATCTATAGTCCACATTTGAAAATTTTATTTCCTAAAGCTTCTAATTCGGATATTGCTCTTTTCTCAAATAGTTTTCCATGGCCCATCTGTTTATTTTTTATCGGTTTTGGTCGTACAATAGATTCCACCAGCTTTTTTCTACTGGTGTAATTTTTTTTTCAACATACCTCATAAAATCTAGATGCTGTGATTCTTTTTCTTCTTTCCAAATCCCAAATAGTGCAATCACTTTGAGATATTGTCTTTCTTTCTTTTTTTTTTTTTATTTCTTCTTTTGTTTTTTTATTCATATTTATATACGAAGTTTTCGCAATTTCATACTCGTCTGGTAATAAATCTGGTTTATTACAATTTTCTCCATAATTTTCATCTACACCAGTCAATAGGTTTCTTTTCACATGGCGTTTTTTCTTTAATTTTTGCTTTAAATTCTACTCTTTGCTCTTATTTCACACCTTAATCGTAAATATCCCTGGACCTTTGTTATTCAATTTTTTATTTACAAGATGCATAGGTCTATTTGTATTAAAAGACACTGCTGCTGCAGGCTGCAGAACATCGAGCTTGGTAAGAGCCTTTAGTGCAATAATTAATCCTCTTGCCCCCTATATATTTTGCCAAATGTTTTACTAAATCCATTAATTTTCATGTAACGCTAAAAATATATTGGTAGTAGTAGACAATCTTGTGCACAATTCAATACTTACAAGTCAATCTGATATCAGACATTTCACTCATTTCAGTATTTTCGGAAATATTTTAATTCTAGACATTTCTTATATTCATCTAGTATATGGCTAGGACTATTTAAAATATCTGCTCGTAATTTGCTAATTTTTTGTTCCATTTCAATATTTTCTGCTAGTTTCTACAAAATATAAATAATGTCTATAATTATTTATTTGTGACATGTTCATGACTTCTTACTGTTTTTTGGGTAATGAATTAAAACTTAAAAATCAATCTTTGCTAACGTTTTGGAGTAATTGTCAACGTGGTATTTATTTTCTTTATTTTGTAAATCAAAGTCAGTGTCCAAATCAATTTCCATAATCGTTTCCTGGTCAATCATACTTAGTTAAAAAATAATAAAAATGTAAATAATACAACAACGCGAAATTCAACTCTGTACAACAGAAATATATTTGAATTATTTCTAACAATCTGTTAATCACCTCCTTTTCATCCTGGAGCTCATATTTCATTGGTAATAGGTGCCCGCCCACCCGTACATACCCTTTACATATATATGATTGATAATTTTATTTCACTGACCGTGGATTATGCTCTTACACACACAAAGTTAATATTTAGTTATTGTTGCCGTCGAAGCTCATCTCCAGGTTGTATGCCTCTTGCACTTTCTGCACGTGATAAGGATGCAACCCCTGTTCGTTCTAATTTTGCGACAGTACAAATTCGGACACTCCAATTTGTGCAGAAAGCCTCTGAATACTTACAGCTGCTCCAGTATTTTGTTCGACAGCATCTAAAATTAGTGGTTCCGTAACCAGTGTTCTCCGACAGTGTGTACGACTCCTATAATGAGTAACGGGTTGGAAATGCCCAAGGCCCCTTAAATGTTGAACTGCTGACAGAAACGTTCTTTCATGGGGAACGCGTATACCTGAATACTGTTTCGTATAAACATGCGAGCTTGACGAGCATTTTCGCCTGCCGCACCATAACAAAGTACAATGTTTATCCACTCAATGCTGGCAAAATTCTCCATCATTGAAAGCTTTTAAGCACAGTAATTCGCTATTTACATGTAGAGATTTGTCATAAACTATCGACGAATTGCTACTAATTACTACTTGGCGACGGCGTACTAAAAATTATCAACAACTTCACGGTCAGGTATCATATGGAAACTCATCGGTGGCATCGGTGGGTTCGAGGCCTGCAAGGCGAAAAAAATTGCCCCAAGTGTAGTTCGGACTCCACAATAAACTGTAGGGTCTCTTCTCTGTACCTTGCACAAGATCCTTGAGACCTTCCAGGGGGTTACTTCGGTAACTTGAGAGGCGCTTAAGAAAACATTTTTAAGAAAACAGAAACAAAACTTCCATAAAAATGTTTGCAAAATTACATATATATTGAAATACTCCCATATCACGACAAATAATATGACATCTTGATTTTATTTTGTGCTAAAAATAAATTTTCATCACATTATTTATTTCTTTATTTTCTCTTTTATATTATTCATATCTTACGTCAGGTCTAAAGTTACAATTCTGTATATTGGGGGGCTATTTCGTGAAGTCACTAGCGAAATCTGGATTTACCACATTTTTAATAAAGATGATTGGCTAGAACAAGTTCATGTTTTATTCCAAATTAAAGCAATAAGTTTATATAAAATATTCTGTACAATAATTGCGACTTAATTTATACTGTACTGAAAACACAATTAAGTCGTTAACTATTAGTGAAAATTAATAAAAACTATTTATTTTAGCTCTGAATTTAACCAGCAATACAAATTTGGAGAAAATCAACATATCTAGGAACACAAAAAACAGCCGTAGTGACAATGATATTTCTGACAATTATATCCATAATGATTTACAGAGCTTACCCCAACCTCAAAAGATGTCAATTAAATCCCACTTCAAACGAGCAGTAAGTTATTTTAAGAATCTGGAAGAAAAATCCCTAGGAAAAACTAAATCCAAACCTATAAAAAAAGGCTGTAGAAGTTATTCTTTGGACATTCAATCAAATAAAAATAAAAACATCAGAAGAGGGGGTAGCCTAAATCTTCCAAATGTTTCCGAACGATTTTCGATAAATAATTTGTATAGTGACGTTTTTGGAAATAAGAAAAGTAGTTTTAAGGGTGCTGCAAACCAAAGTGCTCTGGTGGAGGCACTAGCCACATTTTCTAGAAAAGAAAATCATTTTAACGAAGAAGACGAAGATGAAGACGATATCAAATATAATATTTTTAAGAGGAAAGCCAAAAGTAGGAAGAGAAGAAGTATTAGATCTATTTTTGATGTATATTATTAAGTTATTTATTTTCTACGTTAAGTTCTTAGCGCTGTATCAGTTTAAGTAAAGATTTATTTTTATTATAATATTGTTAAAAATAGATATGGACCTTTATATAAAAAGTGTTATTCTCCTTTTGTAACATTGGTAGGGTGAAAGGACGGCGCACGGCACGGACCGGCAGGGCCGCGTCTAACGGGGGGCCATTTCGTGCCACGCACGAAGGCGCACTAGGCCATGGGGCGCCAAAAAGCTAATTTTATAGTATTTCGACTGAGCGGTTTGTTAAATTTTTTATAATAATAAAATAGACACGTTCTATACTGACATCTTTTTTTAAACATTGTACCCTTTGCAAAAAAAGGGCACCAAAAGTGCTCTCGCACGAAGGCGTCTCATGACCTAGAAGCGGCACTGCTGACCGGTGCGGCGAAAAGGATAGTCGGGAGAGAACAGACGTGGAAAAGTACCGAACATATCGTCCTCTGTCGAAGGAGCCTGTTTTATTCGTTGTAAATAATAAAAAAAGTAAACGAGACGCCTGTACGCTAAATAGGCGGACTTTAGTTGTATGTTAAGTGTAATTGGGGAATTGTTGAAAGCCCATTGAGTTTATTAATTTGTGTGTTTGTTCGGCCAGCCGCCATTCCAGGCTATCGCTTCTACAATAAATGGTAGTGCCAAATTAAAGGGGTTTCTTTATTTCTCCCAGAAATAAACCAAAAATAAAGTGGTGCCCAAACTATCAAAGATTTCACACTGACAACAGCAAATCTGGACCACGCCATCTCCACCGAGCTACCGAGCCACCCACATGGTGCATGGGTGTAAAGTACAACATTTTTGTTACCAATATTTTTTCTGTCTGTACTATATGACTAAAGGCCGCGGAAATATCTATTATGTCTTCACTGTATCTTAGCGGACACGAGGACATCCACAGTTTTTTAACAATGAGCGATTTTTTTGCCCTGATTAAGCCACACACACACACCACGCACCCTACACCATGTTTGAGTAATACTTGAGGGGCTTCGTTTAATTCTGTAACAATTTTGTGAAACTTCTATTTCTCCCATACCAATTAAAATATGTATATAAGTAGTGGAAATATTAAGTTGCTGCGATTTGTTTACTTTCACCTAAATCGACTGCTTCTACCTCAGTCTTTTTCCTACTTAATCCAGGTCAGATAGCAAAGGAGAATGCATTTCTTCGAAAAATTCCTCAGTGCATTTTGTGAACCTGATAATTGGGAGAAAAATAGTGGGAATTAGATGTATATATTTGGAAAGCAAATTTTATTGGGAACCTGTTGAAAAAAGGGCATGAAAGTGCCGAAAACAGGTTTTTTCACGTTCTCGATACGAAAGTAATTTTTTTTTACAAAAAATACTACGAAGTAGCTCTTAAAAAGATGAAAAAAAATGAGTTTTTGACAATTGAAATCAGCCAATAACATTTTGCACAAAAAATTAAAAACCTCTAAATATGGCCATTTTTTGCCATTAAATTACAGGAACTGTAATTATCGTAGGAAGTTGTTTCGGAGCTTAAATTGTAACTTCAGTTGGTAAAATTTCATGCAAAAATATTAATAACTTTTAGCGGAAACAGCGAAAATGTAAAAAAGGTGTTTCCGAAGGCGTGGAAATTATGTTTATAAATAAATTGAGTCAAACAGCTTATGTTTAACTTGAAAAAAATAGTTTTTATATGTGGTCACAAAAAAACTAGTGGTAAAAATTAAATTAAACTCTTAAATTTATTTAAACTTAAATTATTTCATCATTCATCAATTTCGTGTAATGAAGACACGAAATTTCTGAGCCCTATTAACATTTGCCCTGTCCAAAAAATTATTAATGTTCAAGGTTGGCATTTTTAAGGGTTGAAAAATTACGATGTTTACGTATGAATTCGAATTCCAGCTAACTGCAATGCTGCTCAGAATACAAACTGATAAAAATTTGGGAATTTTACGTTAAATTGTTATTTTAAGTAAAATGATAAATTTCGATAGACTAACTCGACTATTGAGATATTGTTGAAAAGTAATCAGTTTTTTACACACACTTTTTCAATTAAACATTTAAGAGTCTGAGGTCGTGGGTGCATTTTTTCGTATTGTGGGTCATAACTTAGTCAATTTTGGCCCTACGAAGATAAAAGACAAATTGTAGGTAATAAAATATTCTATTTTTAATTTTCGTATCTCACTTATTTCTTTACCAAGTTTAATATACGAAATTTCAAAATATCGAACTTAAAAAATGTCTAAAATTTTTGTACTTGAGAGTTTTCATGGAAGGTAAAAGGGTTTGAGAAAAACGCGAATAATAAGTTTCTTCGGACTTTAGGGTTAAATTCCAAGGTGAACTCACGAAGGTATTAGCTCAAACTGTTCCTGTTTATAAATAACTAAAACACTACCATTTAAGGAGAAAAAACCCGACGTCCCCAAAAACCTGTTTACAAATATATTATTTACTGGGCAATAGCAGAATAATCAATGTGAAATCATACAAATACAGTCATACCATCGAACGCCCAACAATTAGGTATGACTACTTGACTGTGTGATGTTACAAATTATTTCCGTGATTTTTCTGTATTTTTCAATCAAGGACTTTAATTTAAAATGTCTGGACTTAAGCCATCCCCTCTAGATAAAGGGGGGACAACTAAATTTGCTCCAAATGTGCAAGTTCTCGATTTAACATAAGACGAAATGTCAAATAGAGTGCAACTCATAATCATAACAAGCCGCCAAATTCACCTATAAATGATACCGAGAGTGTACACAATTAATATAGGTACTTTAGACCGCTGACAAGTCATGGTGAATCAAACTTCTCCCTTAAAAAACCCACTAACTAGTTTCTCAACTTAAATACAGCTAAGTATTATATCGATAAAAATATTTCTGTTTATAATGAAAAAATTAACGCACAAAACATTCCACGATTACATCCAATGTACATAGTAGGGCATATTTTTAATTTTTACTATGAGAGTAATCTTCCAAAGTTATGTATTTCTAGTATCTCACGATCGCAAACTCTTTCTCAAACTATCAGAATCAATAGACATCCCATCAAGAAAAGAACAATTAACACTTCTCTATTACAGTCTCCTCAAATCCCTCCAATGTTTCTAATTGTTAGTGGCCCTTCCCAACCAATTACAAACAATATAAGAGAAAAAACAGACGTAGAAACTAACTAACATTTATTTGACGTCGGTTTATTTCCGCTACTGAGGCCTAACACCGACGCCTATAGATGAGCTACCCCCAACCAGAAATTTTGCCAAACCTCTCTCTTTCGAAAGTAGGGTCCTTTACTTGCCTAACATTTAAGAAGCAAGGAACCGATGACGGTTTGTCAACCCCTCTGAAGAATAGTATATCTACTATATAATCCTCGCCTAAGATTGCATAGCTTTTGCGCATATACCTACTGATGTATAAGCCGCTGGAAGATATGAGGCGAGGACACGGTCTTCCTTGAAACGTTCATCTAAGTACTAAACGCGCCTGACGTTGCTTTACATCGCATATTGAAATATATCAAAGAACAAATAATAAATATCTTTGCAAAATGCATTCACAACATTTTACCAAATATAAAATCTGTATAGGGTCTTAAACAAATAGACGACCATGCAATATTTAAAAAGTGAATTTCCTTCTCTCTTGGATAACCTTAAAATTCAATCCTAAAAAAAAATATATTCAGAATTATGCAGTGGAACGCACGTTCCGCCGTGTCCAATAAAAATAGTTTGACTCGTTTTTTGACCAATTTAATCAAATTTACGCAATTATAAGCGAAATTTCAAACACGGTATTAACAGATACATTCAAAGGCTAGAATGTTGTACGAAAAGATAGGAATGATGTCAAAGCAGGTTCTGCCATATTAATTTTAAAAAATATATTCCATTTAGCGGGATAGATATTGGAGACAATTTCACAGATGAAATATTAGTATGTGGCATACAAACATTTCTTAACAATGAAAGATTTTCATTTTTGTCAATTCATAAACCACTTATGTCAATTCCAAGTCTGGATTGTATAACTGTGTAGGGCATAAAAAGGCGAATTTTTTGATATATGGTTTATGTCCGAATCGATTCGGATTAAAAAGTTATTGAAGGTTTTTATGCAGATAAATTGGAGAATATATCGCATAATCCCTTAATGTAGCGTTAAATTTACGCACGTACTATTAAAGTGGATACAATTTGCGTACCCGTGTAAGCAGGCGAGACAAAGCGAACGGAAACAATCTTTTAAGAAATGTTACAGATGTTGTATACGGGGGGCGATGAGAAAGTAAAAATAACAAGAATTGACTATGATTGAGGTATACAGGGACGATGAGAAAGTTAAAGACAATAAAGTTTAATGAAGAATTGCGAATGGCAGCGAAACTTGTATACGGGGGGCGATGAGAAGTTAAATAAGGATTGAAAAGGTTGTGAATGCTGTATACAGGGAACGATGAGAAAATTCTGAAAATAAACGTTATCTAAGAATTGGGAAAAGTGGCGAATGTCATATACAGGGGGCGACGAGAAGTATGACTTACTAAAATGAAGTGGCGAATGTTATATACGAGGGGTGATGTTTCTGAAACTCTGCAGAAGTTCCTTAGTAATTTGTTTAACAGAAAACGTTTGATTGCAGAACTAGTGAAAAAATTTAGTAATGAAGGAATCGAAGTGTTCGTGACGCCGATTTATTAATAGTACTAACTCCTATCGAAAAATGTTATAAGTGCGACACATCTGTTGTCGTAGGGTAAGATATTGACTTGCTAGTCCTTCTTATTGCTCTTTCTCCCTCTGACGGACCTAAAAGAAAAACAGGGTAATACCAGCAAAAGGAATTACAGATCCCGAGATACAATCCTCAATTTTTAAAACTCTAAAGAAACAATATTATTTGCACGCGTCATAAGCTGTTGCGACATAACCTCAGCGTTTTTTTTCCAAAGGAGCGGTTAATGCCTCAGATAAACAAAGACATATAGATAAACGACATCCCGGACATAAATGTAATATTTACTAATCTGAAAAATGTTTACCGAGTCGTTCGCTCTGATTGGTTCTTGTTATTTTGGAGGGGCTGAAACGTGCGAATTCTGAAATGCCGATGGCCGCCATTTTTCTCGTTTGGTTTTAGCCATCTAATCTGAAGCTTTAGCTGTGGTTTTTTGTGATTTTAGTGTTGTGTATCTTGATTTTTTGATTTTTCGTGTCTTTAATCAACTGCAGTATGACTAGACAGTGCTTTATTTGTAAGAGAAAGTACGTGGTAGGAGATCATTACATCAGTAAGTAAACAATTCACATGAGCGTAGTTTAAGTGGTTTTTTTTCCTGCGAACTGTCTGAAACGATTATAATGTTGCTCTGCTTTTAACAGGGTTCCTAAGGATTTTCAAACAAAACAAAAGTGGTTAAGTATTATGGGTATTGATATTCATAGCACATGTGATTTGAGTGTTTACACTTATATTTGTGCGATTCATTTCTCACCTGAAGATTTTTATACCACTCCTTCTGGCAAAAGGTGTTTGAAAAAAGGAGCAGTTCCTCAAAGAGCTACTGCAATAGTAAAAGAACTTGAACCGGGACCTTCACGACAAAGGTAAGCAAGCAACAAAAATAAAGGCCCTTCTATTTCTGTTTACTTAACTGTTTGTGACTGATACCTATATTTACTCTGTACTGCAAAACCTGGAGAAAATGAACAGATGCCAATTTTGTGGCTTTTATTGTACAATATTGGCAATGCTACAGATGTAAGTGGATGTAAATAATAATTTATAAATATCCAGAAATTAATAATCGTATAAGACACAATCGCTTTTAAATTGAAATAAATACCATTCATAATTAATTATTGTAATACTGCGTTAGGCAAAGAAGTTTTTTTGTCAGATTTTGCAGTCCTCCACTGGATATTCTCTACAGAACGTGGAATAGTCTTTATCTGAAGATAACACCTACTAATTTATGTAATTCTTTTTAGGACAAATATTCTGCAAGATTCTATGAACATTCGAAATTTTCCTGAAGTTGATGTTGAATTACCTCTGCTGGAAGAAAATAGAGAAAGTTCTAACTCTGATAAAGAAAACCTTGCATCCTTTTCTTCGTCAGGACACACAGAGACTGCAAGTGAAATTGCAGTATCAGACTCTTCATCAGAAGAAAAACCCGCACCAAAAAGGTTGGTTAAAAATAAAAATAAATGTCATTCATCAAATTTTTTAATATTAATTAATTTTCAAATTTCATCGAATTTCTATGAATTATTTTTATAATTTTAGAAAAAAGTATTGATTCAAGAGCCACAGGATTGTGAGCAATCTTCCTCATCTTCGACAGATGCTGTAAAAGAGGTTGACGTAGATTTTGAATTTTCAACCACTGAAACTGCTCCTGGAAGAGAAGAGCTATCATCATACACTTGTAATACTTCCATGAAGAAAGTATTTTCATCGAGTTCAAGGAGGTAAGAAAAATTATTTCGTAACTATGAAGATTGCTTCAAAAATAAGTCTTTTTTATTTGTAAATGATACATAATTAACACCATCTGCTTACTGAATTGAACTTTCTGATCTGAACTGTTATCGCGCTTTAGAAAAATGCAAACGCTGACAAAACATTGAAACCAGGGCATGTTTTGAATATAGTTTTATAAGGGACTTGTTATTTATGAGTAAATACAGTTATACGTTTTAATTGTTTTTTAGATTATCTCGTCTGAAATATTACGGTGATATTAAGTTGAGAGATGTAATGAATCCAAGAACAGCCAAAAAAAGTTGGTCTATCATAAAATCTACAGTCTCCACACTGAGGAAAAAAGTTGTTAATCTGCAGCAATCAAGACGGAGGTTGAAATCGAAAATTTTCAATATGAATTCATTGAAGTATTTGAGGGAACAGCGACTTATCACTGAAAATGCAGAAAATACTATCAAGGTAAGAAAAGTTTCTTAGTTATACATTTTCACATGTTTGGAGAAATTATCCTGTGTGAAAAAATTGGGGAAAAGATGTAACTGCCTGCATAATTATAATAAAAAACAGTTGAAAATTAAATTTTGTTCTCAAAAATAAGAGATAAGAAAAATTTCAAATAATGATTTACTTTTTTACACGACCAATCATAAATATCATTTTTGGCCCCAAGGTGACAAAGTGCACCTGGGGCAACAATAGCTATTTAAGCACTAAGGGGGTGGTACAGTCGGGTATAGTTTTACTGGGCAGACAAAAAATGTAACAAAAATTTTACGACCTCATTTAAAATACTGTTACTCTGTACTATCTCACCTGCAAATTGAATCACTTATTTTTATAGGTTTTTAATGTGCGTCGGCTTGTTTGATGACAGGTCGTAAAGTTTTTGTTGCATGTTTTGACTGCCCAGTTAAACTGTACCCGACTATAGGTGTAGTTTACTGCTTAAAAATAATGTACAAATTGTATGATGTAGGGAAACCCACAGTTTATTTAATTTTTCATTTAGCATTTTTTTTTACAACCGATCAAAAAAATACAGCATGAGAATTTCTCTGCCATAAATTAACGTTTTACCGGCCAAGATTGGGAAATGGCTATCAGGGATTGGCAAGAGCTTTTACCAATTCCTGTTTTTTCTTCCTTCTGACTCCTGTACATGAAAAATTACTGCAAGATATGGGAAACCTTGCCTTGCTTTCTTTGCAATGGAAACGAATTAGTACTTTATATGACTGGAATCCATGTTTTGCGTTTAACGTAAATTATTACTTTTTGTTCGACTGGTACTTCTGCTTTGCAGAGCCAGTTATTTTTTCTGGAATTGCTAACACTTATTCTAATCATACAAAAAACATTTCTCTGAGGGTACTTATAATTTTTAAGTGTATGTCAAAGGTTGAATTCTTATTGAATGTTAATTGTTATGTTGATGTTATTTCAACAGGCTTCACTTCCTGGTGCTGCTGGAAATTTGTTGCAGAGAGTATTGAAAGGTCCATCCCGGCAAAAGTATGATCCCCAACAGAGATCGTTTACCTTGACATTGAACTTCTATTCTCCGAAAGTGTACAATTTTCTCCGAGAGGAGTTTAATAAATCTCTTCCCCACCCCAGTACAATAACCAAATGGTACCAGTCAATAGACGGAGCTCCAGGTTTCACAAAAGAAGCCATCCATGCACTGAATATGAGAGTTGAAGAAGCAAAAAATAGAGGAATGAAGGTGATTTGTAACCTTGTTATGGACGAAATAGCTATCCGAAAACGTGTTGAGTGGACTGGAGACAAAACAGTGGGATATATTGATATAGGAACTGGTATAAATTCAGATGACATTCCAATGGCTAAGGAGGCACTAGTATATATGCTGGTAGCCATTAATGGCCACTGGAAAATACCTGTGGGTTATTTCTTACTGGATGGATTATGTGCCACAGAAAGGGCAAACTTAGTACGGAAATGTCTAGAGTTTGTACATCAATCTGACCTTATTGTAAGCTCCATTACTTTTGATGGCACTGCAACAAATATGAGCATGTGTCGTCATTTAGGTGCATCACTGCACGATGCAGAGGCAATAAAATCCTATTTTTTGCATCCCATCACTCAACAGAAAGTATTTGTGTTCTTGGATCCGTGTCATATGGTGAAATTAGTTAGGAATTGTTTGGGAAGCCAAAAGGTTTTAACAGTGAAGGATAAAACCATCAAATGGCAATATTTGGAAAATTTGGTGAACCTTCAGGAAAACGAGGGACTTCATGCAGCTACGAAATTGAAGAAGAGACATCTCCAATGGGTCCGTGAAAAAATGAGAGTGAAGCTTGCTACGCAAACCCTGAGCAAAAGTGTCTCTGATGCACTTCTATTTTTATGCAATGACTTGAAACATGAAGATTTCATTGGAGCTGAAGAAACAGCAAATTTTCTCAGGATTTTTAATGATTTTTTTGACATTTTAAATAGCAGAAGCAGATTTGCAAAATATTCATTTCAAAAACCTTTGTCACCATCCACTAAGTAAACTTTTTTCGATTTCATAGAAAAAGCTGTTACATATATAAAATCGTTATGTCTTAATGGAACACCATGCAATTTTAGAAAGTGTGAGGCACACGGGTTTTCTCGGATTTTTAGTTTGTGCTGAAAGTTTGAAAAGTTTTTATTCTACCTATGTGGAATGTGATAAGCCTTTACTAAAATATGTTCTGACTTACAAAATTAGTCAGGATCATTTGGAAATATTTTTTAGTATTGTCAGGAGTAAAGGTGGTTTCAATAATAACCCAACACCTAGACAGTTTCAAGCTACTTATAAAAAGTTGTTAGTTCATGCTGAAATAAAAGGAGCAAGCACTGCTAATGCAGTGGCATTAGATAGCACATCAATTTTACAATGTACCTCTAGAAATACTCTGATGATACCTCAGAATACCGATGATGATGATACTGAAGTTGTTTCCAATATTATGAGCGACCACGATTATATAACTTATGATACTGAAGATATTTCCAATATTATTATGAATGACCATGATTATATAACTTATTCCTCGTTATATTTGTCAGACTACATCGTAGATATTGTAGGATATATATCAGGATTTGTAGTTAGATCTGTGAAAAAAAAAATTTCTTGCATAAAATATTTGGAAATTTTGGAGGGCGACGTTGCTCCCTCCCAATTACAAACTAGAAAAAAATTTGGTAATTTAGTCGATGCATCAAACTGGGTCAATGTGGTCTGTCCGGATAATTTTTTAAGTACCAGGTATAAAAAAAGAAATATTAGTAATATATTAGTTACAAAAACATGTGAAAGGATACCATTTTGTATTTTTGATGTATTCGGTAATCACATATTTGATGGAGAGTTATTTGATAACCATGGTATATTGTTGGTAAAATTAATTTTGAAAATTTATTTTAATATAAGATTACATTATGAATGTGAGAAGAAAAATGATGAGAAAAATGTAAGAAGTTTGTTTACAAAAGCAATTTTATTTCGACATCAATAAATTCTTTCTTATACACAATGTGTTTTCTTTATGTATATACCCTACATCCGTACATGACAAAAGCTGCTACAATACCTTAATTTATTAAATATTTTCATTTATGTTTATATGAAATTTCCAAAGAATTTGTTTTTATTTTATTATATATCTGTAGCTTTTTATCCACTGTTAATAATCCATAATTGCTATAGTGGGCTAACAGTAATAATAGTGGTTACTTAACCTCTGTGGGTAGAAAACCAATAACTGTATAGATTTAAAAAACTGTAACGCTGACAATTGGTGAATATTAGTCCCTTACGTCTAATTAAAAAAATACGAGATTCTTGGAGATCTTTGTTTTAAACTGTAGTTTCTTATTGTCGGCGCAACCTTAGGCTGAGGACTAAGACTACGTTCAAATCATGGCTAGGGCATGGGATATTTAATGGCGTTTTTTCATGTGTTATCGAGTCGGTAGTAGTAGAACCACTCCTGAGTTTGGGTCTCAGCTATGGCAGATGGCAATGTAGTAGGGAATGGTCGTTGTGTATGTGCTCTGGTTGAGTGGTGAAATAGCTAATGCTAAACTCCGGTAATCTAAATAAGTCAAGTTAAGGCATGAAAGTTATAACTTTCTTATACCTATTGATAATGTATTGACAAAATTTTTCATTCAAATTATAAAAAATCCTGTCGTTCCTGAAGGTAAAAAAATATAATAAAAGATGAGCCTAAGAATTTTATGTCTTGCATATCTGGAAACAGTATTTAAGGCAAAAATAATATCAATTGAATTAAACTCACGTCAATATTTCATAAATTACAAATTAAAATAATATCTTCGATATGAGCCCCTTTTAACGTCTACGCCACTGGTGGAACGGGCAAATCCTCTCATGCCACGCCATTCTCACCCATAATGGTTTGTATATGTGTATTACAAATAAAGTCTGTGTTGATGGGTTTACTGTTACTTGTCTATATATGTTTGTTTGTCTGAGGTTAATGCAATCAATGGTCGCGTTCATCACGCGGTAGCGCTAACTGAGCGATCACGTATCATTATGCAAAAAGCCAAGGAGGACAGCGCAAGAACCCAATAAGGACAGCGCAAGAAGCCATGAGGGCAGCGCAATAAGCGTAGTTTAAGCATGTGATCAGTGAGCGCTACCTGATCGCTCACCATGATGAACGCAACCAATGTGTTTAATAAAATAAGAGATGATATCGTGCAAACTTTTAATAATAAAGAGCTATAGTCATCAATTAATTGCAGACGTATATGAACGATTTGTTCTAGCTTTATACAACTCTACCTCCGCAGAAATAGACTAGTATACAGATTCACGTCTTTTAACAAACATGTTGGTAAAGTGTACAATACTGTAATGTTATCAAAAAACTTTTGCTGCTGCTTGGCAACACTTATATCGCGTTTTTACCAAATACAACATGAAGAAACGTTACGATCGAAGCTACTTACTGATTGTGATGGAAAAGAGTCGACGGTATATTAAGCCCAACTATGACAACAAAAAAACCAGCTCTCGAAACTGTTTAACACTAATTTCTTATTTAACGTACGTAACTTTCTGATAATTAGTGGATTAGGCCTACAGAGGGGACACCACGTAAACAAGCGCCAAGTACTTTACCTCTGCGGCGGCGTGGAAACAAATACAATATACAATATTCACGCTTCTTTAAAAATCGCGTTATTTTATACAAGACCATGGATGGGGGCCAGTAGGCTAATTTGGGGTGGAGGCTTGCTCAAGACCGATGATATTCAGAAAATCACATAGCTTTCTGAAATCTGGTGTGTAAATCATGAGGACCTTTTTATTACCATTCCTATTGTTTAATAAAGTTTTTATATTTATAATTTTTGGCGATTGCAGGCTAACAAACGTATGTTTAATATTTTACATTAAACACATAAGTGAATATCCCGATATACAGGGTGGAGCAATAGTGCGTCGGACCTCTATATCTCGAGTTCTACGATAGCTAGAACTTTTTTAAAAAATTGCAAGTAAACTAGATAAAAAAGTCTATAACATACAGGGCGAGCCCAGACGAAGTTACACGACCAAGTGCCTTTTTTAAAAATGGAATGCTATGTATATCAGTACATTTTTTGAAGCCTCTTTCTAGGCTCTATTCATTACTATATTAAATATCTCCCAACCACTTGGATGTAATGAATTTTTTGTCGAAATAATGCAATCTGCAGATGGATATTTAAAAAATCACCACAGTCACAATTATAGGTTTTAAAAAAACTTATGTGAATACCAGTTACGAGACATCTAATTAATGTTTTTGAATCATTTTCATTTTCAAAAATTATTTTTCAATTAAGAACATTTTAAATTAAATTTTCTCAATTTTTTCAAATGGAACACCCTGTATATTTTTCGACTACGTAATGTAGTAGAAATGAAAAACGAACATTTTTGTAAGTACTTCCCTATGGTTAATTGCAACCATTTTCGTTTTATAAATAAATGTTTATTTTTCAATTAAGAACATTTTAAATTGAAATTTCCCATTTTTTCAAATAGAACACCCTGTATATTTTTCGACGATGTGATGTAGAAATGAAAAACGAACATTTTTGTAAGTACTTCCTAATGGCTAATTGCAACCATTTTCGTTTTATAAATAAATGTTTATTTTTCAATTAAGAACTTTTTAAATTGAATTTTCTCAATTTTTTCAAATGGAACAACCTCTATATTTTTCGACGTGACGTAGAAATTAAAAACGAACATTTTTACGGCTACAATAATATAGGTAATACGTGTACTCACTTCGAAATCTTAGCTCCTCGTATCTTAACACTAATATACGATAGATTATTCGCAAAAAAATCTATTATCATGCTAATATCTACTTTGGGTAAGTTTGCTGAATCGCCACGAACAAAACCTGCTTCCATTTTTACAATATTTTTTAGTAGAAGTCGAGAAATTTTAACCTCACTAAATGAACGCGAGTCAGCACGTAAATAATAAATATACGACGTGAGTGAGTTCAGAGAGTTGTGTATTGTGACGTCACGGGCGGACCTCAGTCGAACAATTATAAATTTCACAAATAAGAAATGAAATAGTTCGTGAGTTTTTCAGATATCGAGATGATTTCTTTTTATTTGACTAGTTAACTGAAAGACTACTGAATGAAGTTGAATGTACATGATATTTCTAAAATATGAAACTTCCTTTCAGTTTTCTTATGGCAATAAAGACAATGAAATGATGCGTGGCGTTTTATTTTGCTGTTCTACAAAGACAAAATAAATTCGCAAAAGATGCTCGAAAACAACAAATGCATTACATTTTACTTATAAATATGACTGAGGTAGGTCGACAAATATTCGATGCCCACAAAATTTCAGCATATTTAATTATTTAATGTTTATATTTTGTTTACAATTAATTGTAAAAATGTATAATTCTCTGAATATAAATTTCAATATAAAAACATGTTACAAAATCGATATTTAAATAGAATTCCTAGTTTAAGCCCAGTTTTACGCCAAAAATTACAGAAAATAGTGTCATGTCTATATTTCAAACATGGACAGACGAAGTTATTTTGCATCTTTCTCTAAAACATGGAGCCGTCGGGAAATTCATAAAATCAACCTAATTGTGACTAGATAACCACACTTTAGCTCTACCGTACCAAAAATATTGACCACGTAAACCAATTAAAAATTTAACACCTTTTCCCTACATTTAGTTACGATTTCTCTCCTAAATATATGAACAAGAATTTATAACCACAACATCCCAACGTCGGAATCACCTCATCCCAGTCTCAGAATGTAATGTTGGAAAACGTTTGACTGTGTTTTGACTAACCATACTACCTTGCTTCCTTTATGTGGTTTTGACCTAACCTACCTAACTATAGACATCTGTCTTTTTTGCACTGCAATCAATGGCCCTTTTTCTATAAAATGTACTACTTTACTTAAATGCGCTCCGCTTTTTAGGCATTTTTAATGAAAGTTGTATAAAAATAATAAGTAAACAATTGACAAGCTACAACCTCAATTTATTTCGCGTATAGGTAGTAGAATTTCTTGTAGCTAATTTGAGGTCAGTATTGTCAACGTCATAAGCTGAACTTGGGATCACCACAAAAATACACGGTCGTAGTTAAGGTGCGTACGGACTTGACGTACAAGTTGGATCAGTGTAGGTGTGAAACACCTGGAAAACATGTCGAACAAGGAGAAAGCTGCAGCGTGTTTATTGTTATGCGGTGGTGCGATGTTCATTGCATCCCATTTACTATTAAAAAAAAACTAGATGGTGGCGTAGTGAATTGTACAAAAGTTCATATTCGTCCCATATCCCGCCAATGTCCAAATATTGTGCAATATCCATCCATGCATCTGATTTTTTGTTTTTCCTTTTGTAAATAATCCTTATCTCTTGGATTCCACAAAACGGGTTTCGATTTATATAAATCTATAAGTTCTAATTGCACTTCTTCACTCCACTTCATCTCAACAACTGATTTATCGCGCGATTGCTACGTTCCTACTAGTATCCGTCCACAGTGCGCCACGCTCCTTGTTTGATCTGCCGTCGAAAAACCGACAGTATAGTCGAGGCAAGAATTCAAGCGATGCACGTCACAGATCGATTCTATAAATAAGACAATACTGCTAAGAATCATGAAGTCCCATTAAACTGTACCTATTTCTGAAAAAAACTTAATAACTGGGTGTCAAGAATTACTCTTTTTAACGTAATTAATGATTAAAATTATGTTAGTATTAAAATATCTTTAATGAGTTCACACGTGACGTGCATCGCTTGAATTCTTGCCTCGATTTTAGACGGGTAGTGACGTGCCTCGGACAGGCGGCGCTAGCGCCGCTCCTGCTCCTCGTCCACACTTAGGAATTTTTGAGCGTCGCATGCGTGTCGCGTCAAGTCCGTACGCACCTTTTTAGGAGAGAGGACTACATTGAACTAACGTTGATTGTGGTCGGGCAACCTAACAATGATCAGTGAAAAGTTACCGACGTCGGTTCAACGTTGCACTACAACAACTACACATATTATATCGTACTACAGACGTCTATTGTGGTGTGATATTCAAACCATGACAAATGGAACGTTCCTGACGTTAGGTTACCATCGTTTAGACATCATCGTGTTACAACTTTGGGCTAGAAGTTAGTGGTTGACCTTGATTTGAACTTAATCCGACGTTGTAATTAGTACAAATTTGGCCGGAAGACGGAAAAGTGCTATTTGGGATTCCCACTTGTAAGATTTATAGATGAAAATTTAAAAGAAGTAATAATTGTTATGAAACTTTAACAGATATCAGAATCAATCTGTATGATCTTTTCTTCGTAAAATCACTGAATAAACTACATTTTCAGTATATTAAATTTCTTAAGCATCACCCTGTATGCGACTTTTTACTACTTTTTAAGAACTACATATCACCCCATTTCGATACGTTTCCTACAGTTTTAGTAATGCATCGAATTTTTTGTACATTATTGCTTTTCTCCGATTTACTGCTCCCTTGTATTCACTGCTAAGACGTCTTGATTTTGGAAATTAGTGCGATTATACAGACAGGCAAAAGGACATAGTGGCACTTCACATTATTCTTTGTAGTGTAGTGATGGATGTTTTATGCTATTGCAGGTTTAACGATATTTGAGAATGAAAATGTTCCGCCGATTACAAGAAAAATAAAAGTTTTATACATTCTATTAGTAAATTCTATAAAATATAATTTTTGATAGAAGAACTAAATAACTCACAAAGACGTATTGTCCTAGAGTGCCTCATATGATAAGTAGTATACTGTAAACAGCAGATACTGGGGCTACAGATTATAGTCTATTTTATCTTGGAGTGAAAACAGCGAAAAGGAAATCCGATGCTGATATTTAATAATCTCATTACTTTCAGTCTTTTGTGTCCCTCGTAACGGACTCTAGTGTTGATAATAAGGGGTATTTAACTCAGTGAAATATTTTACAAGCCCTAAGTAAATTGTAAGTAATTTAATTATTTTAATCTCATAAATAATTTATACAATATATGAGTACATAATTATCTGTATTTAAGCATGGTATTAAACATACAATTGATGGATACGTAGAATTTCATTGGGATAGGTAATTATAGTCCAAATAAGGACTTCCCGAGACATAAAAAAGCAACAGAAACTTTACAACATAATTATTATCTCGACTCGACGCACATTAAATATCTATAAAGGTAAGCAAGATGATTTGCGGTCGAGGTAGCACAAAGAGTAATGGTATTTTAATGAGGTCGTAAAGTTTTTGTTGCGTTCTTTACGTATCGGGAACTTATTACTTGAACTATACCTATCCCAATTGGTAATCGATGTAATAACTGCATAGTACCGGGTTAATAATATTGATTTAACATCGTATACTACTTTGGAATATTGCTAAAAATATGTGAATTAACCAAATATTCTGAAATACAAATAATATCAATATCGATTACTTGCACTTTAAAAACCATCTCGTTTGTTGTATTTTATATCACCTCAATTTTTTTGAGATATTTCATTTTAACTTAAGTGACTTGGTACGTCTGTGGATTTGCTTCTGTAACTATATTTTGGCACATATTATGTAATAGCTAAGGAGGGCTACCAAGCTTGGTTGCTGCTGAGTTTCTTATAGTAATATCAAAAACGAAGTGTCTGAACTCAATGTCAATGTCAATGTCACTACTACAGTTGCAAAAAAGTCTGCTGCAAATTTTTTTTGGGATTTTTATGTCAGTTATGTCAATTAAATTATTATGGTAAGAAATCATTGCTGGGTACCGCAATGACATTATTGACATTATTAAAAATAATAAAATCTATTACTTATTCTCGTCCGCAATAGTATGGGCATTTGGAAAGTCAAAATTCTGTTGGAAACTTATTTACTTACGGATATATTTACTGTAATATTTTGAATTGTTACATATTTATTTAAAATAAAAGAAAATAATTGTAAAAAACTTTAGAATATTTAAAACAAGTGGCTGACACAATAAACTTATATGGGAGCATGTTTTTTTATTGCATTTTTAATTAACTGTTAATTAAAAGCTCAGCAACGCCATACTGACTGCTTTTTCAGGCTTTTAATTATGACGTCTTTACAATTTTCAACTTCACTCAAACAATAAAATTATATAAAAATTTCTGCCACCAGCTCCTGAACACGCGCAAGCCTCGTTTGTTAAAATAAAAAATTGTTTGAAAGAGCTTTGGGCTCAGCTCGGGACTCTTGAGGTCTGCGTGCACTTTAATTTTGGAATTAGAAAGATTTGTGTTGAACAGGGTCAAAACTACACCCTGTATATTGTCCTGACTGTTGAAAAGTACTATTGTTTTAGTTCGGGTTTGAATTAAATTTATTTCAAGTTCTCTGGTATTTGGGCAGGTTTTACCATAACACCCTGTATATGCCCTTATTGAGGTTGAAACACTTTAGTTTAAACAGATAAATAAAAAATATTGATTTAAAGTTTTTTTTTAAGTCTGTGGCAGGGGCATACTTTACACCCTGTACATGATTTTCTTCAATAACGCACTACTTGGTTTATAACGAAATTAAAATATTTATTTAAAACTTACAACAGAAGTTCTTAACTTAACTTCTAACTAAAAATTTTATTCTTATTCTAAAAAGCAGAAAATTCCGGCTTTGATTTTGTTGGAGTCGTTTTGGACAGAAATAAATTTAAAAATAATTTTACTAATTTTTCGCGTGTTCTTCTACATTGAAAAAATTCACTTTTGAGTGTTTATGCGCGGAGGCAAAGATTTATTTATATTTAAAAAAAGTACTAAGGCAGATTAATTTAATTATTAAAAATTTTACTTGGATTTTTCACTAAGGAAGAAAATCGCGGTGCAATTACACGGATCGAACTTAACTTGCTCGGCTTAGTTTTAGCGCCAGCTTACATAGGTGCGGTCTGGTTTCGTTTAGCTGGGGCCAGGGGTTTTTCCTCTGGATAAAGAGGTGAAAAGGGGAACCGTCAAGTCACTTCGGCACGCATAGCGCAACCTTCGCTAAAAGTTAATATTTTGATATGAAACTTATATGGCAAATGTCGACCGTAAAAAGGAAAATTTTTTGATATGCCATAAGCGATAACTGCGTGAATAACTGACTGAATTGGAAAAGAAAAAATTGCTTCTAATGGATCGGTGTGATGTCAGAAAAATCAAATCGGGCATAAAAATTTGAGAATGTTTATTTATTTATTTATTTTTTCAAATGAAACCACAATGGTAGAATACTACCATAAAATAGCAGATGTTCTAAGGAATCCGTGGATGTGCCCAAAAGCTATTTTTTCTGGATTTTTCTACTCTAGATGCACCAACAAATTTTGAGTCAATTTTTTTTCATGGAGTCGAAATATCACTTATGGGGTATAAACGTACTCAGACTTTTTCATGGATTCCAAAAATATAATAATATACGGTGGCTAATGTCAAACATTTTTTAGAGTCCCTTGGTTCTCGTATACACACTAAATCCCAATTTAATTTTTTACTCCCTTCATAATAAGATGGGGGTAGCAATGGGGTGTTAGAGGGGGTGGCTAGCGCCACAAAATTTTTTTGACACGTTTCGTTCTTGTGTATACACTAAATCACATTTTAATTTTTTTCTCCCTTTCATAGTAGTGTGGGAGCGGTATTGGTGGTGATAGTGGGGGGTGGCTGATTCCAAAAAAAAAATTGAGAACTTGACTTTTCGTACATGACTTAAATTGCAATTTTATGAACTTTTACCTGCTTGCTGTGCTTATTTACCCTTATTTACCCCATTTACCCCCGAACCCTTCAACGGAATTAGATCAAAATATAATCTAGTTCCAGATCTCGTTGTAATACATAAGTTTACCAAATTTCAAGTCAATATCATAAACTGTTCCAGAGTACACATGCGCACAAAAAGTTACAGACGACCGGCAGACAGAAAATTTTTCGAAAAAATTTGCGTTACTATACTTCCACTGGACGTGGGAGTAGTAAAAATGATCCGTTGACAGTGTTGACACCGGTTATTATGTAGAATTTTTAATAAGATAGTATTTGCAAAAATATGAAAAATCTCGCCATAGACATATGTACGGAAATACTTACAAAGAGAACTTGGAAAGGGAAAAATTCTTTAGAGTAGAAAAATTTAACAAAAAGGCCTATTGCAATTTCCCATCAGAACACCCAGACGCGACTTCGTGGACGGTCTAAACAGATTTTTATAGAATCAGAAACTATTTCAAGTAAACATCGTTCGTGATGAAAAACTTCATCAATAAGGTGTTTTCTTCATATTTTTTGCCAGTGCACCATGGGTGGCTCCAGGGAGGGCCCAGAGAATTTTTTTACCGAATTCCCTCCACAAACCTAAAAAATTTAAATTACATAATTTTTAAAAAACTTTTCAAACTTATTATTTTATTTTTTAATGAGGAATTGTATCAAAAACGTTCTTTGCAAATTTCTCGATAGATTAAACGGTGTCAAGAAAAACTGCGTTTAGCTTAATTTCAGGTTTTACCAAGTTGTTTTAGAAAGTTCAAAATATATTTAGGATATGGCATGATGAAATAGCACTGCCGTTACTTATTTAAAGAAAGTGAAAAGTTTGTATGAACTAGAAATTATAGAAAAATTAAATCGATTTGAAATTATGTTGCAAGATAATAGCAGCAAGTTAAGTGTATGTAAAATTGTTTATAAGACATTTCGTACGTACGATCATTGCGAAACTTAAAGCAATTGTTATCGTAATTATAAATTATGTTCTGCACTTTAATAAGAAACTGAAGCTACGAAACCATGTGTGTGGTCTATCGTAATATTGAATCTTACATTTTATTATCTAAAGCGAATGAGTGTGATTATTGATTGATAATAACTCAAGCACAATTATTATTAAATGGTTCATTTAAAATATACTTTCTGATGATTCTATATAGAATTTCATAGAAAAATATAAACAATATTTTCTAGAAAAACGTATTTTGTATGATTGAAAGTTCTCTGTTAGTTCTCGATGACTTTATTAACTATAACGATTAAATAAATGATCCGAAATTATTCAGACAAACTTTATTATATGCGGGTAAGTTAAATCCAATAAGCTCATTCAATGAATTTTATTTTTTTAAGTGGCTAAAGTAATATTTAAAATTATGCGATGCTGAAAATATCAACTTATTTCGATACATCGTTTTGAAATAAACGACTTTAAAAGAGTGAACTTGAAGCGCGGTGCAACCGGTCACCGGGTATGGAACGAAACGATGGAACTCGGTTGTGAGATCATCGAGTCTTTTTTCAGTGCCCTGTAGTTTAAACTAGATAATATATTTTATAATTCTTTTTTGATGATTAAGACGTCTCATAAATACTTGCTAATAATAATAATAAGCAAAACTTGGTACTAATTTGCCATCGGGTTTGTTGGATAATATATCGCTCTATTTTTTTTTACTTTTACTAAACCCCTTCTCAGTGCGTTTAAAATTTTTTGGTTTACGAATTTCGGATATAAAGAATGGACATACTTTCAAGCGAACTTTTTCATTATGTCAAAAATTAGGCGACCGAAAATAAAAGAAATACCGTTATGAAATTTGCAAAACAAACGCCTTTTCATAAGATACATCATTTGACCCAGGATAAAAAAAAATGTTTTAACCTCAATCTTTAGCAACACAAAAAATGGGCAAAAAATATTTTTGGGATTCTGACTTTTGAAACGGTAAGCGGGCAAACAAGCTTTATATCAGTAGTGAGGAAATGACAGAGGTTCGGTTCAGGAGCAGGAGCAGTGATCAGTGATCAGTGATCAGTTTAGGGGTGGGGGGCAATTAGTGTGGCGGGGGTAAATATGGTGGTGGGGGGCAATTAGTGTGGTGGGGGTAATTAGAATGGTGGGGGGTAATTAGATTAGTGAGAAGTAATTAGAGTGATGGGATGTAAGTATGGTGGTGGGAGGTAATTAGACTGATATGATGTAATTAGAGTGGTGGGAGGTAATTAAGGGGCGGGGCTTAGGGGATGGGGCGTTAGAGGGCGGGGCCTATGAAAGGTGGTGGTGGGGGGCAATTAGATTAGTAAGAAGTAATTAAAGTGGTGTGATGTAATTGTAGTGGTGTGATGTAATTGTAGTGGTGGGGGGGCAATTAGATTAGTAAGATGTAATTGTAGTGGTGTGATGTAATTGTAGTGGTGGGGGGGCAATTAGATTAGTAAGAAGTAATTAGAATGTTGTGATGTAATTGTGGTGGTGGGGGGCAATTAGGATGGTAATTAGATTAGTGAGAAGTAATTAAAGTGGCGTGATGTAATTGTGGTGGTGGGGGGCAATTAGATTAGTAAGAAGTAATTGTAGTGGTGGGAGGTAATTGTAGTGGTGGGGGGGCAATTAGTGGAATGATGGGTAATTAGAGTAATTGCATGATGGATAATTATTGTGGTGGGAGGTAATTAAAATGTTGTGATGTAATTGTAGTGGTGGGAGGTAATTGTAGTGGTGTGATGTAATTGTAGTGGTGGGAGGTAATTAAGGTGGTGTGATGTAATTGTAGTGGTGGGGGGCAATTAAAGTGGTGGGTGGTAATTAAAGTCGTGTGGTGTAATTGTAGGGGTGGGGGGTAATTGGAGTGGTGTGGTAATTAGAGTGATGGGATGCAATTAGAGTGGTGGGAGGTAATTAAAGTACTGTGGTAATTAGAGGACAATTACAGGTAATTTAAGTAAAAATAAAGGTATTGCAGTAAAAATAATGGTGATTAAAGCAATTATGGTCAATCCATCCGTCTAGTCGTTCGTATGCAGACAGTTAAATAATTCTCTATTATGTTGTATTGTCTTATTGCACTTTGTATTTTTTTTACGATGAGATAACAAACATTCATTCTTTATTTACCTGCCTTATCCTTATGCTGATAAACAATTGCGACCTATCTACATTATCTTTATACCGATCAACAATTATTTTACCTGTCTTATCTTTAGGGACATCTGTCTTACCCTATGCTGATTTATGAGATGTACATTTACTACCTGCCTGTCTTATCCACCGAGATTTTATCAGTGAATTTGTGAAAGGGAACATTTACATTGTTATTTCAGTACCTGCAGCGTACCCTCTTTATGGCTTTTGTGTACTTAACATCTTGACATCACAAGTGAGGAGAACGTGTTGCTGTTTATTTTAGTTTTTATTTTTTGAATTGAAACACATGATTTACATTTTCTTATATTATTTATTACCTATTCTGTCACATTACTATTTTCATACTATTTATTACCTATTCTACTACATTACTAACTAATTGTCTTTTTATTTTATCTTGCACCAAAAAATCCACCTTGAACTGATCCATCCAATGCATTATAGGTCAAGTAGGCATCGTGAAGTATAAGTGCATATACACGAGTTTGTTCGGGGAACTTTGTCTTTCGTGTTTCAAACTCTATTTTTATGTCAACCGTAGATGTCTTCAATGCCTCGGATTGGTGGCTACAGTCTATGACAAACAATGGATTTTTTCTGAATTCTTCAAGATCCATCATAGGTTCCCCCATGTCTCTACCATAATAACCTCGTTGAAAGCTCTCGTATGCATAATATACTGCGGAGTCCAGCTTTTTATCGAAATTTAAATTCCAACGCTCATATGGATATACTTCAGCATTTAGAAATAGTCGAATATTATTTATGTCTGCATGAATAAACTTTGTGGCATCTTTGGATCTATTATTGGAATTGGCATTGTTTTGAAAACCAATAATGATGTAACGAGGTCTCTCAAGACTGCTGGTGGTTTTAACAGCCCATACATCGGAAGAAGTATCACGCAGAATTGGTAGTTCATAAAGGTCCCACATACGGTAAACCATCTTAATTCTGGCATTATTACCGCCTGAATCAATTTTCTTCAACAGCTTAATTTTTTGTCTATCTTCAGGTACAATATGTCTAATCTTCCACTCAATTTTACTAATTTCTAGCTCTGCATCAACTTCACCAATATAAGAGTCTTTAAACGAGCGGGCTATGATTAAAATTAGTTCCTGCTTTGAATTTAAAACACCTTTTGTATAATCTTCCGCAAAACCCATGAGATATTTGAGAGGTAGTCTACCACTGAATACATGACTGGTAGTATCTAAAATACACTGCTTTTCTTCGGTGAGACCCCAAGCTGCAGTTAGTAGTGCTCTCGTATGTGTCTGCCCATATGATACCATAGTTTTCATTGTTGTGGTGATTCCAGGCTTTCTAACGACGGCCACTGACTCGCCACCCATTTCATATCTTATCTCATCGAATAGAAAGGCTAGTGCATTATTGGATAAATAACACCGCTTGGTGAGGTCACTAGGAGTAAACTTGCCTTCAATATATATGTAACTCTCTGCAATGTCAAGTATTAGGTCTTGGAAATTAATAGGAATGCGTACTGTATCAGAGTTTTTATAATATTGCGAACCATATGGCTTATACGTATGTTCATGTAAGCTAACAATTGACTGGTCAAAAACAGGTTCGTCGAACACTTCAAGTTTTTCACTAGACGTAATAAGCACCATTGTTAATTTTCTCGGACTTCTAATCCAACGGACTGAAGAAATGCACGATCCTTAGCTGACAATCTACGTCTGAACTGATCAAGATGCTCACGCTGAATGATTCGCTTTGCACGATTACGCTCCTTTTTATCATTGATTGCATTATATTGGAGACGGGGTCTTTGTTGATTGTATTGAAAACCTCCCATATTAAAACTGTTTCAATTCTAGTTTTACAATAATTTTTTCACCTCGAAAATTGACTAAATGTCCGTTGTCATCCAATATTCGCAGCGTAATGTTATCGATAAACTGACGTCCTTCAGGTCCAACAGGCAAATATATGATGTTGGCGGGTTCCCTGGTGAGCTTGTAGCCGGGCTCGACGTCTATATCAAATTCGAATATGGTATGGGATTTAAGAGCATTTAAATAGGCTCCAGAAATAATGTTACAATCCACCCGTATCATTCGTACTTTCATAATATCAACAGGGAGCGTTGATTCATGTCTTTTGTTCGGATGTAAATATATCGATTCAAATCCCAATAGACTTCCAATAGAATTTGGCTGTGTAAAATCAATTCCATATTTTGACCAAATTTCACACTTCAGCGTATTATTGTTGGCTCGCAGTTGGAATAATTTTTCTTTTTCTTCTTCTCTTTTATCATTCGGCATTGCTTTTAGTATTGTGCGATATATTTCATCAATTTCATATGCACCGAATGGTATATGGAGAGCTGTGAGAGCCATTTTCGATCCAGTTTTATAACAAAATCGATTATTCGTCTCGTCCACATTGAATATGGAGTTGTAGGAAT
The DNA here is from genome assembly GCA_963675555.1 of Leptura quadrifasciata. Classification (NCBI taxonomy): domain Eukaryota; kingdom Metazoa; phylum Arthropoda; class Insecta; order Coleoptera; family Cerambycidae; genus Leptura; species Leptura quadrifasciata. Next base: position 87,512,451 of record OY776675.1, read on the forward strand.
AAAATCCTGTTAATCCCAATCCATATCGACTACCAGTATTTAATTCAATGGGTGGATAAAATTCTGCACTAAGCACACTTGTGTGACTCGACAGAGTAAAAGTGTACGACATAACTGATGAATTTGAGCACTGACCTATGAATTTATTGTGATTTACAGCAATCATCGTGGATTAACTTTCTCATCTTGTTGGGTGACGGTGTCTCATTATTTGATACTACATTTATATCACGTACTTTACAGTAACAGCAGAATACTTTTCGAGGCGATGGTCCATCATTAACATCAACGTCACTTGCGTTCTCATTAGAATAATGCTCTTGACAGTATTGGTATTTTAAAATATCGATATCACTCTGGAGATGTCTGGGTAGTTTATCCCATACTAATGCAATTTCATGTGCGGCACAACCAATCATTACTTCTTTAGGCATATCTGCGAGTTGTTGTTTACTCATTTTCAACAAGCTGCGTAGTCTAGAGAATGCGATTAATGAATGACCCATTCGCTTAATGCTTTCTTGATCCATAGCAGGAGTCATAGATGTCATTTCCATAGCGTCTTATGTCTGCTTTGTAGAAAGAAACTTTAAACACAAATGACCACACCAGACTGTGTTGAAATTTTGCTGACGATCATAATTATAGTAGATTTTGTTGGTAGAATTTGAGCCTTTGCGCAAGTACAGAATTAGTTCCTTAGGTGGAGGTAAATCACCAAAGCTATCAAAATATGTGACTGTATTGCCAAGTTTTTTAAATGCCACCCAATGTGTACCAGGACCATCTATACTATCCAAATTTATGATTACATATTCATTATGTCGCGGTCCTGAATTTGGTAGATTGTTGCGCATAAATATACCTCGAAAATATGGTACTTTCAGCTTCTCAGTATAATATTTCAGATCTATATCGGTGAGAGGTTTTCGAGGTAGGATGTCTAGTAGTTTTTTGAACTTTGTGGTTTTAGATAAAGTCCTAATCCTTTGCGATACGGTTTCAAGTATAACCCTTTACCAGTTTTTCCTATTGCAATCGCTTCCATTTGTCTATTATGTCGATTTTTTTCGGCCAATTCTTCTCTGCTCGTTTTAACATCATTTACAGCCTTAGCTATACCCGCCGCAGTGCCAGCCAAACTACCTAATGCAGATAATCCAGCAAAAATAGGTATTAAAGGTAGAATTCCACCAACTTTCGGGATTGGTATGATCCTAGGTGTACGAATATTGCGTTTTCCTCCAGCAGCCCTCAGGTGACGTCGCGCTGCTTGAAGTGCAATGTACGTCATTTTTCTTGGGTCCTTAGCTATAGACCGTTTGTCATCAACTTTTCGTAAGTCATCGCGCACTTTACGAACTATTCCTGCACCAAATGCTATCTTTTTAGGGTTCTTCTTTTTAATATTTTTTCTTTTTTTAGAATGAGGTACAATTGAGTCACATCCCATACCAAGACGCTGTTTTCCCTTCATTATAGATGTAACTAGCCAAGCAGCGGCTTTTTCTTTTAAACTGGCGTCTTTTGATTTAACTCGTTTCCACGCAGTTTGTTCAAGTTGATAGTCTGCTTTGTGGCGGGCTGCTAAATCACTCCTGTTTCGATCGTATGCAATGTCGTGTTCCTTACATGCAGCGTCAAGTTTGTTTATGCCCGAATCACCTCGCGCTAATCTTTCTTGTAATTTGGTGCCTGGACCACAATACTGGTAACCACCTGGTAAATGTAGTTCAAATGGAAGCTTATTTATAAGGGAATTTACTACCCCCCTGCCAGCCTTTAAATGACGGCGATTTTTACTTGTGCACTGCTTGACTGACAACATTTAAATAACGATTGTATGATGTGCATTCATTTATATAGTCCTCAACCGTGCTACAATGCGCATCGTGAAGCAGAGACAGAAGTTTTCTATAGACAATTTAGATGAAAAAGTTGGAAGTGGGTTACAAGCCGAACCGCGCCATGGTCCGTTACTTCCCTCAACTATTCGCGGACTATTAATCGGTCCAAGTGCGTGCGGCAAAACAAATTTACTTATATCTCTACTTACTCACCCCCTCGGATTACGTTTTGCAAATATATACTTATATTCAAAGTCTCTTCATCAGCCCAAGTATGAATATTTACGCAAGATATTAGAACCTATTAAGGGACTAGAATTTTACACCTTTAGTAATAATGCAGAAATAGTGCAACCGTCCGACGCTGAACCTGATTCTGTATTTATATTTGATGATGTTATATGTGAAAAACAAGATGTAATTCGTGCATTTTTCTCAATGGGACGTCACAAACATGTAGATTGTTTTTATCTAGCACAAACATATTCCCGCGTGCCAAAACAACTGGTAAGAGACAACAGCAATTTCATAGCAATCTTCAAACAGGACAATATGAATTTACATCACATTTTCTCTGATCATGTCTCGCCAGACGTATCTTTTAAACAATTTCAAGATATGTGTGCAGAGTGTTGGAAAGACAAATATGGGTTTCTTGTGATTGACAAAGACAGAGAGGTGAATGAAGGCAGATACAGGAAAGGACTTGATAGTTTCATATATACATAAAGCACCATAATTAGAACATTAGTCGATCTATAGACAGCGCCGAGATTACATCAGTGAAATTAAATATTGGCAATGAAGGACACCAGTGAAATAAATTTGAAACGTCAACTAGTTGAAGCTACTGATTCTATACGTAAAAAATTTAACTCGTTGAAAAGTAAGAATGTAAATACTCGGTTATCTCTCGAGAAATTGTATGAGCCCATAACAAAACCTTTAAAAGTTATATCATCCGCTTCAGAGGTAAAATTACACAATCAGCCAACTACAGAGATACAAAAACCTACACAACCGCAAGAGGGTGTAAAAGCGGCATCTGAAACTAGTGACGAAGAAAGTGCAATTCAAACATATTTTATGGACACACCGCCGAGATCATCGTTAGATTCAGAAAATTTCCTTAGCAGTGAAGAAAAAGAATGTGATGTAATCAAGCAACACCTAGAAAATCTAAAGTCTGGTGATCATAAATATGATACTGTGTATGGTGTACGCCTAGATCCTCAAACAGCCAAGTTACAAATGGGTGATGCCGAGATACACTTTTCTAGTGGAAATATCACATTGTCGCGTAGTAACAAGGAGCTGGGGACGTATCCCGGTAGTACTAAGTTGTATGATATAATATTTATGAAGTATCCATCATTTCTGCGCCGTGATCAAGTCACTATTGATGACGAAGAGTGTCACATATATAGAGATATATTAAAAAAGACAAAGGCGGCATATAAGGATTTTAATTTCAAGCAGGGTTTAAATAAAAACAAATGGAAAAAGTTTAATGAACTCATAATGCCACTAATGTCTTCTACTGTAAATACGAGATCCAGAACTGGTTTGGGTTTTCCACACATACCTCTTCAAAAATTATATAATAGTAGAGGCGTGGATTATGTCTATTGGAATAAACCGAAAGAACTGGTGGATCGTTTGCGACTGCTGTATAGTTCAAAAATGGCAGGTAACAACAATGTCGACAACGAAATAGTTAGTTTAGTCGAGGAACTTCGGGAAGAAGAAATAATATATTAGCAAAATGACTTCCTCCATAACTAGTATATAAAGCATCGAAATGTTGAAATTATCTCAAATGCAAAGAGAAATGGTAGGTGTAAACACAATTGACAAGTTCGGGAGACGAAGAAGTGCCTTAAATAAGTCAATGATTGTACGTGGACCACCAGGCGTTGGTTTTATTGTAACCGTAGACAATCACTTTGATATTCAAAATAAACGTTTAAAAAATATTGGAGAGCCAGTGGATAATCGTGATGGTGTAACTCGTAATTATGTAGAAAAATGCATGAAAGAGTTACATAGTGCCTTTTTCGAGAACCAACAGACTTTTGTACACAACAAAATTACCGAGATGATTAATGAAGTGCGACAGTATATCAACACAGAAATTTCAGATGTTAAGAAATTAGTTGAAGACAATACCAATGCAATAGAGAAGGTATTCAGCACTATTCAAGAATCCCGTCTGATAAGCGCACCTTCACAAACCAAATCACTTGATGTTAAGATGGTGGGAGTTGATAAACAGCAGATGATGGATGAAATTGCTGACACCGCTGCTGCATTGGGACATATTAAAAATAAAAAAGGATTAACTATAAACAAAGTCCATTAGTATATTAGAAGAATTGACTTATTAGAAATTAGTTTACTTGTGAACACCTACCAGTCAGGTACTTTATTATGGAGTCCAGTATTATAAAAAGAGCAGTCGTTGAGGAGCTACACAAACCAGTTCGTAAAAATTTCCGTAGAAGGAGAACAATAATAAAAGGGTATGGCGATTTATGGCAGATGGACTTGATTGAGATGCGACCATATGCTCATGATAATAAAGGATGTCACTATATTCTTGTCGTGATAGATTGCTACTCCAAATATGTGTGGACTAGACCTGTAAAAAATAAAACTGGTATTGAAATTACAAAGGGCATGAGAGATGTATTGGAAGAATCAAACTACTCACCTAAAAATCTCCAAAGTGACCAGGGTACAGAATTTTATAATAAAACATTTTCCACCCTAATGAAAAAATACAATATAAACCATTACTCCACATATAGTACAAAAAAAGCAGCAATCGCTGAGAGAGTAATAAGGACACTAAAAAATTGGCTTTATAAAGAATTCTCAGCTAGAGGCAAATATAAATGGGTTGACATTCTGCCTAACATTACAATAATGTACAATAATAAAGTACATCGCACAATTGGTATGAAACCTTCTGATGTGAAACCAACCACACGCATAAAAGCTTATGATCACATTAAGATTGCTTTAAAACCTAAGTTTCATATTGGCGACATAGTTCGAATAAGCAAATACAAAGGTATATTTGATAAAGGATATACACCTAACTTTTCAACTGAGCTGTTCAAAGTCTTTAAAGTAAATGTAACCTACCCCAGGACTTATTTAATCGAAGATATGCAGGGTCAACCGATAAAGGGAGGCTTTTATGAAATGGAATTGCAAAAAGCTAAGTATCCGGATGTGTATCTGGTGGAGAAGGTTTTAAAAAAGAGAGGAAAGAAGATTTTTGTGAAATGGCTCGGACTCCCAAATAGCCATAATACTTGGATCGATAAAACTTCTATAGTATAATATTTTCATGAATTTGTGTAATTTTTTATAACTTTAAATGTTTATGAGTAGTATGATGAAATAAATAATAAAAACACAAATGACTGGTTTTAATCTTATATTCTCTAAAATAATACATAATATACGTTTGGAAATATAAAATCCTCTAAAAATAATACAATAATATACTTCATCTATTGTTAATACAATTGTAGAGGAGGCGTGGCTTAGTTACTATGATAAAGATATGCGTGAACCTATGATGGATCTTAGCGAATTCAGAAAAAATCCATTGTTTGTTATTGATTGCTCTCGTCAACCGGACGCAATTAAATCATCCACTGTCGACATAAAAATAGAATTTGAAACACGTAAAACGAAGTTCCCCGAGCAAACTCGAGTATATGCTCTTATACTTCACGATGCTTATTTAACGTACAGCGCATTGGATGGTTCAGTCCAGAACGGCTTTATTGGTGCTAAGTAGAAGACTATAATATGGTGCATTTAAGTAGTACATTTCCTACTTTGATCATTGACTTACAAAGTTTTCAATATAATGACAATGAGTTTATAGTGAAAGAATTGGCTGCTGTCTGCTGTAACACTAAACAACAAGCACATTATATTTTCAAACCACCATATACATTCTCATTTAGCACGTGGTGAAAAGGTGCAATACCAGTGGTTGGAAACAAATTTCCATGGTTTAAAATGGAGTCATGGATATATTCAACTGGAAAAATTGCCACTAATCTTTGAACGACTTTGTCAGAATGCTGTTAACAACTATCGACATAATTTACAATTAAACAATGTAATAATACTATGCAAAGGTGTGACGAAGAAGAATTTCCTACTACAATATCTGCGGTGGAATAAAATTTTAGTTCTTAATGACTATTCACCGCCTCTACCTAACCTTAAATCATTGACTATACCAGAATGTCTGGAACATTATCATTATAATAATTGTCATTGTGCTCTCGCAAATGTTCACTTTCTTTACAAATGTATTGTAGATTTAAATATAAAATTGGAATAAAAACTCTTTAGGTTTATTAAGGTATATCTTTTAGTTATGTAATCAAGAATAGGTAATAAAATACACGTATTATTTTAATATTTGTTTTATTTCTAATCTCATCGTAGTACGAAAATACAAAGAAAAATTTTAAGATACTATAATTGTATATTGCATAATAAAATAATACAATAATTGTTTATATCTAATAATAAATACAACACATAGAATTATTTAACTGCTTGTATCATCATCAGACTGGTCCAGTTGATATTTTTCAATAAGTTCCTTAGGCAGGTACTTCACTATGTCATATAGAAGGTGTCTTAGTTCTATTCTAACCATATGCTTACAAAATTCGTTCAAATTTAAAAAGCCTCTTGAATATTTGTAACATAGATTTGCACCAGCAGCATACATCCTGCAATCTTTTTCAACGCGTCTTGTTTCTTCAACATCGTAGAAGACATTTGTATCATAAACTAATGAATGCTGCGAATCCTTGATTAAGTCACTTAGTTCACAAGACAACCTTTCAATGGCAGATTTAATGTCTTCTGCCCGTACCCACCGTTGAGCTGAATATTGCATCCACATTGTGCCAGTTGGACTAAACTAAAAAAATAAAAAACAAACATATTAATCATACATATTCAGAAAGGATAATTTTTTTATCAACTTACACAAAATGTGATGATGAAAATATATTGTAGAAGTCCATTTGTTATTATTTACTATATAACAATTATTTCATATATTTGCAAGTGAATCAACAATATTACTCCCAGCATACTTTCAACTGTATTCCATTTACTAATATAAAATTAAAATTAATAACTAACGCAGCCATGCTCTTTACTAATATAAAATTAAAAATTAATAACTAACGCAACTATACAATATCTCAACTAACAGCCAAAACGTAACATTACACTGGGTTTTGCACCGTTATACACCGGAGAACTCTGACCTAGATATGTCAGTGTGTATTTACCAGATAAATTGATTTTACTCATAAGATCCTCACTCACAATTTCAACAACTCGTTTTGGTAGAAATGATTTGAAAGATGTAATTGTGCTTTCCTCAAATAAATGTACTACTATTGATTTTCCAAATCGCGTATTGACAGCAGAAATTTTCTTAATGATATATGGTTTATGTAAAATTAATGATGAAATAGACTTTTGTTCTAAGACCTCTGTAGATTCATTGATCATTGCATTAAGTGCAAATAAGTCGTAATCAGAAATTGCCATAATTAAATCGAATGTATACAGTGAAAGAATTACAGAAAGTAATATAAAATATTGCTCACTTGAAATAATTCGGATAGTTGCACAACACTCACTTGTTAGCTCTTGACTTATCGGCGATAGGTTTTAATTGTGTGATGCAGAAGCATTGCATTCTATTTATATTAGTAGAGTCATCCCCACCACTACGATTACATTAGGCCACTCTAGTTACCCCCCACCACTACAATTACATCACAACATTTTAATTACCTCCCACCACAATAATTATCCATCATGCAATTACTCTAATTACCCATCATTCCACTAATTGCCCCCCACCACTACAATTACCTCCCACCACTACAATTACTTCTTACTAATCTAATTGCCCCCCACCACCACAATTACATCACGCCACTTTAATTACTTCTCACTAATCTAATTACCATCCTAATTGCCCCCCACCACCACAATTACATCACAACATTCTAATTACTTCTTACTAATCTAATTGCCCCCCACCACCACCTTTCATAGGCCCCGCCCTCTAACGCCCCCATCCCCTAAGCCCCGCCCCTTAATTACCTCCCACCACTCTAATTACATCATATCAGTCTAATTACCTCCCACCACCATACTTACATCCCATCACTCTAATTACTTCTCACTAATCTAATTACCCCCCACCATTCTAATTACCCCCACCACACTAATTGCCCCCCACCACCATATTTACCCCCGCCACACTAATTGCCCCCCACCCCTAAACTGATCACTGATCACTGATCACTGCTCCTGCTCCTGAACCGAACCTCTGTCATTTCCTCACTACTTATATCTATGCACAATTTCAAGTCGATAGCATATGTAATACCTGAGAAACTAGGCACTGGTGGACAATTAAGTCTCAATATAATGGTTTGTTTTATATCTTTTAATTCTGAATTTAAGAGCTTCCTTTGTGAAAGATATACAGCAAGTTATAACCCTCCCTGGCGGAAGGTGGCATTATTTTGTGGTCTTGGAAGCAATTGGGTTTTTAACATGTAACCGTCGTGAATTGTACCACGTTATAAGCCTTCCGAGGCCACAAAGCAATACTGCCTTCCACCAGGGAGGGTTATAAACTGATTATATATATTCATGAACCACAAAACATAACACACATTTCAACTTAATATCCTAACAGGAAATAATACAGCTTGCAACTTCACAAAGGAAACTCTAAAATTCAGAGCTCCTCCGTCGACACATGCTATCGCTGCCACATCTCGCACCCTCGTCCCAAGCTAATGCTCGTTGACTTCTGCACCTTTAGTGGAGCGAAAACGATATAAAATTGTGTCAAAATTTTTTTTTGAGGTATAACCAGATGAAACCTTCGTGATATCATTAGATAGGTTACTGAACATCCGAAAAAGTCATTTACGACTTTTTTTAACGGTACCGATTCTTTTAAAATTGAAAAATGTGTAAAACTTGTGAAAATTAAAAAAACGTAGTTTTTATACTTCGCCATATCTTCGAAACCGTATTACAAATTTTAATGAACTTTTTTTTAGTTTGAAAGCAGACACATAAGCGCAGGTGACAGCCTAAAACTTATATACATTTTTTTTTATTACAGAAAATAAAAGACAATCTGATAGTTTCGTTTACCTGGTAATGACTTTCATGAATTGAAAAACTTTTTTATTTAAAGGAATTTTGCCATGGTATATACGTAGAATTAAAGAAATAATATTAGAAAAGTTTTTAAAACAAAAATCAACCTTCTGTGGTAAATAGTTTTGTACTTATCGTCATTTAAAATTATTAATATTCGCGCGTGCGATGATATCGCACCGTGCCGTGCTCTCAATGAATTCGGAAGGCATTCTTGGGATTGCTAAGTTTGCTCTTCTACACTAAAATTATTGTATATTCCTGGAGTTCTATGCAAAACTTGCATTTCATTTTCAAAAACTTAATTTAGTTTCACATCAGAATTTGTTTCTGTATAACTCGACGGATCTGAGTTCTCATTGTCAGTGCAAAGTTTCTACTGCGCGATCGACGGTACTTTACAGTTTTGACTAATTTTCGACTTATTACAAGCCTTCATATTTCTTGCTGAAATATATTGACGGGGGTAATTTTTATGGTACTTTGCATCATAGGCGAATAAATCCTCATAATTATATAGCTTGGAAAATAGTAATGTCCTCTCTTTTTTTGGCAGTTTTAATAATTTTTTCGTGTGTATTCATACCGGTGCCCGAAGAAGAAATATTACAATACAAGAAGCAAAGGCCGTCTCGTCAGTGCGAGGTAGGCATGTGACTAAATAGTCAAGTGATCCTCGTGTCGGTCGTCACATGCCTACCTTGCACTGACGAGAGCCAACAGCTCGAAACTGCAGTCTGCAAGTGGTATGTGACGACTGGCACGAGAGCTCCTTTAAGTAGGATCAGTCTTTCGGCTGGTGTTTGTTGCAATCGAAGCATTAGCGTTTTGATGGTAATATGCAACTATTACACTTAACGCGCCAGGCTTGTAACTTGTAATTCAGGGCTCGGCGGGGCACATAGCCCGGAGAGTAGCTGTTGGTTGCAGTCTGGTTACGTTCCTTATAGTAAAATAAGGATTTTATAGAGGAGTTTGCGACTAAAAATATGTTTTAATATTCCGCCGTCTAAAAGCACATTTGAACTAATTTATTTTTTTCACACATTTTCAGTAACTATCTGTTGTTAGTGACACTACTTTTAAATATTGCTTTATAATAAACGGTTGTACCGTTCATTAGAAAATACCTTTACTTTACATACTGTACTATAATTATACCAAGGGACTAAGTGCATTTTTTGTCACCGAGTGTGAAGGATATTGATCCTTCACACTCGGTAATTGTACGGGAGGAATTAAAAAGCACTTCTGTTTCGTGGTATATTGTTATAAACTATTTAATTTTTTTGCACTGCACGCTCTAACAGTGCGCTACTTCTACTGTAAAAATTATTTTCAAGGAGTAAAGTTTAGATCTCTTTTACTCATCGAGAGACAGAAGCCACTTTCTACATTTTAGTCCTCGAAAATGACAATTAAATTAGCATTTTTAGACCACAGAATACTAAAACATTGTTTTTGTGATGGGAAATGCTCAAAGATAATTTTTTTATTTTCCATTGTGGTACAGGTGCACAGAAAAGTTTCTACATGGCTCATTAATTTTCTCTTTATTAATAACAATAAATATTTAAGTATTATATACAAACATTAATAAAGTCTGCACATTTTCTGGTGTTCTAAATACCTACGTATTTATTATTCAAACTACACTTATATCAAATTATACCACAGCGCTTATATGTTCTTGATAGCTAATTCGGTTATTTACTGATATTTCGTCTTTTGTGTCAACTAAATACGCTTAACCCACAATACTTCAAGATGTTCTGTATCTCTATGTCACCGAAGTTTTGTTTGTAGCTGGTACATATAAACATAAAATCGCGTCGCGATTACAGTTTGTACGGTCTTGTACGCCGCCTAGACTAGTGTGGCTTTTATGTTATTGACAGGACGATGTAATTCGATTACTTACAAATTTGCTCGCGATTGACTGGTGCCTGCAAACTCTTAAAGGGTGAAACTTGATTAAACACTATTTAAACAATTGATTTCTGCCAAATTTGCAATTCGCTTCTCTTCAAATAATTGCACCGCACAGCCCTATATAATGGGCACTCGTTTTCAAAAAAACAAAGAACGAAGAAGAAGAAATTAGATGAAGATTCAAAAATATTTGTTCTATGACCCCAAGAAAAAAATAACTAGGTATGAGTTTCTGTAGGTGATGGTTCAATACAGTCATCTAAAATTTCTATGTATATCTTGTACAGCAATGAATAATTTTTCGAATCAAATTAGTCAAGACAAAAAGACTGCACGCTAAGATTAATGTTTGACGATTTGACGTTTGATGATAAATCAAAGCAAATTTTAAAATGTTGATTTAATTACTCGACTAGAACTAAAGGAAAGCTCTGTTTTAGTAAAAGTTGACGTAGGAGATAGTCTCCAGTCTACGCAGACTGTAGTTTTGAACATTATTCCCGATGCATACAATCGTCGCACTGTTTCGCAGAGTTTCAGAGAAAGTCAAAATTATTGTTTATAATACTGCATTTACACATACGCGCTCGTGTTTCGCCTCCTCATTCGCCGACATTCGCGAGGCAATCGTACGTTCGTCCCAACAATGCGAATAACCGTTTTCACACTGGGCGAGTTTCAGTTCAAGCCGAGGCGAATGGACAACGACGACGGCGACGTGGAATTATGTACTTATTTATATATAAAAAAATAACTACTGCCTTACTTTATCCCTGTTTTATATGACAGAAAATGTTAATAAACACATTATATTAATTGGGCCAATAAATTATTTTTACTTGCTTTTCTTTAACTCACAACGTATTTTAATGCTTGCCTTCAAATCTTGCATCCTTTATTTAACAGACTTCCTAACATAATCAATTGATGAAATTTTGCACAGTTACTAAGATCGGATGACAATATAGTATTTCACCGTTACTTTTGCGAATATCCACATGTAGGGGGCGCGGGTATGAAAATTAAATATTTGTCTTCAAATCTTGCAACCTTTATTTAACACCCTTCTTGACATAATCAATTGATGAAATTTTGCACAGTTACTAAAATCGTATGACAATACAATATTTCACCGTTACTTTGGCAAATATCTGCACGTAGGGGGTGCGGGGATGAAAAATCTGCAAAATGGAGGAGCAAGAAAGCCAAGGAGAGAAATCAAAACAAATCGTTAAGAGACGAATTTTATTGAGCGTTCTCTAGGGGAGTAAACCCCCGTGTGACCCCCGCGCCCTCACCCTCAATTTAACCCAAATATATACTGTTATCTTTGAAAATCTAAATTAACCTACTAATTACCCTTAGGCAATATATGATAATAATTTAATTAGTATGTCAGTATATGTATCATTTTTATGTACGCGTGATTGAAGGCAATATGTGTATAACGAATCCACCCCTTTCATACAATCGTGCGGCTTACAATCATACAAAGTGCGCACGCTTTGCTTTTCTTGCAGTCGTACATTATTATTTTTTACTTTTTAGTACTTTTATTTTTTTTTTCTTCCCCTATTAAAAACGGCGAAAACTTGGACACAGATTTCTATGACATTTTTCTTTATATTTAACTTAATGAACACGTCTTAGCATTTAACGGTGTTAACAGCCTGTATATATTGAGTTTATTTTTTTTTTCAAAATTTGTGGAGATATGTCTCTCTTGAATTTAAAATTTGTTGATAAGGGTTTTTAAGATCGTGGAATGTAAATTAATTACATAATGTTTTCAGGAATGTTGGTGACAAGAATATGTGGATCCAAACTGGCCTAATTATTATTACCCTAATCAAACTATCTGACGAGACATGCGAACTACGTAAAAATTCATATACCTTCTATTCAACGGTAAGAGTTCTATACTTATACATGGTATGTAAGGATATAACTCCCGGCAGTAATCTACGTAGTGAAATTGTGACTATGTTGAATAATACCACAATCAAATACATCGAAATATCCAACAGTAGTCTTCCGGAGATAAACCAGGATCTTTTCTTCTCCTTAAATTTAACCGAACTAAGGATACGACAAGACAACGTTCAAATGATTCAAGAAAAAGCCTTTGAAAATTCGAATATTTCCACACTCATTCTAGAAGATAACCAAATTAGTAAAATTAAGCAGAGATGTTTTAATTCCTCTTCAATTTTTGTACTTAGTTTAAAAAATAATACTTTGAGGAATATTTTGATACATAATTTTCTTGGATTAATTGGCTTAAGAAAATTAAATTTAGAAAATAATCAAATTGTTGATATTCAACCAGAATCCTTCGATCAATTAATTTGTCTTGAAGAATTGAATTTATCTTTTAACAAATTAAACAGTATGCCCACAGGTGCGTTTAAAGCATTAAAACATTTGCGAACAATTTATTTGAATAACAACCTTTTTACAGCATTTAGCACAGATATATTCTCCCAATGTAATGTTTTGCAAGACTTATATATTCACAGTAATTATCTAACTAATATAGATGCTGAGTCCTATCCCCGTTCTATTATCTATATAAACGCTAGCAAAAATCATTTAACTTCTTTTAATTTTTCGAATTTAATATTTCTAGACACTGTGGATTTAAATTCTAACAAATTAACGAAGACCAAGGATTCTCTGAATAATTTGCCTTGCCTAAAATATTTATATTTAAATTACAATTACTTAGGATACTCTATAGGTGATGAATCCTTTCAAAACTTGAAAAATTTAACTATTCTCGAAATAGATAAAAATAATTTAAATCAATTTGATTTTAAAATTATCAATAACTTGGACAAACTTAGGGGTGTATCTTTAGCTGAAAATTACTTAACCAGTTTAGATTTTTCTGATATTGTAACTCATCTCAGCCTACTTAATCTAACCAATAATTTATTGTATGAGGTAAAAAACTTATCTAAGTTGAAAGATTTAACAAAATTAGAACTCAGTAGCAACAATTTTCGGGACATTAATTATAATATGTTTGAAAACATGTCCAATTTAAAAATGATATGGCTACAGAATAATTCAATAAGCTCTCTTGAATTGGGTTGTTTCAGAGACTTAAGAAGTTTAATGCAGCTTGATTTAAGTTACAATAAAATTACTAAAGTATTACCCGGAGTATTTAGTGGATTGAAGGATTTAAATGTGCTAGATATTAGCCATAATAATTTATCTAATTTTGACGAGGACATTTTCCACAGTATCACTCGTCTGAAATATTTGAACATTGCTGACAATCATTTAAGTAATACCAACGTTAACCGAATGTTATCACATATGCCATGGTTAGCAGAAATAAATTTGAGTGGAAATAACTGGTCTTGCATGTCGTTAATTAATATTAAACGCGAAAATAAGTATGTCACTTTAACTCACGGTAAATCATTCAACGTCAGCAACGTGTTTGGTATAGCTTGTAACAATACAGATGGCACTGTTTATTACGAGAAAAGTCAATACTTAACAGATATGTCAAAGTTAATGAATTTTACCATGAATTATACTAAAGAGATTTCTTATAAAATGACTGTAAATAATGCAATTTTAATTATATCGTTAATATTATTTTTTGCCAGACTAATTTATGTTAAATATTCTTCTTCTATTGCTGCACATATGCAGTTCGTTTATAAGCCTACAGGTGAACAGGAAATGCAACTCATATGATTAGCTTAGGGTTTTAAACATTGGTAGTGCTTGTTTAATTGATGTTTTTTAAAATTGTATAATTATAATTTTTCAACATGCAGAAGGTATTTAATTTATTTTTAAGTTATTTCGTTTTATACTGTAAAAGGTAGATTAAAAAATACAAATATTTGTGATCTTTTTATGTTCTAAGAATTCGTTTAAGATACCTATCACTTTTATCCTTTTCTGATCATCCTACATGAATAATACTGCAGAGAAACGAGACACGAACACACGAGAAAATTAGACGCATGCTATATTAGTTGCTTTTGTTCGTGCATGAACACTAATCACTGTTAACGTGAACATAATCTGTGTTTTACGAATCATGATCATGACGTCATGTAAATCGAACGAACGCATCACTACATAAACTTGTGATTCAAAATTCAAATACGAGTTCAAGCTCTTTATCCGCCAGAGTGCACCAGCTCTACTCGGTTGTTTGTCCATCAATGTCAATACGAAACAATATGTCTTTGAATAAACAAAGTTAATTTGGGATGTAAAATGAAAATTTGTGCTGTGTACCAAAGTGCTCTAACACAGTTGGACATTTATTTCCTAAAAATGACCGTTTCCGACAACTATATGATAAATCTGGTGTTTTAAAATTGCAATCTAGGTATATCTTCATCTTCAAGTGTACTAACTAAAATATTGTCATGATTGATTAATCTAGAATAAAAGAGGATTTATAAACAAAAAATTCAATAAGTTCATACATGTAATTAAATACCTTTCAACTAAATCAGCCTTTTTTTTCATGAACTCTATAGCACCTCTTTTTCTCAGCTCCGCTTTTAAAGTTTTAAACGATTTAATGACCAACTGCCGTAATTATTTTTATCAGTTTGGCTCATTTCTATGAATGAGAGGTTGGGAAACTCTCGGAAGTCGGGAAATTTAAACTATGTAAAGGTTATATATGATACAAGTGAAGAAAGAAATTAAACCGAGTCGCATGGCGTCATCTATTGGATATATCAGGAACTGGCTTGGATTATTCCTCATTCTTTTTATCAATTTAGCTCATTTCTACGAATAAGAGATTGGGAAACTCTCAGAAATCGGGAAATTTAAACAATTTCAAAGTTATAATATAACTTTTAAATTGTTGTTTAATGTCATTCTCAATTTGTATCATATATTATATGATACAAATTGAGAATGACATTAAACTGAGTACGCATGGCGTCATCTATTGGATATACTAGGAACTGGCTTGGATCGTTCCCCATTGTGTATGCAAAAATATTGTTTATGTTGATATGGCAAGAAGCAGCGTACGTCCAAAAGATGTATATTTTATATCATATATTTGTCCATATGTTATATAAATATACATAAATATGCACTCAGATATCAGATAGGTAGTACAAACTTATTGTCTTATAGGCGTTTGAAAAATATATGCCCTATGGACATTGGAAAATTCGCAGGACGTCGATTTTAGGTCCAGCGCCTTTACCGAAGACATCCAGGGGACTCACAGCGTTACAAATCGAAACGTCCATAAAATGATCCATTTCAGGTAGTAAAATTGGCTTTATGAATTCATCAGTAACAAAATAGTTTTCCCCATATTAGGTGGGCAGGTAGCAGTTACTAGTAAGGTAAGGATCGCATCCGCTAGCAGTTGCGTACTTGACTAGGAGCGTACGATATAATACTAAATGGCGATACCGAAACTATTCTAATAAATTGCATATTATAGTCCAAGTAAGGACTTCCCAAGACATAAAAAACGCAACAAAAACTTTACGACATAATTATTATCGCCGCGGGCCACGGCGGCATGTATCGGGAACTTATTACTTGAACTTTAGATAAACATTGTACGACTGATCATCGAACGTACAGGTGCGACTCCGCGAGTCCGGCGCATTATCCTAACTCTGAAAATGAAACGCATTAAAAATTCGATTTTTCGAAAAGTATGCCCAAATATAGCACGTAAGCTTAAATCAGGTCTGAATTTGGCTTGATTCAGGCTTGCATCTGTAAGGTGGCTATGCAAGGCTACATCACATGTTTGATGTAGATGTGAACTGCAAGACTGAAATTTGAATTTGGCTTGAATTGAGCTTGCAACTGCAAGATTGCAATGCAAGGCTCCAACATGATTGATGCAGGCCTGAATTATAAAACTGAATTCTACAAGTACATTGCAACCTTGAAACAAGCCGAAAAATACGGCCGTACAATTCGGTGAATTTCGATTTCTCTCATTTCTAAATTGCTCGCGAAGATGACTAATCTGGGAAAGTTTCATAAATGATTGCGTTCATCATGGTGACTGATCAGGTAGCGCTCACTGATCCCATGCTTAAACTACGCTTCTTGTACTGCCCTCATTGGCTTGTGATCAAATGACGTAATGAACGAGTCCATCACGCGGTAGCACTAACTAAGCGATCACGTATCATTACGTCATTTGATCACAAGAAGCCAATGAGGACAGTGCAAAAAGCGTAGTTTAAGCAGAGAGTTGGAATAGACTTCCAACTCTCTGAGTTTAAGCATGTGATCAGTCTGATCGCTCACCGTTATGAACGCAACCAATGGTCGTATTCATCACGCGGTAGCGCTAACTGAGCGATCACGTATCAGTATGCAAGAAGCCAATGAAGACAGCGCAAGAAACATAGTTTAAGCATGTGATCAGGTAACGCTCACTGATCACATGCTTAAACTACGCTTCTTGCGCTGTCCTTATTGGCTTCTTGCATAATGGTCGCATTCAGCGGACGTAACAGTTGTGTAACTGTAGCGCAAACGTACAGTGATGGATACGCTACTTTCTCAACATGTTAAGTAGCGGTTGCCATTTTTGGTATCGTAAAGCATTTGTGCTACAAGTTGTGAGCGGTAAGCGGTGCTTGGAAAATTTAATAAATAAATGAAATGAATACCAACGCAATTTATTATATTAGCGGCTCTGCTAATTCTAAACCGATCTGGCCAACTACATTAATATAAAAATTATCTGCTTCCATCATTTCAATTATATTCATTATATTATTCATTTTAAGTTCTGCTCACATGTATAACTAACCTAAAATAATCAAAAGAATTATAAGGTTCAATAAAAAGGTACAACTTACCATAAGACACTTCCTTTGTAAAATTATTTTCAAATTATGAAAAATAAACACATATATTTCGACATTTGACAACAAAAATTGCTGTGTCAGAGAACGTTCCAACGGCTCCGTAACGGTAGCGGTAGCAGAGCGCTTTATGCTACGTCCGCTGAATGCGACCATTGATACGTGATTGCTCAGTTAGCGCCACCGCGTGATGAATTCGACCATTGGTCGCATTCAGCGCACGTAACAGTTGTGTAACTATAGCGCAAACGTACTCTGACGGATACGCTATTTTCTCAACATGTTAAGTAGCGGTCGCCATTTCAAAGCATTTGTTCTATAAGTTGTGAGCGGTGAGCAGTTGCGAGGAAAATTATATAAAAAATGAACAGAATGAATACAACACAATTTATTTATATCCATGATGGACGACTTCTGGAAGTTGAGGAGACTGATACTTTTGATAAAATAACTTCTACTCACATATATCTAACATAAAATACTGAAAGTCGTTTTACCAAAAGAATTCTAAAGTTTGGTAAAAACGTATAGCTTACCGTAAGAGACTTCCTTAAAGTTGCAAAATTTTCAAATTTCAAATGATGAAAAATAAACACATATATTTCGACATTATTTGGCTACAGCACAAAAATTGTTATTTCAGAGAACGTTTCAACGGTTCCGTAACAGTAGCGGTAGCAGAGCGCTTTATGCTACGTCCGCTGAATGCGACCATTGATACGTAACCGCTTAGTTAGCGCTACCGCGTGATGAACGCGACCAATTTGTTTTGTTTTTATTACCGTCATTTCATTGCCGATTGCCGCCGATTACTGCCATTCCGTTTTGTACAAAATTGAAATATTAAAATTGTAATTATATTTACTATATAGTGTTTGATTAAATTTTATATTTGAAGGTAAGTTTAAGCCTTGTTTTATATCCTTACAGTTTTTAATAGTTGGTGACGCGCACGTGACGTCACATTCATAAATTGGACGATAAACAAATACTAATCTTGCTATTTTTTGGGCTTGTCTACATATGAAAAAACTTTCCTTGTGTCTTATATTTGTTTGTACATTCGCGATAACCGTGATATTTTAATAAAATATTAAGGTAAGAGTGTAAATTATTATATTTATACAAAAATTAAAATATTCTAACAATGGATTGCAGAAACATGGCTATGAGTAGTTATTTACAGCTTGATAAAATTCATCAAGATTTATTTCAAAAATATCTCTGTTCAGTATAGATCTATACACACTTCGTTTAGAAGATTGTTTTGCAGATATAGAAGACTTTTCCAAAATATTATATCCTGGACATAGTAATGTATCTTGTATATTCTAAAAGTGCTTTTACGACAAAAGTCTTGAGGCATATAATCAAGCAGTATGTAGTTGGGTGAAAAAAAAAATGCGTATAGCAGTTCGATTCAAACGTCTTAGTTTTCGGAAAGTAAGTATTGTACCCTTAGACCATTCAATGTGCCGCTAAGCGTAAGCGTAAGTGACACGTTGAATGGTCTAAGATTGTACCTAACTTTTTATTTATAATGCATTTAATAATTATTCTATATGTTTATCTAATAAAATATTTTTTATAAAGTTTTGTTTCATTTAAACATTTACCTACCCCTATCTTATCACAAGTTAAATCTGAGTGTAGAACAAAACATTATTACTTTAATTAAGATTATATTTTTGTAAATATTCATAACTTATTACTAACAATGTTTTTGGCTGAGTAATAATCGTTTAAATAAGGCATTCATTACATTTTCTTTCTCAACGCCCAGATTCAAATTTTACAGAACCAAAATTATATAGGTAATCAATCGATAAAGCGCTTTTTAAATGTATTACTTTTCTAATCAAAACAAAGTTAAAGTAACACAATAAGGTAAAAGTTCTGTCTATTAATGAAAGAAAGCGTATTAGGAAAGATATCTTTAGAAATTCTATAACATATGTATCTTATATTTACGATGAATGAAATCATCAGAACTTCTCCTGCTTGTGCTATAATCTGGGGATGCATCATATTCACATTCAGAAATATCATATTATTTATTTAGGAGTAATTTAACATATAAATACTTCGTTATAAAAATTCGTTTATTATCGAAAAATTTGACACCTACCTACATATTATGCTGCAATGGTACCACAATTAACAGCAGAAAAAGAAGGCATATTATTACTTAATAATTATTTTACCAATAATATAAACCTCCTTCTAAAAAATAAACGTAATAAATAACTTGAAAACAAACCTTAAACAACGTTTGTTTACATAGAAACACCATGTCAGCATATAGGGCTGCGTTAAGCTACGAGTCCGACTAACCGCCGCGGTCCGACCTGTCACTTAACGTTTTTGGTAAGACCGTTAAGCAGTATTTTACCAATGGTCTGACCATAGATATGACGGCGCAATATTGGGCGGCAATTTCAAATTTAATAGACCAGTTTTTTGAATTATTATAGATGGTAGGTTTTTGTATGCTGTGTTAATGTAATCAGTTTTTCAAACAAAATATTTGATTATGAATTATGGATCTTGCAAAAAAATCTATTTACCATTTTCAACCCTCTCAATCCTCAGTTATACCTATAAATATGTTGAAACATTGATTGCTTGGGTGCTCAATCAAAGAAGATTTATGATACGTAAATCTTCTTTGGCTTAATAACAACTTTCTGCATCTTTTCCATTTTACTGGATGATTTACAATTACAATGACAAAACCGAAAAACAATTAATGCATTTTTGTTTGGTTATGGTGTACGTTACAACATGCTCGACCGTTCGCTTAACGCTTTTGACCGCGGAAGTCCAACAATAAAACCCGACCGTTTCGCCCAATCAGCTGATCGGTCAGACCTTATAATTTTACCGTTCACTTAACAATTTCGGCCGGTCGAACCGCTCACTTAACGCAGCCTAGGTAGGTTATTTTACCGCCAGGGTAGGCCAGCTGTCAAATTCAAATCGAGGGAAAATCTTTTCTAATCGAAATTTATCATGCCCGCATGGCCGATGAAAAATGTACCTAATTGATGTTTGTTTGTCTTATTTTGATAAAAAATGTTTATAAATAGTAACGGCCACCCGTGTACCTAGTTAATGTACAAATGAGTCGAATAAAACAGCTTCCTATGTTGTTTTTTTAGATTAGAAAATTCATATTTTTTTTAGTTGTTGAGAATGGTTTACTTTTATTTAAAACACAATGTGTACTCTTTAAATTAAATTTTAAAGAATCCAAAAAGCACTTTAGTTGAAGCATTTGGAGACTTTTTCAAATGTATCAGGATCAGGTACATTAGGCGAGTTTCACACGTTTCACATATTCCAAATGGCCGATTCCAGTTGACAGTACAGAGGCGTCCATTTTTTTAAGGGGCTTATAGGAAAAAATATATATAGTAATGCTTATCAGAAACATTTTTACTTAACTAAAAAAATACAAACTGACCTACATTAAGAATATATAGTTCACATAAAGAATTTAGGTACATTAAGAAGACATTAAACTGCTATATTTGCATTTTTTATTACCTCGCATCTCTCATCATTTTCTTCTGATTGTAAGTCTAGATGAGTGGTAGTTTGAGATACAGCTCTCTTATAATAATCAAGTTCTGGTATTCTTTTCCAATCTTTTCCATAATGTGTATTTAAAAGACGAGCTATAGAACTTTTGTCTCCTTTAATTTTTCTGCCAATCGGTAAGGTCTGGGGTGTTATATCAAGTAATTTGTGCCCCTGTTTTAATATACCTTTAGCAACACCAATATCATAAACATAATGTGGTTCACGACATACTGTTACACTCGCTTTTCCTGGTTTTTTAAAAATAAATCTTTTGGCTTTGCTAAATTGGAAGTGCCACCCAGGTAATTTTGGGTGAGCCTTAGCTTCTGCTTTAAAATCAAAAATATTCCATTGGCTTCCAATTGTACGAAGCGTGGCATGATTTTTTATAATGTCATCATATTGTCGCGGTTCGACGATAATAGGAGTCTTTTTGTCTTCTTTTTCAATTAAACCAAATATTCTGTCTGATGGAAGAAAAGAATATGCCCCACTATTGGGAATATTATTTCAACTGATGTTTGGATATGTGCTAGTGCATAATTCCGCAGTCATGCTGCAATCATATACATTTTTGTCACACAGTGACATTTTTATTTTGACCACCACAACCATCTGAAAATAGGCGAACGGTTGTGGTAGTAGGCATAAAATTAAAATTGTTCAGTGTGTCATATACTGCTGAAGAAATCGCGTTCGAATCTTTAGGTGCATCTAATTCATTCCACATGTATGCTAATACCGTCGATTTATTTAACATTCCTTTAGAGAACCCGTTTACCACTGTGAAATTGTAATAATTGAATTGTTGACTAAAATAACTTGCCTAATCGGGCAATTTTGGAAGGCACAAATTTTTCTGGTAATCAAATGAAAAGATCCCAATGTCTTCGTGGTTAGATTGTAGTAGTCTGAAAAATGTCTTTGCTTTTAACTTATGAACTCTATTTATACTCGGTAATCATTTTAACCTTTTCTTGTTATGATTTCTTTATATATCAAGCAATATGAACATAAATCGATTTGTGGAGTACCAAATGCCAGATTATATTTTCTCTTAACGTGATACTTGAACTGAGTTTTACTTGCAAATTATCAGGAACAGATGACTGATACGTAATCCATAATTTTTTAAAATTTAAATCGCATGGCAAATATTTGCGCTCACTGGATTTGCTGCGACAATAATGCGCTTCAGTGCAATTTAGCTTGTCAATAAATAATCCTATTGAATTTAGTTTTTTTTCATTTTTGTTCAGTACATGGTCTCCTCCTCTTCTCTTGACAGGGAGCTCATTTTGTACAAGAAAGTTTTTCATAACCTGTTTAATCCTGTCTCTGCTTATGTTTAGTACTTCCATAAATGCTTTCTTACACACTCTAACTAAATTTCCAGATTGAATAGGAATATAATACCTTATAGATAGGTACCTTGTGAATAGGATTTTTCTTGTTTAACTTTTTTGGCACCATTGCTGTACAACATTTTACTACAAGTGTATCTTGATATATTTTATCAGGTTTTGAGTAGAAGTTACTATGAAAGTCTTTGATTTGCTTCATGGTTAACGTTGCACAGTTGTATGGTTTTCCTGGTGAATTTAAGTGGTTACATGTAGGATATACAGGTAACTGACGTGGTTTGTGCCTGAAAATAAAAGCATGTATTATAACGTTTCCATTATAGCTTAACAGTAATTGTTAATTATCGCAAAAACCTTTTAACGTTTCCGTTACAGCTCAGCGGTAACCAACAACTAACGTGCTCGGATAACTAACAGTGGAGTAAATCCAGGATTCTAATAAAAGTCAAGGACGATAATATCAGTTCAACAATATTTATTAATGGATAAAACAAATGATAATATGAAATGGTGATGTCTGTTTGCAAACGTAAAATACTACCATACGCAACCTAATGTTACAAAAGATTACCAAGAACCATTGGTAGCACTAGCAACTAGCACCCTTTACTAGAATAAATGGATTTACAGACAGCCCATAATTCGGAGATGTCGAATTACGCTGAATATGACTTTCGTTAATAAAATATTTGTAATAGTTTGTCAACTGTGACATATGACACTCTGACAACTGAATTCTGACATCTGTCACTTTGACCGTTAATACGACAACTTCTGAGACACCTGTCACCTTGAAAGTTATTTGACATATGTCACTTTCGACAACTATTGTGACACCTGTCACTTTGACAACTAATATGACAAGTACTATGGCATATGTCACTTTTGACAACTGATATAACATCTCACTTTGACAACTAATATTTAAATCGTCAGCGTGGCCACACTCAACAGCTGGGATTCAACTTCACGTGCAGCGCAAGCATATGCGATAAAGGACGACAACTGTAGCTTCAGGTATGAGGTCGATCTCTCATATTAGAAAGACTAGCAGGTTGTTCCCTGCCATAGTCATAACTACAATTATTGCAACCTAATATCCAGCAAGCGTCGCTCACAAGATCTCTACACCACGTGTTGGGTTATATTGACCTGACGTTGGCGCACCCCAAGGTTTGTAAAGTAAGATAAAGTAAGATAGGTAGCATGGTAACTTGAACGGAATGGAGGGGTTACGATGAAGGCGGCCATCTTCCGCGTCATCGTGCCTGCCGAAACTTAATTGTACGTATGTATTTTTTTAGACGTTGCGCTTATTTGTTGAGTTATTTCGAAATATTTGTTGTTTTTGTGTTTATAATCGTGCAGTTATAGTTATTTAGTGTATAATCTAATTGACAATTACTGTTAAAGAGAAAAGACTCATAGTATATAGAAGTTTGTAACCTGTGTATTTACAGAAATAATTTTAAGGTAAACAGTTTTTATTATTTTCCGTTCATAATAATAAATAACAATGTTACATACAATTATTAGATGACTGAAGGAAAGGTTTGTAGTGTAGCTGTTTGCAAGAACTACTCAAAAAAGGCAAAAGAGAGTGGTGAGATGTTGATGTTTTTTTCCTTCCCTAAAAAAATTACTTAATACACTAAATAAAATTTATTTTCATATGATACAAAGAAATATTAGAAAAAACCAATGAGTGATTTTTTCTTATTAATTGCTGTGTCTAATATGACATGATAAAATTTAATGGCCCTCTTGTTAAATTTTATTAATAAATTATTGTATGCACATCTAATTCTAATAAAAAATTTGCATTAAATTTTTTTAATACTACATAATTGTAAATGTTGGCCTGGGGAAAAATTTCTACTCTTTTAACTTTTTTTTCATTATTACACTTTAGAAAAAAACTATGTATTTGTTTATTATTATTTACAAATTATTTATTAATGTAAATATTTCAAAAATTATATATTAAGTAAAGCCAGGAATAAAACGGTAGTCGCTACATGTAACGCGTACTCAGTGTGCGCATTGCGCGCGAAAGCGCAATCAAAATACATTCAGCAAATCAAAAATTGTTCGTTTTGAGATGTACAATAAGAATGTATAACTCAATTGCTGATATTTATAGATTAACTTTCCTCAAAATGCGTATAAACAAATTACTTATCTTTCTTCCGCAAAAATTTCAGGCTCTCATCACTTGTAAAATTTTTCAAGAGCATGGTGGGATATTTCACTATAAAAGATTTTAAAGCTTGAAGCTTTAGCTTTAAAATGAGACCTGGTAGAACTTTCTACGTTGAATAGGAGCCGAGTTATGAGTGAAATAGTGCGAAAAAATCGTAATTATGCAATTTGTTAATAACAAATGTGCAATATCTCCGGTTCTAATCAGTCGATTTTAATTTTTCAAAAAGAGTTTTCTTTGTTTTTGTATCAGAAATCATAAAAAATTTGAAAACTCTCCCTTCCATTGTTAACTTTGAAGTTATAGCCTTATAAACAATTAAAATGTTAATAACAATTTTTCTTGCATGATTCCGTAAAATTGAGTTGCATATTTAGATTCAGCATGAAAAAATACGTCGAAAACACCTATTTACTCGTCGCGACCTCAAAGGGTCACGGGAAGGTTCATGGTCCCCGTACTATAGGGCGAAAATTAGTATCATGTATGTTTCTTCATCTATCTTATAACTTATTAAATTCGCTAAGAATTATATAAAGCAATGAAATCAAGACTGAAGTCTCGGGCAAGAAATTGCACACAAGATTAAAAGAACCTACTTCAGTCCCTTTTGATATAAAATGTACTTCTTTAACTGCATACATTAATTAGTTATAAATTTGATATATATTAATGTCAATATTAAATTCCAAGGAAAACGTTACCGATGTTAATAATCAATTATCAAAAAAGTCAATTTATTAACTTGTGCTTGTACATGAAAAAATACAAAATACGGAATTCAAATTCATAACTAATTATACTTCTATACTAATGGTTTGAATGCCAGAAATTCGGATGGGCAGGCAGAGTGACGCGTTCCCGCATTTTAAATAGTGATCTCTGATTGGTCGAAAGTTACCATGCTACCTATCTTACTTTACAAACCTTGGGCGCACCCTACAAATCGTGCACTCAACTCTACGAATACTACAAGCTTAAAAGTAGATTGTCATATTCAGTGAGGTCGTTCTACTGAATTTGTGACGACATCCCATTTTATTAATCATAAACCTGAGTACCAATATTGAGGTTAAGGGAGAAGGTGTTTCCTGGTCGATCTCAGGAACTCTTCTCATCAAACTAAGCTCGTGCATCGCTTTATATAGAGAGGGTTGCTAGGCCGTTATGTTTTCTTAGTTACAATATTGTCCTGGATCAAGGTTTGTAAAGTAAGATAGGTAGCATGGTAACTTTCGACCAATCAGAGATCACTATTTAAAATGCGGGAACGCGTCACTCTGCCTGCTCATTCGAATTTTTAATTAATGATTATTAACATCGATAACGTTTTCCTTGGAATTTAAAATTGACATTACTATATATCAAATTTATAACTAATTAATGTATGCAGTTAAAGAAGTACATTTTATATCAAGGAACTGAAGTAGGTTTTTTTAATCTTGATGTGTGCAATTTCTTGCCCGAGACTTCAGTCTTGATTTCATTGCTTTATATAATTCTTAGCGAATTTAATAAGTTATAAGATAGATGAAGAAACATACATGATATAATTTTCGCCCTAACGAAAAGAGTTACTTAGAAAAATTTCTTATTTTATGACGTACTGAGTAGAAATTTTTCCCCAGGCTAACCTTTACAATTATTTAGTATTAAAAAAATTAATGCAATTTTTTTATTAGAATTAGATGTGCATACAATAATTTATTAATAAAATTTAACAAGAGAGAGCCATTAAATTTTATCATGTCATATTAGACACAGCAATTAATAAGAAAAAAATCACTCATTGGTTTTTTCTAATATTTCTTTGTATCATATGAAAATAAATTTTATTTTCTACACTACAAACCTTTCCTCCAGTCATCTAATAATTGTATGTAACATTGTTATTTGTTATTATTATGAACGGAAAATAATAAAAACTGTTTACCTTAAAATTATTTCTGTAAATACACAGGTTACAAACTTCTATATACTATGAGTCTTTTCTCTTTAACAGTAATTGTCAATTAGATTATACATTAAATAACTAAAACTGCACGATTATAAACACAAAAACAACAAATATTTCGAAATAACTCAACAAAAAAGCGCAACGTCTCAAAAAATTCATACGTACAATTAAGTTTCAGCAGGCACGATGACGCGCAAGATGGCCGCCTTCATCGTAACCCCTCCATTCCGTTCAAGTTACCATGCTACCTATCTTACTTTACAAACCTTGGACGAGGCCAACTCAGTGTTTACACACAATCGCTGTTCAGTTTGCAACAAGCGGATTTGTCAACGCTTATCAAGTGTATAGGGCGGAGGCCGCCACAACTTCCTCATCGTCGTGTCGTCCGTTCACCTCGAAATGAATTTGGAACGAACGTGCGATTGCCTCTCGCGAATGTTGATGAGCGACCAGCCGAAACACGAGCGCGTATGTGTAAATGCAGTATTACGAATAAGTAAAATATAATTTCATGTTATCACAAAATCGAATTTACTTCCAGACACTGTCATGAAGTAAAATGAAATTCCGTGTTATTATTATCACGAAATAGAATTCACTTCATCTTCATGGTACTATCACAAAGTAAAATATAATTAATTTCACCTTACAGTCAGTATCCTCGAAAATAGCATGTTGAATGGATTATTATGTAATACCATATAAAGTACGACGACGTGTGAGTAACTTATGATCAGTTAACTTTGAACGCAGTAACACTGTAATACTATACACCACGAACGCATCCTAACTGTTTGTTTTTGTCCCCACTCTTGCACCCAAATAACGACAGTTGTTAAAAATTGTTTGACAATTTGACATTGACAGTTGTGACACGGGTGGTGATTCGTGTAAAATGGCTGAGTTGCTATCTGTGCCGTTGAAAAAACCTAGTGAGGTTGATATTGTGAAACCATTGAAAAATTTGATTCAATCAAGATACAGTACAGCAGACAAACCCGAGGACTGTTCAGAAGCGATAAATGAATTTGCAAAGCTTAGAAATAACGCTATTTGGAAGGCATTTGAGAAGTATGAGAGTTCACTGGAAATTATTTATGGGTATGATTCATACATTAATTGTAATTTAATCAAAATAACCGTTTTATTATCGTATCCCTTTTAGATATTATGATCAAATTGTCGCTCTAGAAAGCAAAATACCCGCCCAAGAATTGCAAGTACCATTCAAATGGAAAGATGCCTTTGATAAGGGCAATATCTTTGGAACCAGGATGAGTTTAAGTATGTAAATGTAAAAACTGTAGGTGACAAGAACAAAAAGGTTAATAATGTATGTCTGGTTTATTTTTTAGCTATTCCTTCACTGGGTTATGAAAAAGTTTGTATTTTATTCAATATAGCTGCATTGCAGAGTGGGTTAGCAGCTACACAAAGTATTGAAAGTGATGATGGTCTCAAGTTGGCAGCCAAGCTATTACAGGTAATTACAAAGATATAAAAATGTAAGCCCACATTTCAAATAGTTATTTTAACAAATTTTAATAGGGTAATACAGATCATATTCAATGCAGCTACCTAGGTATTTAGGTATATTGCAATTGTGTATTAGATGTAACTTCTTACTGTAGATAATTTTTCAGTATTTTATTTTGTTCAGGAGATATTAATATAATTTCTAAATTGGTTATACTTGTCAATTTCCATAGGGGTCAATTATTGATTAATAAAACTGCATTGTTCATATTCATCTTGCAAGGGATTTTCCTTTAATTTATAATTCAGTCACATTTTCATCTTCAATTAAATCTTTTACTAAGGATATGTTGCACAAGACTGAATAAGCGGCTGATACCCGTGAAAGGAATGGTTTCAACCTCATCTCACTTTCTGAGTAAGATTTTTTCCGGGTTCAATTTTTTTTTAAATTTCATAGTTATATATATATTTCACCCTCCTGTTGATATTTTAAAGAATTTATTTTGAAAGCATCACCTGTAGATCAAATAACGAATGTTGTTCACATCATTATTTTTTAATTTCTGAATCAAATCAACTCAAAGTCACACTGAATGGCACGCATGGGTGTATCAATGTTTACAAAAGACAAGTATTTTGTAATGAAAATATATAGACAATGATAGCATGTAATACAATGAATTTTAACATCCGCTGCCACTTTGAATTTTACAATTCACCTTATGGATTTCTTGCAAATGTAAAAGGGGACCTCCATTGCTTTTTCCTGATTGACGTATTTATCTAATTTCACCATGGATCTGGTTAATACTACATTCAATCTTTTGCTGGGCAATTTGAGGTTAGTTTCTTTACAAACAGTAAAACTAAAGCAAAATATTTACCTAATTACTGGAAACTTAAAATATCACAATAAGAAACGTTAAAAACTTATAAGAATCGAAAAGAAATAGACAATAAATTTGATATATTTTGCATGCACTGCACACACCTGAATTGACAGATAACTGACGGAATGGTAGTTGCAGCTATAACTAGCGGTTGTATTATTCATTTGTAAAACACATTGTTATGCTTGGAACTTCTGTTGTAGCCTCAGCAGACGTGGCTTTCTCTTATTTACATCGTATTCGCTTTGTATTTATAAAGATATAAAAATCTCATGTCGTTGATAAGTACATAAATTGATGATATGAACAACAACATTCATGATTTGAAATGTACATATGAGTTAAAGTTGCAATTAAAATTTTGAAAAAATTAGACTTTTTTTAAACTTGAAAGCATTAATGTGCATGTGGGTAAAATTTAAAATTTTTAGATTATATATTATATTACTACAACTTTTCACTCTGAAGGGTGTTAGCAATTGGCATGCCACTGCATACATCAGATGTACATGTGTATAAAAATCTTATAAATTCTTTCCATTTCTATAAATCTTTATTAATCTTAAGTCTTCGTTAATCTACAGGGTGTCCCAACCAAAAGTAGATATATATATATACATTTTTTGAAAAATTGGTGAAACACGTCGACCTTGTTTCCAAGGGGACATATTTTAATGTAATACTTGTATACCTATATCATCCCTCTATCGTACATGGCTACCCCCTCAAAGAATTTAAATGGCAAGGGGGGTCGAGTGATACATCTTTTGAAAGGTCTTCCAATTCCCTACATAACTGTGTTTTCTTTAACTTTTATCGATTCGTTCTTAAGGAAAATAAATTTTATTTTTGATGAGTACACACAATCAAAATCGTTAAAAAATCTAAAATACACGCCACTGGGTATTGGAATTTATAAAAAAACTACATGTTTTAGTGCTCTTAAATCAACGAGTTTTTTTCGACAAAAAACACTTTCCTTGTCCATTTAGTTTTAGAATAATAAAAGACTCATAAGTATTTGATAGTCCTTGAACATTAATTTGTTCACGACCAATCTTAAATCGAGAAACATTTTACCAGAGTGAGTTCTCAAAATGGTTTATACCCTTGAGGAGAGAATAGAAATTGTCAGCATTTATTTTAAAAACGATAATTGTGCTAGAGCTACAGAGCGCATATTCAAGATATCACCCAGATAGAAAGGTTGGATCTCAGCACGTTTTACAATTATTGAAAAAATTTATGGTTCTATAGGAAACAAAAAGCATGAATGAAGCAGTTGAAGTGGCAGTTCTGGGTAATTTGCAGATGGATAATGCTCAACCGATCAGGAAAGTAGCTGAGGCTGTATCACGAAACAGTGTTCATCGAATTCTGAAGGCCCACAAATTTCATCCATATAAATTTAAATTGGTACAAGAATTAATCGTCGGCTTGAATTCCGTGAGGTTTTTAGTGAACAGTTAAACGGTAATGCCAATCTACTGTACAATACGTGTTTTTCTGATGAATCGACATTTTACTTAAATTGGGAGGTAAACAGGCACAATTGTAGGTATTGGAGTGAAACCAATCCACATTTGTTCATGGAAACTCATACCCAAAGGCCTCAGAAGTTAAATGTTTGGGCTGGCATCTTAGGGGATCACATTGTCGGGCCGTTTTTTATTCCTGACAATTTAAATGGTGAAAGGTATCTCGATCTGTTAGAAAATAACATCGATCCAATGATTAACCAAATCCTAGAAGAAGACGATAATCTTTTAGATGGCGAACTGTTTTTTCAACAGGATGGGGCACCCCCACATTTTGCTAAAGCAGTCCGTCAATTTTTGGATAATCGGTTTCCTGAGCGATGGATTGGAAGAGGAGATCCTGTGGAGTGGCCCGCTTGGTCACCCGATTTAACTCCCTTGAATTTCTTTATGTGGGGACCTTTGAAATCGAAGGTATTTGCAACAAAACCCGCATCTCTGGTCACGCTAAAGAATTGTTCGAGAATGCCGCTTATTGACTCCAAATGTGTCCAGAAATGTTTTTACAGAATTTCAAAACAGATTATACTACTGTATGGAAGTCGATGAGGGCCATTTTGAACAATACATATGATAATTTAAACTGCTTTTATTTTTATTTTCCGAACCTAAAATAATAACACTTTATTTCTCAGGAATGAATCGATAAAAGTTTAAAAAAATACACAGTTATGTAGAGAATTGAAAGACCTTTAAAAATGTGTATCACTCAACACCCTTTGCGATTTGAATTTTTTGAGGTGGTGGCCGTGCAGGGTAGAGGGATGATGATAGGTATACAAGTATTACATTAACAATATGTCCCCCTTGGAAACAAGGTCGACGAAAATTTTTATCTAAAAAGTTATTCAGTGTGCCTACTTTTGGTTGGGACACCCTTTATGAAAATCTTCAATAATCTTTTACGACTCAAATTAATCTTATTCAATGATGAAAATTTATATGATTTTTTGTAAAACATTTCCAATTTTGTAAATCTGTTATTCAAATTAAAATTAATCTTTCCCAATCCTGTAACATCGTCAGTTTTTGCAATAACAAGAAATTTTTCAAGTTACTGTCAGATATAAAACAAAACTATTTAAAACGACAATCATTTACAAAAAAACGCAAGGAAAACGAGAACCTTAGATCATTAGTGGCTAGGCACTCCCTGCAGTGTCTGATGTGCATAGTTTTATGTTACCTGTCCTTTTGATACCATCTAGTCTATATAATAACTTAACTTATTATGATTAGAACTATGACATGAGTTCTGAGGATATATGCCATAATAATGGTATTTTTGTTGTAAAAAATATATTATTTTGGTAATTTATTTGTTTCTGGTATAAAAATAAATAAATATGCCTAAGGATAGTATTGTGTTTGTGCAAGAATTCCATTTAGAGGTAATAATTTTCAAAGCTCGTGAAATAGTATTTTTTAAGAAATGCCTATCGAGCCGTCTGTGGTCCCACCTAGGCCCAAATCATTGAATCGATTTTGTTCAAACTTTGCATGCTTGTTGAGGATGGTCACACCTCTAGGTCAAGTTGCAAAATCAGTACTAGCTCAAACATAGAAGTGGTACTTTAGAGAAATTGGTGAAAAGTTGGAGAATTTTTTTTTCTTTAAGACGGCTTTGAAGATTTTGATTATATTTAACATTTGAATGCTTCCTTATTACCAGTATGAGATAACTAGTTTCTCCTAGAAAATCCAGGAAGAGGAGGGTGTATGGGTAGGGCTTAAATGAATAAAATAAACATAAAACTAAAAGAAAATAATAAAGTAAAAGAAATTAAATTGTGCTTCTCAAGTAGTGTGTTAAATTTTATACAGATTGGTTGAGAAAGAAGGAAAGAATAGAGGTTTGATGATGTAAGAATTGCACATGCTAAACTGGGTATATAGTATTGGGTGTCCTATGTATGATCAATGTAAAATAAAGAATCTTTACCTAGAATAAATATATTCTTCTCACGCATTTTAATTTAAGATCGACGATCCTATTTTATTATTTAATTAACATCGAAAGCAACATGATAAAATGTTAGCAGATGTACGTTCTATATTATCCGCATGTTACGTATGCCGTATCGATTTATTTCATTGGCTATGCCCAACTATTGTAGATGTAGCATGTACTTTCGTAGATGTACCTATGGCCTTTTCTTTATGGCGTTTGAAATATCAACTGTAGGACCGATTATTACAAATAAATAAATCCGTTGACCACCACTTTATTAACATATCTTCTTAAAGATATCCTGTTTAAGGCATATTACAAGATAAATAATCTATTAACTACCTAATTTAGGTTATATTATGGTTAATTATTTTAGGATGGATTACTAACTGACATTCCAATGGTGATATCAGTAAAATGCTAGTTGTAATATTAAACCTTGTAACTTTACATTCTATTTTATCATCATCAAAAATATGGTCTGAATCATATTATAGTGAAAAATCTGGTATTCTTGTAGAATATAACCTTGTCTTGAGTCATTTACTTGTATACTTTAAATTAAAATGCAAATTTTTAATCAGCATTTACTCTACATTTAGTTGTAGCAGAAATATAATGATACCTATCTAACATTACTTCTTTCAAATATTGAACCTTGGCATATTCAGGGTTTAAAATACTTGTATATCCTAAAATACAATACAAATAAAAATAAATTTATTTGTTTAGATATTTAGTTTATCTCAAGTCTATTGCTCTTTTACCTTTAATCAATTTGGTTGGTTCAAATCATTTGTTTTGTTGGTAAGTCATATAAAAAATGAATCATTTGCATATTTTTATTGAAACACATATACAGTAGTAATTATGGACAGGATAGTTGTTATGTTACATTAACCATTATAAAGATAGTTACTTCCTATCATGTGTAATTTTAAGGTGTCAATAAACCTCTAGAGGCATAGAAAGATGTCAAGAACAAATCATATTTTATTTATATTTTCGAAACGAAAATCCGAATAATCCTGGAGAATTAAACGGCAGCTTTGTGCATTTTAGGTTTTTATTTTAATTAATTAAGTTCGGCCCTCTTCCGGTGAGCCATATTAAATATAATTACCATACAATAGCATTGGTAGTGTATGAGAATAGGTATATGTTCAAGCATAGAGGTGCTTAATCTCCTATAACAAAGGGAATGTTTATTCTGAACACTGGTGTACGAAGGATTTGTTTATGCCTCGTCCTCTCACCAGCGCGCAGTGGTTTCTGAGACCAATTTTTGTGGCCAAAATTAAATTTTCTTTGCAATCGTGGAATCTTTTAACGCAAATCCACTTTATATTTGGTGGTAACAAATTGAAAGTTATTAGATGTTATTTCTTTATATGAGAGCTATACTGGGTGTTTCTTTGCTAAGAGAGACACAACTCTTCGTGATCTAGAAGATTTTTCTGCAAATGGGAGACTCGGTCTGCCAGAAGACGTAGATAGTGTTGGCACACCAATTTCAATTATAAAACGTTCATTGTAATTCAGTAATATAACAGTTAAAATTGTAATATATCGGACAAAATTCAAAAAGTTAAAAAATTGGTAGAAATATTGAGGAGAGCATAAGTATTATTAAACCGAAAAGTTCCCTCTCCTAAATAGTGTTGCGGCAATGGTAACTTTTTATCAGTACATCAAGATCTATAACATATGTGAACCCCAGCCAAATTCACCG
The DNA here is from genome assembly GCA_963675555.1 of Leptura quadrifasciata. Classification (NCBI taxonomy): domain Eukaryota; kingdom Metazoa; phylum Arthropoda; class Insecta; order Coleoptera; family Cerambycidae; genus Leptura; species Leptura quadrifasciata. Next base: position 87,547,043 of record OY776675.1, read on the forward strand.
GGAACATTTCCCATAAGATTGGTGCGGGGTTCTTTAAAAAAGAAATTATGCTTTTCAAAAGTGGCAGGAGTACATACCTTCAGTTGGCATATGATTTCTTGATAACAATACTGCCAACTAGTACAGAATCTGAAAGGGCGTTTTTGCAGCTGGTACCATTTGTATGAAAATTAAATCCCTACCCTTAACGAGTTGGTTTTTTTACGCTACTGGTTCAGTCAACACTGTCAGTAATAAACATTTCATCTGTTTTTCTTCTTTATTATGTTAATGTTGTAATGTTATCTTAAAGCTAGAGGAAATCGTGGGATTCCCGAGATCGTGTAAATTTAATCCCAGAACCCCGGGATTGTATTATTATTTTGGGATTGCAAACCCTACTATGCACCTCTTGTACATTATTTTTTTAAATAGAATATGTAACCGCTTATAAAATGCAACAGGCACATAAAACTCGAGAAAGCGAGTACTAACAGATAAGATACACATCATATTGCGAAATCTGATTTATGGAGCATTTATTTGTTTGATGCATTGTATCACACAGCTCCTTGATGACCCCTAAAAGCTCAATATATATATTTTTGTAAAAACGATTTTTGTTATTTGTTTCATTTACCTTTTTCAGCAAGCATCAGGAATCTTCAATCACTTGAAATCTACTGTAATGCTTTCAATCCAGCAAGATCCAACTCCAGATTTGAACCCAGACACATTAGGTGCTTTATCTCAATTAATGCTGGCACAGGCTCAACAGATTTTCGTCCACAAAGCAATTCATGGTATGGAAATATTTTTTTTTATTTCAAGTATTTGTCACTTTGTTTATAATGAAATTTTTTTAAAGAGTTATTTGGTGATACCTATAACTTAGTGGTGGGTCGAATCCATATGATTTGTATATGTTATACGAATTAATTTGATGATTCGTATGGTAAGAATCATCAATTTTAAAAAGATTCGTTTCGGGCCATATGTGACGTAACCCCTGGCACATAGCATCAGCAGCAAATACGTGTACGTGTCAACTCGTTAACAGATCGGTAGTAATATATTGATACTAGTATAACTTAACCCACTGATATTGAATTTTGCACAAACCAGTGTACTGCAATTGATTCGGTATGGTATATCATACAGTGTGTATTTCGTTTCGTGAATTAGCGTATCGGTCGAAGCTGTTGGATAATGATGTATAAAGATATTTTGTCTTCATGTAGAGGTTCTTAATTTTTACAAATCATTAAGTATTAAGTACACAATTTAATTCGAAATTAATTCGTATTATAAATAAGTATACCGTGATGTTGCAATGAATAAGTAGCCCTTTTGGCAAATAAATTAATTAAAAATTATTATTTAAGCGGGCACCTCTATTAGCTTAGTGTTATATTTTAATATATTCTACCAGGTAAATACTTTTGTAAACTAAATTTATGAAATGTTTTTTATTTATATAAACAATATAGTATTATGTTAGGTAGGTATATGAAAATATGCACATACGCTATAAACAAAATTCTAAATAAAACAAGATATAAACTCTTTAAATAAATATTTCGTAATATATACTATTCATAATAGGGCACAAAATAATTACAATAATAGTAATATTTACTATTTACGATACATAAAGATACACTATGCCGGCAGTGTTCGCACATAGCTTCAGTATGTACTCGTGCAGTGTATAGAAATCTAGATTTCAAAGCCTTGATATGAATCTTTTTGTAAATGGATTCGTTAAAAAGATTCGAATCGGCCACCACTACTATATTTAAGCAACGTTTATCATTGTCCCTCAAAGTGAATATTTGAAAAATTACTGCAAATAAGCATCACATCGAAATTAAATGTAAATCCACAATTGATAAATGCATAATTTCACCTGAATTTGATTTCTGTAAGAAATTTATTAACTTGAGCAATAAATGTAATTCTGCCAAAGGTTTCACATCTATTTATTGTTGTTTTAGATAACATGAAGGACTCAATTATAGCCAAACTAGCATCCCAGTGTGAGGACTTATATGCAGAATGTTTAAAAATATTCCAAAGGGAAAATTTAAGACCAATTTGGGACAAAGATTGGATACCTATAGTGAGTTGAATTGCAACTATATTGTACAAGTTCATAACATTATAACTAATACTGTTTAATCATTCTCCCATTTTCCCTAACATAACAATTAACAACATTAGGTTTAATTTAATTATACATGCATGTTTTAACAACCACGTTAGCACATCCTACAAAATTATCAAAACGGTTTCACTTATATCACAATAATTACGATGGCTCTGAAGGGCCTTGACCACAACTTTTTTGCACATGTCGCATTAAAATGTCGCACTGCAATATTTTAAGTCGCAGTGCCTGTTGAAAAGTTGCACTGCAAATTATAAAGTCACATTGCGAGTTATAAAGTCGCACTGCGAGTTATAAAGTCGCACTGCGAGTTTTAAAGTCACACTGCGATAGATTTAAGTTACATTGTGAAGAAAAGTTATTTAACATAGCCTTAGAATATGTTATCAGACAAATGTCAACAGAAGGGACAAACACAATTATCAACAATCCATCCAGCTATTAACGTACGCAGACGACATTAATATTATGGCTCGTAAAATTGCATCCGCCAAAGAAACATATGTAGATTTGGAAAATAATGCCAAAGACGTCGAATCCGATTAATCCTATACTATTGGTGTGAAATGTGGACACTCACTCAGAAATCGGCGGACGTAATCAATGCATTCGAACTGAAGATATTAAGGCGAATACTTGGGCCAGTGAACGACGGCGGCACCTAGAGGATACGATATAACCACGAATTGTATCAACTCTTCTAATAGAGATCCGTGAAGACCTATGCGAGATCAAGAAAAGTTGCAGTTGTCAAGACATGTATATAGCGAGGATGTAAGTTAGTAGAGGTCCAAAAAAGTTTCTCAATGGAAAAATTTATGGTAGAAGACCAATAGGAAGACAAGAAGGAAATGGGAAGACGGAGTAAGAGAAGACACGCACAACAGCGCGCAAGTAGAGAAATGGAAAACCACAACTCTGGACAGGATAGCATGGACGAGGAAGCTGGAGGAGGCTAGGGCCCGATATCGGGCTGTAGCGCCATAGGAAGAGGAGGAGGTGATGAAAAGTTTCTCATGTTTTTCAAGCAATAGGGTTTTCCCACTAATTTTATTTTAACAATTTGTGTCGTGAAAATGATATAATAAAACATTTTAATAATTTACAACAACTTACTTTTCTAATAAGAATCCTAAGAAAATATCTTTAAAACAACTTGCTGATAATTTCACTGCTTTTTAAAACGGGCATTTTTACACGCCAGAATTACATATCTAGCCGGAAAACCAATGAGATTATGGATATAATTAGTTTGTAATAGATTCTAACTGTGTGTTAAAAAAAGCTTTCCTCTAAAACTTCTCAGAATTTCAATTTGTAATGCTTGTACTGTGATTGGTCTAAAGCAGTGAACGTGTAAATATTGGCCAATCAGAATCCAGATAAATGCCGCACAAGTTATTCGTGAAAGCGTCGGACGTTAATATTTTGTACTGTAGTTTAGGTTTAACCTTCACCGACATTACACATCAGATGACTAACCTAAAACGTCAAATTTATATTTTTATGTTTGTATTGTTTGGAGTGAAAATATTATTTTATCAGTTTCTGGTTTATGTTTTATTAATTCTACAATCAAAATGGAATCAAGTGGAAGAGGGATATGTTAAAGGTGCCGCTGATATTTTACCTAAAGTAGAAAAGTGCTGAGTGCTGTCAATAAATAGAGGTTATGTTATGTTAATGGAGACCAAGATTAATAAACAATCTTGAACAGAGACAACCTCTGTGATTGGATTTCAGGCTGTTGACGTCACAACGCGCCAATTTATGGCTGTTTAAAATGAACCCAATATTTTTCAAACTTCAAGTTTTTTTTTTGTTACTATTAGTAAAATTAATAAGATAATAAATATGCCATAAATCATTTTTTTACGTGAGTTAAGTATTTCAGCAATAATTTTTTTTTCTGGGAAAACCCTATTATGCGTGTGCAGCTGTCCAGAATACAGTAGTGGAGATTAGCAGCTAGCTGTGATTAACACAGTGCTCAATTGCAAAATTTAGTGTGTTATGTGCTTAGGAGTAAAGTCAATATTTGTCAGGTTTCTAGGAGATATTAATAATATAATTAAACTTCTGAGGAAGACAAGATTTTGGTAAATCTATATCGTTTAGAACAATGGGTATTAACCGCTCCTAGCTGGTATACATTTCACAATTTGCATCACAAGACCTAATCACCAATTATACACTAGGCAGTAAACGAAACTTTCGTGAAAAGTGTTTTGATGGCGATTTTCTTTTCAATTCGGTGTAATTATCGCTCATTTTGCCATTAAGTTTTGGATTTTCCTTCTACCATTGGTCGTAGAATGAAAATTTAAAAATGCATTGGTTTTTGATAATATATAAATTCCTCTTTTGTACATATCAAAATTATTACATTAAACGAAAAAATAACAAAATACGGAAATAAAGGTTAGGAAGCGATAAATAATTGTTACTATATAATCTTTTTTGTTAATGCAATAGTTTTTGTTATTTACGAAAAATAAATTTTTCAGGAAAATTATAAAATTTTGCTATAATTTGAAGTATACTGTTTTATAAAATAGGTATTTTAAAAATCCCAACAAATTTGAATTTGTTATATTTATTCCTAAGCACACAATACAGTAAATTTTGCAATGAGCACTGTGTTAGCCACAGCTAGCTGCTACTCTCCACTACTATATTCTGGACAGCTGCACAAGCGTAATTGTTTGAAAAACATGACAACTTTTCTTCACCCCCTCCCTTTCCGATGGTGCTACTGCCCGATTCGAGCCCTAGTCTCCTCCAGCTTCCTCTTCCATGCTATCTTGTCCAGAGTGCTACGTCAAATTTTAAAATTACAATCTGACGTACCTGGTTGGTCGTCGTCTGTTGACTAACGGTATTTGCTGGCCGACTGACAGTGGAGATGGTCGGGGTTCTAAACTTCTAGATGTAACAGGGCGCCAAGTAAATTTTTTTTTCTCCAAATACCAGCTCAAGTACAATGTAACCTTAAATTTACTAAATAAATTACTTAGCGAGACGATAATGAAAAATTCAAATTCAGTTTTATCTTTTAATAACAATAAATGAAGTAGGTTAACTTTACAACATTCAACAGTACAATAACGTAGGGTATGGTATGACAGACAAATTCACCACTAAAAAAAATGTATCTAACTGGGTATACGCGTCTTACGTAAGTGCTTAAACCCCCAACAAATATCATAGATGTTTTAATTAATTAACAGAGTATTTTCATAGAATGTTTAGCAAAATTTAAAAAAATATATATATAGGTACAGTGGTGAAATTTTTTAAAGCAAAATATATAATATATTTTTTTAAAAAATCAATATATATTTGGTACAAGAAGGATGCAGGCAGCAGGGCTTCAACTTCGGCTCAAATTTCAGGAATGGGCTACTTCCAACCTATCAATTAACCCAAAAAATGGATGGCTCCTCCACAAAAAAGAAATTCCAGTCCAGCAAGGAGAAGTAACATAAGTACGTGTAGACCAGTAGAAAAAAAGTTATTCGTATCAGAGGAGACAAAAAAAAACGCAGGAAAAACTACGAAATACTAGGCGAAACCGTAGGTGGAAAAAAACCCTAAAAATAAATTTTTACCATTGAACAATTTACTACAAGTGATATTTTGCTAGTTTGAATATAAAAATAAAATAATTACCTCGTTTCGGAGGGTTTTCTTAGAAAAATGTTGTTGACCTTGGATGTCCTTGGCCTCGTGTAAATTTGGCAAAAATGGCTTTTACGTATAGATCCTTCCAATGCAGACAATCGATTTCCAATACTATAAAAATATGCACTCGTCCAAACATAAATGGAAAATCGAAAATATAACGTTGCGAATATATCCCAAAATGGTGAAATTACTTGTTTCAAAAATCGCAACGAGCACGTAAAAATACCACTTAATAAATTGCCAAGCGTTCGAGCGAACTACACGTGAAAAGTGACACACTACCGGAAGACAAAACCTAAGCCAAAAACTATTGTGAAGAAATAAATCTGTGTTACCGATCGCCAATATAGTTATAGGAATCTAACTATAAACTAATTAAAAGTTATTGGTTGCCTAGCTTAAGAATTACAGAAATAGAGAGCCTAAGTATATGCAACACGCTACACAACAAAATGTCATGCCTACACTTAAGTGCAACAGATTCCTTACAATTGCGGATTCATATAGACAACTAAATAATAAATATTACGCGTGACGACGGATAACACGAATTCGTTAGACATTAAATGTAAGAGATAAAGTAATGATTTAGAGATTTTTTTTATATAACATATAAATGTTAAATTGAACTGTAACAAGAGCTGTGGTTATCCATCGCTCTACTTGCGCGATGTTGTGAGTGTCTCCTCTGACTCCGTTTTCCCATCTCCTTCTACCATAAATTTTTCCATCGAGAACCTTTTTTTGAGCTTTACTAACTTCCAGCCTCACTACATGTCTTGACAACTGCAGCTTTTTTAATCTCGCATAGGTCTTCACAGACCTCTCTTAAGCTCGGAGCAAACTGTGTGGACACGAGTTGCATGTTGCTAGTCACGTTGTATTGCATGCTCGGTGGCGATCCATCAGTTGTTGGTGTTTGAGGTGAACACAAAGGAATATTCAGCTACGGATACAATCCAAAATGATTGCAAACGGAGGCGCGCAAAAATGTGTGCCGCCGTCGTTCACTGGCCCAATTATTCCGCCTTAATATCTTCAGTTCAAATGCGTTAATTGCATCTGCCGATTTCTGGATGAGTGTTCACGTTTCACACCCATAGCGTAGGATTGGTCGGGTTCGACGTCTTTGGCATTGTTTTCCAAATCTATATATGTTTCTTCGGCGGATGTGATTGTGCGAGCCATGATGTTAATGTCGTCTGCATATGCTACAAGTTGGATGAATTTGTTGATAAGTATGTTTGTCCCTTCTGTTGATATTTGTCTGATTACATATTCTAAAGCTATGTGAAACAATACTTTTTTACATGATATCTAATGCTACTTTAAATCTCAAGGTGCATTTTTAAAATTCACAGTGTGACTTTAAAACTCGCAGTGCGACTTTATAACTCGCAGTGCGACTTTATAACTCGCAGTGCGACTTTATAACTTGCAGTGTACTTTGTAATTTGCCGTGCAACTTTTTAACAGGCACTGCGACTTAAAATATTGCAGTCCGACATTTTAATGCGACACGTGCAAAAAAGTTGTGATCAAGGCCCTTCAAAGCCATCGTACAATAAAGTAGCTGACAAAGCACACTTGATGTTTAGTGTATCAGTAGTTTGATAAATTGAAAACTATTTTTGTAAACTATTATGCCTTTGAGAAATCACCAACATAATTTAATCTTTAGATTGCAGGAAAACAGGCTGCTCTTGGAGCTGTTGCTGAATTGTACCAGAGTTTGGTGTGCAAAGCCAATAAAAGCATTGGCGAAGAAATTTCTCGCTTACAGGTGAGCACTTTTAGAAATCAAAAATTTATTTTTTCATCTTATATTTACGGTGATTATCATGTTTTACTTAGCATGTATTTTGTGTTATTAGTTTCTTAACTGATTTTGCTTTAATAATGGATTTAGAAATTGGTCTTAAAGCATGAAAATGTACAAAACTGATTTAATTCTATATATTTTCCATATGAAATATAATGCTCACATTCAGAGTTTTATACTATAGCATTTTATACAGTATAATGTGAGAGTTTCTCTATTCTACAAAAGAGAATTAACCATTGTATTTTGTTACAAATGGAAAAGTCCAACGAGGCCTATGTACTACTTCCTGCTTCAAATATCAGGGGGTATTCGGCTGGCTATTCATAGTCGTCAGATGAGAGAAATATTTGAATAAACCATGAAGCATTCTTAAGTTTCTCTGCTAAGCCATTTTCATGACTTAGAAAAATTTAAATACAGTGTAACTAAATTCTTTCTGTAAAAGGTTTAACTACAGATTTGAATTTTTCTAATGAATCCGAATTTACAAAATGAAATATAACAAGAAACTCTTTTGTGTTTTTTGTAATATTGATATATTAATTTTTTAAATATAAGACCTGGACTTGTACAGACAGTTCTTTTATCTTGTGAAGCTGTCTCTGGCACTCCGGTTAATACTAGAGTCAAATTATAATGTTAATGTGAATTGTCTGGGTCAAGTTTTTTATTTTAGCATATTCAGTGGGTCATATTCTATATATGTAAACAATTAAATCTTTTAGAGCGTGTTTTCCATGTTAAAATATATCGGGATTATAGGTCCTACGGGACAAACAAAAAAACTTAAATAAATACATACAATACAATAAACTAGAATTCGCTCTGTTTAATATTATTATCATTTTAAAAAACAATAATTAAATATTGCAAAATTGGGTATTTAAAAAAAAATTTTTTTTTAAGAAAATTTACAAATATTAATGAAATCTCGAGGAAATATCTAGTATCTAGTATCTCACCTAGTAAATTTACTTTTCGTATTTTTCAAATTCTGATTTTAAGTTGTTTCATACAATATTGTAGGTATTCTGCTTGATATGTCTACTGTAAAATTATAAGGAAAAATAACATAATAATTACCATTTATATTAAAGCTTTAATGCCAGTTGCCATTACTTTTATTCTAATTGGATACTACTATAACATCGTTCCTTTTATTTTAGCGTGCCACAGAACTCTTTAAAGCTGCACAAACTCGTTCTGGAAGAGCTCTTTTTGAGGATTTGGCTTCTAAGGCAGACAGGAATCTAACCGAGGCTAAGAAAGACAACGATTTTATTTACCATGAAAGAATTCCCGACATTAAAGCCGTTGATCCCATAGGAAAAGCACAACCAGCAAAAGTATTGCAACTTGCACATCCTATGAGCCAGAACTTTAGAGGTGACAACTAACATGTCATTGCTGAATATTTTACAAAATCAAGTTTTGTTTTCAGATTTATTCAATGAATTGGTGCCAGTGGCTGTTCACCAAGCTATGGCTTCGTATGATCTAAGAAAAACTGAAATTGTGAACTCTGAAATCACCAGATTAAGGGAGGCATCACAACTTTTAAATGGACTGTTGTCTAGTCTGAACTTACCAGCTGCTATTGAGGTTACTGATGGTGGAAGTGGTGTACCGCCATCTATTTTAGAAAAAGCTAATACAGTAAGTTCCCTGGGCGGAATTACTGAGCTAGAGAGAATGATCTCAGAATTGCCCGAGCTGCTTAAAAGAAATCAGGATATATTAGATGAGGTAAGAGTTTTTCTAACTGTGCCTTGGAAATCTACATAATTCTAAGGTGATGTAAATATTGTGAATACTATTTGTCACAACATTAAAGTGTAGGTTTGCTCACCCGGTGCATAAAAACGTTTTTCTTGAAACGGTCACCCATCTAAGTATTAACAGCACCTAACATTGCTTTACATCAAATATTGAAATATGTACATAGCAAAGATGCACCTACGCTCGCTCATTAGAAAAGATTAAATAAATGTTGGTTAATTTGATTAATTTTATTTCAGACCGATAGAATGTTAAATGAGGAGAAATCAGCAGACGATGCCTTAAGACAACAATTTAAAGAGAAGTGGACTAGAACTCCATCCGATAAACTCACAGAAATGTTTAGATCGAATGCTGCTAAATATCGACAAATAATCAACAATGCTGTTCAAGCTGATAAAGTCGTTCGTGATAAGTTTGAAACTCACAAGCGAGGTATGGAAATATTAAGCAATGGTCCAGGTGCAATAGATTCTGCTCTTCCTAGTGGCAACTCTGGTAGTGTTGAGGATTCATCTGCTGTTAACACTTTGAGACAATTAATGGAAGAGGTGAACATAGTTTTCTTTTATTTGTGATTATTTCATTCTAGTTATATCTTCTGGTTTTGGAAAAACATCTTTATTGATATAAACACTATAGCCTGGTCTGTAGAGAGTTATACTTTGCAAGGGATGGGCAGTGTCCCAGTTTTTCACGCGATGTGAGGGATGTTAAGACTAGTTTAAATTTAAGTTTGTTATTTTACAATTTTATATATATATATCTCCTCCAGTAAATACCCTGTACGTAGGTTCAATAAACTGCAACAAGAATCTTCTCAAACCACTGATTTATTAATCACTTAAATTACAATAATTAATGCTAAAAAATAACACAACTAATTATAACTTTAATCTAACATAAATAATAGTAATAATAATATTTATTTGTTTAACTATAATACTCAAATTCAAGTAAAGTATTACAACAGATAATGTGCGCTTAAACTCTTATTATGAGTTTGAGTGCGCACAATAATAATATTATTTTATTTAAACAGCAAAAACACAAATATTACTATAAATATACATTTACTTATAATTCACAACTTGTTACTGTTCTTTATTTTTATCTGATCACTGCTCCAGTTCACTTCTTATATATAAGCGTGGAACTTACTCGAATATTTTTTTTAATGAAAAATTGTTTCGCCTTGCGGAAATCGAACCCACTTCGCTAGGCAACTCAGTTTGCTAGCCAGACGCTTTAAGACATTAAGCTACCGTCCCCCACACTGCACCATAATACTGGTTATTAATTACTATTTATTTTACTTTCCAAGTTTAAAAAACAGAATCTTTATTTAAACAAATCAAACGTCGTCATATAATAAGGTGATTAACTCAAACAGAACAATCAAATGATTATGGTCAAATCATTCGATTGGCAATGCGTTATCAAGAGTGTTAAGTAAATTGAAGAGCAAAAAATTCAAAATTAATTCTAAATTATTGGATGTTATTAATTTAGATTTTTTATAGTTCAAATATTTTAAATTTTCTATGAAACTTTCATTTCATGAAAATAATGATCGATTTGTATATAAATATAGTATTTTTCAAAACTAGGAAAACTTCAAGACCTAATATGGACATTGTAAAGACGTAAATTCTGCACTTCCTCGAGATGCCTTCCTCAAGAATATTCTATACCTGGATAATCATCAATTTATTTTTATACTTTACTTTAGAGCATATTTGTATACCCAGTATAACATTGTGTTACTAGTGTAGTACTCCTATCACTGTGTTAGCGAAATAATTGTCATGTATTTGAAAAAATATATAAACAAATTCTTTGAAAAACATAAAACAGTAAGTTTAAGCGTTATTGTGTTCAATTTTAATATTTTCTGAAAACTATCCATTAGCTGTTTCAACAGTCCTAAGTACATTTAAGTTTTCTGATGTGAAAAAGAAGTTTTTATGCTCTACCTTAATTTTATTCTTCCTGAAGACATCTTTTGGAGGAATTGTTAGAAATTTGTATGTACATAACTGAAGTAACAAGAATATTACATTTAATGGAAAAAAAAGGACTTGTGTCATTCAATGAATATATTTATTTCTTCCTGGGATACCAGGATTGCACCCTTAGGTCGTAGCCTCTTATGTTACCTTTTAAATCTATAGGTTCTCTAAAATTCAAGGAATTCTGGATATTGACACATTACAGGAAAATGCAATTTCTTTTAATTTAAAGAAGCATTTCATTTATTTTTGATTTTGAAATCAACACTGAATTGAAAGTTTATGCATTCCATCTTGTTTTCAACACTAGTATTTGTGTATTTTTAGGTTGAAACAATAAAAGCTGAAAGGGAGGCTATAGAATCTGAACTGAAAAGTGCAACAACTGACATGAAAGATAAATTCCTGTCTGCTCTAGCTAAGGATGGTGCCATAAATGAAGCTGCCCTCTCATTTGAAACTCTAGGTCAAACTTATGGAAGTCTCCAGAAGCAAGTCGCAGAGAGCATTGAGAAACAAGCTCCATTAATTGAAAGGATTAAGGTTGGTCACTAATAGAATTATTCACTAATATTTAACAACTAAAACTAGTTTTGTAGAAACGAACCATTTTTTAAATTTTTTACGAGTAGCACAAGTCACATTAAAATATGCATTGTGCTGAAATCTGGAGCATTATTTAAACAAAATGTTAGTAACTCTTCATTTATAATTATAATTTTACTAAATATGACCAAAATTAAACTCTACAGTGTCATATCCGTGCATCCCTCAAAATAGTAACATTGTTTTGAAGCCCTTAGAAAAGGCTGGGCATAACATTATTTTAATAATCCAGTCATTAGGAACTTTCTTAGTGCAAAAGGTTGAGGAGGTTTGAAACTTAGCAGGATTGTAGACTTGGTGGCCCTGAATATTATATTTATTTTATATTTCTTTAAATGTATTATTGACTTGCCATATGTACATATTTTGTATCTTTTTACTGGTCAATAAAATATCTATCTATCTATCTATCTATCTATGACAGTAAGTTTGCGACCACCGCTCGTGCCGCCATCTTAAATAAATGGCTCCCAGTTTTTGGCATATAATACCGTTTCTGGCAGGTTTGAAAGAAAAAGTTTCTGATCGAAAGTTGGAGAGGATAAAATTTGCTACAAAATTGCTCCTCTACTTGTGTACTGACGCGTTCTGTGTAATGTGGTATCCCGTAGGCCTAATTCACACTCCAAACTTACATGCGCGTTTTCTGACGTTTTGTACTATGCGATATTTCTGGTTCAATATATTTAGAATCCTGTTCATCTCCTCCAACACCCCCTTCAACGAAACAAGATGCTGCTCCATTATAATAGAGACATGGCATCGAACACTTTAAACCTGTTTTCCAACATCTACAGTATTTTTTATATTGACAGGATATCGATTTTAAAATGATGTCCGGGGCTGCTTTGGACCTACGTCTCTCTCTACAGCGAACAGCATTGAGTCCGCGCCACTTTTTCTGCCAGCTATATTGCTCAGGATATGACTTGGTGGTACGCTCGCAGAAAATGCTGCCTTACAGCATTGCTTATTGGTGGCAGAGACACAAAATTAAACTTGTTCTTCACAAAATTTTGGTAGAGAAACGAATCCAATGTGTCCTTTGCAGATGAACTGCCATACAGTGATAATAAGAACGTGTGACCAGCTACAGTGAGAGCATCCACATCTGCTTCAAGGTTCTGGAAGATTGCTGTATAATGTCAAGTAACAAGTCGTTTTTATCCAGCAGACTGAGGAACTTAAATTTTCCTTGGTTAAAGAGAGCAGATGTGGTGTCACAACCACCGATTGCATGTAGAAGCAAAATATAGTAAGGCATGCAGGGATCAGCAAATTAAACAAACATATCTGTAAAAAATTAAACTATGCGTACTTTGCACTAAGACAGTTGAAGAGTCTATTTGTCATTAAATCTTTGACAAACGTTTATTATGCACTTGCATACTCTCACTTGTCTTACAATGTTGTGTCTTGGGGTGCCGCTTCAAGCATAAACCGTGTGTTCATCCTCAGAAGAGACTCATCAGACTATTATTTGATATTGGGCTAACAGAATCGTGTAGACCATATTTATCTTAAATTCCTATAAATTGACGTCCATATACATACCATGTATATCTAATATGTGATATGTAATAAATAAATAAATGAAATAAATATTCTTTGCAACATCTTTCTTATATTTTAGGATCTACGTCGAATAAAGCTTTTCCGCAACTTTTCCCCTCATTGGTTTGAGCAAAAAAATATTTGCATGATCTCTCACCTTTGCAGTTAAAAGAACTAATATTTTCTCTGACAACGAGAACACGTGTAAACGCTGACGACATTTCGATGGCTGTCTGAATGATGAGCACATTCACATCTAGTGCTTGCTTAACTGCATAATTTTTCTTCAAGCTTCATATTTAACATGGAAATTAAATGCTTTAAATTGCTTGTCAAGATTCGTTCCTGCGAACAGATGGAATCATGCTTCATTAAAAATAATGTCAGTAGATACATGTGCTCTGGAGCATCGATATCTTTCAACGCTTTTCGTATTTCAGCTAGCTGCGTTCGCTGGATAACCGACATATTGCAAATAGTTCATGCAAATTGTTCCTTACGAATCATTACGATAACATACCACTCGATGCAACAAAAAGCCACCATCCAGTACGTGCAAACTGTCATTTGGTAGGCTGTTCCATTGGATTAGATAAAGCTACTTTAGGTATGCTAATTGGTGGATAATTGGTAAAAAGTAGCACCCTGATACTGCTTTTCTGCAATTTAAAAAAAATACATCCTACTATTTCGTCCTATAACTTCGAAAGTATTAGCCTGAGAAAAAAGTGTACAGAGGTAATTTTGTAATAAATTTTATCCTCTGCAACTTTCAATTAGAAACTTTCTGTCTAAAACTAAAAGAAATGAAGTTATAGGCCAAACCCTAATTTTGTGCGCTATTTTTCCAAGATGCAGCGTGCGTGGCGGTCGCTCGGGGCCGCAAACTTAGAGTCATATTTAGGGCCCCCAAGTCTACACTCCTGCTAGGTTTAAAATACATAAACCTTTTGCATCAAAACATCTTTTTATGTCTCTAATGCCTGGATCAAAATAAATTATCAAAAAAATTGTTACCAGTGAACGAGTAATATTATCAAGAGTGATAGATCTATTGTGGTTCAATAATAACAAAAAAGTAGCAGCAATGCAGTTACATATATATGTTAGTCTTCATCAGTGTAACGAAGTTTCATTCCTTGCATTTATTGCTGCAGGCTGATCAAAAATGTTTTAAATAGTCTAATAACATTACAAGCCATGATTGTCTACATATAGAATAGAATAGTCTTTATTAGTTCGTGTAAATAAATTACAGTACCCATGGGATGTAGAACATGTTGGGTGTAATGGGGTAGTGAAGCGCAAGTTATAGCCTCTCCTACTCAATTGTTAACCTCACCTTCGCGATGAGTTCAATTTGAACTTGGTGCACCCTGTTTTCACTAACGAGGCTCTAACGACCGAGTAAGGGCGGAATAACCCTTACCTTTTGCCGTGAGCACATCCACCTTCTCACGAAGAGTGCGGTAAAAATAACCCACCGCACACAAAAGTTGCTTTTGGAATCGTTTGGTTACCCCATCGTCGCAGTCTCCTTCTGTGCCATGGGACCACACCACTCGCCTTCCGCAACCGAGCTGGTCAGTTGCATACCTGCTCCAGCTAAAACTTCAAATGCAGCTTCGTTTTCAGTCGATTAAGACTTTAAAAAAATGATGGAGCGTTCAAGTGGGACAAAATCATCCGGAGGTAAAATACCCTCCCGATCGGATCTCCGGGGGAGGGTGCCCACAGGGACACCTCGTCGAATGTCAAAAAAACACCGACAAGTTAAATCCAACAAAACTAATTCTTTCATCTACGGCGCTTGGAATGTTCGTACTTTGAACGACAGCACTCGCACCGATCGGCCTGAAAGAAGAACTGCTCTAATAGATAGAGAACTTCACCGACTCAATGTTGACGTTGCGGCTCTCAGCGAAACTCGATTTTTGGAGGAAGGCTCTCTCACAGAAAAGTACTACACCTTCTATTGGAAAGGTCTTCCCACCAATTCAAGAAGACAACATGGAGTAGGATTTGCCGTTCGGAATCAACTTGTATCCAACTTAACACAAGTACCACAAGGCCTATCCGAGCGTCTAATGCTGCTATGCTATGAGCTATCAGATGGCAACGCGGTAAATCTAATAAGCGCCTACGCTCCCACTCTAGATGCAAGTCACGAAACCAAGGAAAGCTTCTATCAACAGCTGGAAGAAACCCTCTGTAGAATACCTAAAACGGAACGACTCGTTATTCTTGGCGATTTTAACGCTAGAGTAGGGAGAGATGCAGACACCTGGCCAGGCATCATAGGCAAGAACGGTTTGGGCAACATGAACGCTAACGGTCAACTACTCCTAACTAAATGCGCCGAGCATGATCTAGTTATAACAAACACCATTTTCCGACAAAAGGATAAATTTAAAGGCACCTGGCGTCACCCCAGATCAGGTCACTGGCATCTACTGGACTATGTTATCGTACGTAGGAAGCATCTCAAGGACGTCCAAATTACAAAGGCACGCATTGATAGCGAATGTTGGACCGATCATCGTCCTGTTGTCTCTAAAATGAAAATTGTTATGAGACCCAAACACCGAAGAACTCAAGTAAAACGTAGACTCCGTCTCTGTATTAGTAAATTGCGTGACCAACAAACCGTCGAACAGCTAAAGCAAAAAGTTCAAGAGAATTTGAGTGCACTAGAAGAAACCAATTCTGTAGATGTCGCTGCCACCTGGACACAAATTAAAGACAGTTTAAAAAGTGCGAGTGAGGAAATTCTTGGCACTGCAGCAAGTAAAAAACAGGAGGACTGGTTCAATGATAATGAAGCTTTTATACAAGAACTTCTTGACCGCAAACATACTGCCTTCCAAAACGCTATCAACCACCCCAACGACTCATCAAAAGCAGAAGCTTTTACCCAATCTAAGTATGAAACGCAACGCGAAATCAGAAGAATAAAGAACGAGTGGTGGGCAAGCAAGGCCAGAGAAATTCAAAGGTACGCCGATTCACACGACTACAGGAATTTCTTTCAAGGAGTAAAAGCAGTATACGGCCCCAGTCGGAAAAATATGTGCCCTATTAAAGATTTAAATGGAAATCTCCTCAAAGAAGACCAGGAAATAAGAGCCCGATGGAAGGAACACTACTCTAACATTCTTAACCAACAAAGTCAAGCCGATCACGATATTATAAATCTTATCCCTCAATATGACACCTTCGAAGACTTAGATAAACCACTAACAACGGAAGAGATCTTAACCGCCATTGGGCAGCTAAAAAATAACAAATCTCCCGGCGCCGACTCACTCCCAGCTGAGATCTTTAAAGCTGTGTCGTCAGAGCTCATACCCTACCTCAAAAAACTGTTTGATGTCGTGTGGGAAAGTGGTCAAGCTCCGCAGGAGTTTCGTGATACACTTTTAATCAACCTCTTCAAAAACAAAGGGAGCGCTGCGGACTGTGGAAATTACAGGGGTATAGCTCTCCTGGCTGTTGGAGGGAAGATACTCACTAAAGCGATGGCAAATAGGCTAACACCTGTTATGGAAAAGTTACTTCCTGAAACACAGAGTGGCTTTAGACCAAACCGAGGCACATCGGATTTAATCTTCACACTTAAACAGCTTCAAGAAAAAGCACTCGAACATCAAGGAGAAATTCACATGGCCTTCATTGATTTAACCAAGGCGTTTGACTCGGTGGACAGGGAAGTGCTCTGGAAAATTATGTTCCGCTTAGGTATCCCTAGAAAATTTGTGGAAGTATGTCGCAGTCTACATACAAACAACAACGCCCAGGTTATGTATAATAATGAGGC
Source organism: Leptura quadrifasciata (assembly GCA_963675555.1). NCBI lineage: Eukaryota > Metazoa > Arthropoda > Insecta > Coleoptera > Cerambycidae > Leptura > Leptura quadrifasciata. Next base: position 87,564,472 of record OY776675.1, read on the forward strand.
AACCGAACCTTTCCAAACCCTCACTGGAGTTAGGCAGGGATGTGTCCTGGCACCCCTACTCTTTAATTTGTTTACCACTGCTCTAACAATTATTGTTGACAACAAACTGACAGTCAGAGGAATAGGTCTCAGATACCGTTTTGATGGCGGTCTCTTTAACATAGGGCGCTTTAGAGCTTTCACGAAGACACGCACACGATTTATTTGTGATCTCCAGTATGCGGATGATTGTGCACTTTTAGCCTCTACGCCGGAAGAGCTTCAAGAACTTTTAGATGTGTATGCCCAGAGCTATGATTCCTTGGGACTTAAAATCAACATTGGAAAGACTAAGATTATGTCAACTCCTCATCAAGTGAACCAAATAGACATTACACTTAACGGAAATTCTCTTGAAGTGGTGGATCAGTTCAATTACTTAGGAAACGTTGTTAATGACAAAGCAAACATGGACAGCGAGATTCGCAATAGAATTAACGCTGCATCTAGAGCACTCTGGGGACTTAGAGAGAGAGTATTTGACAACCACGACCTTGCTTTGTCAACGAAAATCGCTGTCTACAGAGCAGTTGTCATTCCAACACTGCTATATGGATGTGAAAGCTGGGTCACTTACCGTCGTCATGTGAAAGAATTAGAACGTTTTCAGCAAAGACACCTCAGAAGTATGATGAAAATCCGTTGGTTCCATCGCATATCAAACGTGGAAGTACTCAGGAGAGCAAACAGCCTTCCAATTGAGGTGCTTATTTCAAGAGCACGCCTAAGATGGGCAGGTCACGTTCATCGTATGCATGATAACCGCCTTCCTAAATGTACACTTTATGGTGAATTGCTAAGCGGTAGAAGAAGGCGTGGCGGTCAACAAAAGAGGTTCAAAGACGCTCTCCATGAAAATCTAAAATCCTGCGGTATTGCAGACGAGCAATGGGAACAACTTGCAGCGGACAGAACCGAATGGCGAGAGGTTGTGGCCAGCTATCAAGGAAATGTTGCTGCAAGAAGGCCGAATCCAAGACCTAACCAGGTCTATGTTTGTCCTGACTGCGGTCGACATGTGCTCTCCCAAATTGGCCTCTATAGCCATAGTCGTGTGCACCGTAGATGAATGGGAATTACAATAGACTACACCTTTTACTTGTTTCTTATTGTACACAATTTATCGACTGTAACATTTTTTATACTCGGACTCGAGTAACGGCTAATAATAAAGAACATGTCATGGTGCTTAAAATAATTTTAAAATTAATACCAAAGTCCTATTGAGCTTGATTGATGTAAACCACACAGCTATAATAAAATAATTAAAATAAATTTAAAAAATATAATTAAATGGTAGTATAACAAAGATGACAAATACGTCGAACATATTAAAATTATAAAGTTAATTTTTAAGCAACATTTTTTTTTAAACAATAAAATAGAATCTAATTTATAATTCATAAATTTTAAATATACAGGTCCTTATCCTTGTAGTACTCATAAGAGTGTAGTAGGCCTTCTGCAGTAGTAATTGCTTGAGTTTTGGTTTTAATTTGTTTATAGGCAAATTTCTCAATTCTGAAGGAAGTTTATTATTTACTTTAATTATTGAGCATTTTACATTTTTTATAATATAAGTAAATTTTGCTGTTGCATGTGTAAGATCTGTTTTATTTCTTGTGTCATAAATGTGACATTTTCAGTCAAGCCTGGAGTCAATTTTCACACCTAAAAACGATACATTGTTTACTGTTTCAAGTATTGAAACTCCATTAGTTAATGAAATTTCATCATTATGCTGATGAGAAAATTTGATGACTTGGGTTTTTGTAATATTTAGCTGTAAGTTATTTGAAGTAAAGAATGTCTCCAGATTGCTAAGCGTACTATACATTTTTGTATTTATATCTATGGCATCAGGCTCACTAAATATTATCGAAGTATCGTCTGCATACTGTAACATAGTTTGACTTATGATGGTAGGCAGCTCGTTTGTGTAAAGAAGGTATAGTACAGGTCCTAAGATGGATCCTTGGGGTACACCTACAGTTGTGGGTTTTATTTCTGACTTTAAGATGTTTCCTGATTTGTCTGTTTCAACAGTACATTGCAGTCCCTTGTTCAGATATGATTTCATCGATCTTAGGGGCATTCTTCGGATTCCATAAATTTCCATTTTTTTAATTAATATATCGTGGCCAACACTATCAAAAGCTTTAGATAGATCTAGGCATATTGCTAAAGTACATTGCTGATTATTAAGTGAATCTAAAATGTTTGTCAGAGCTTTACATATGGCAAGTATTGCTGTTTAAAAGTGCAATCGGCCGATAGTTACTAATTTGGTGTTTGTCACTTTTTTTGTGTATGGTTTTTATGTGACTTAATTTTAATCTGTCAGGAAATATTCCTGTGCTCATAGATAGATTAATAATATGCATTAAGGGTGGTGTTATTTCTTCGGCAATATACTTTAGTAAAATTATTGGTATTTCATCTTCACCAACCGATTTGGTATTTTTTTAAGTTTTGATAGTGTTGGTGTTGTATATTTCCATGTTATCTGCGGGTTTTAAAAAGACACTCGTCTTTGTCCTAGTAATATTTTTCAGATTTTCTGTGTGTATTTAATTTTGGACACTGATTTAGAGAGAAGTTATTGATTTTATTGAGGACACTATATTTATTTTTTTCACTTTGTTCAATGTTATCTAATATTGTTTGTTTGTTTACTATATTCCATACAGATTTATTTTTGTTTTGCGAGTTCTCAATATAAGATATATTTGATAATTTCTTTGCTTCATCTTTACTTTTTTTGAGTACTTTTGTGTATCGAGAATAAATTTCATTTGAGATTTTTCCAGAAATTTTATGTTTGTATAGCTTGCATTTAGTCTCACAAGAGGTTTTTATACCCATTGTAATCCATGATTTATTTTTTTAAGAGGAAAGATTATATTCATTAGGTTATAACATCTGTTTAGATCTTCCAAACAAAGTACTTCTGTCCAGCTAAAGTTCTGTAATTCTGCTTTAAATTGCTCTAATTTGTTAACAGAGAAATTTTTTTTTGACATGAGACAATGATTGATTATTATGCTTTGAATTATCATTTAGACATATATTTATAAGTTGACCTTCATGGTCGGAGAGCGCAGTTGAAATTATTTCTCCTGAATGTGTATTTTCAAAATTTATGAAAATATTGTCCATGAGAGTTTCTGAGTTGTTAGTAATTTTAGTAGGGCGAAAGATTTTTTGCGAAAAATTGAAAGATGTTAATATATTTAATATTTATATATAATTTATATTTTTCTGACAGTTTACGACTTATAATTTTGTGCTTTATATTTAAATTATAAATCCATTCTAGAAGATCCAGTTTTGAAATATTCAATAAAAATCAATCCAGATTTTTATTACTTTCCATTATGCAATCTACTGAATTGAAATTACAGGAAGCACATGCACAATTTGTGTCTGAAAGAGGTTCAACAGCAGGTGGTAGAGAGAGTATGATGTGTTCCCTTGCTTCTGCTCACGATGCATTTAGAGACCTTCAAAACAACTTGAAGGAGGGAACAAAATTCTACAATGATTTAACGCAAGTAAGTGTTCATTTTTATCTTTTTACGTGCCAAAAAATTAATTGTGAAGTGGTCGATGATAGTATTCATTATTGCTTTATTTTAGATGTTGGTAACTTTCCAAAACAAAGTATCAGATTTTTGTTTTGCAAGGAGAACGGAGAAAGAGGAATTGCTTAAGGATCTTACCCAAGAGTCCAGCAGACAGGCACCACCTCAAGCTCCTACTACACCAAGTTATTATAGTTCAGGTAAAAATGAAGTTAATTGTATAAGTAATAAGTTAGCAATTTTATTGGTAGATATTTTAATCTATATCCAAAATTCTCATTGTTTTTACATCAATTTCTAATATCAAAGAAGAATTTTTTACTGTTTTCAAAAATAGAAAGGTTCCCTATCGACTCATGTATGTATTTTGGTATTTTTATTGATGTCTGCGCATAATTTTCTAATACACTGGACCGGTTTGAATGAATCTTTTTTTGTTTGAAAAAGGAAGCTTTCCCGATGGGTTCATGAAAATAAATATTCTCTTCAGATAACTTAAGTGAAAGTTGCAAAAGTAAGAAAAATTGATATTTTAATATTTATAGGAGGCGCTAGTATAAATGAAAATGTATAATTTAGCCCACTAAAACAGTGCGAATTTTTGTGCAAAAAATTGAACCACCTTCAGAAAAGTTATTAAAAGGTTAAATAAAAATTCGGAAATTTAACCTCCTTCCAAATAAATACTAAAAATTATGAAATAAAATTTTATATTGTTATCCAGTTAATAATGATAATTTATTAATGGCGAATTGAAAACACCACTCAAAATTTTTTATAACTATTCTTATAGCCTTCAAAGTTTTTCTCAAATATTGAGGAGTTTATAACTGAGGTTGGGGTCGGAAAGAATTTGTCTATTGTATGCAAGTGTTTGTTAGGATATACACATATTTTAAAAAATTATTTGCAAGGTTTATATTGTATTGTGGTGTAAAGTTTTCCAATAGAAATTTTAAGGGAGGTGCTAAGAAAAATAGGAAACTTTGCATTTTAGTGAATTTTTAGGTGACCTAGTGTTGAAGCAGTTGCAGTTAAGTTTTTTTATTTTATTTTAATATATTTAATATCATTTTATAATTCTTTTATATTTAAAGCGTATGTACATAGTGTTAATTAAGTATGTGAACAGACTTTAAGGGGTAATTTTTTGTATGATTAATTGTCTTAAAGTCGTACAAGAAATTGCATTTTCAAGTTAGTCCACGTACTTAATTAACATCCTGTATAATGAATTTATACATTTATCCACAAAATGCTGTTGTTTTATTTTGATTTACTCATTGTGTAATTTTAGTTAGCCGAATGACATTTATTTAGTTGCTATGCACATGCACTCTGTCTCAGGTCGCCATTATTTATTTTTTCACAGGAAAACCCCATTATACATATAATGAAATAATAATAGCACAAACTACAATATATAACATTAGCACAAATGTAGTAAATAGAAACAAGAACAGAAACAGCTTATTTATACACAAAGTGGAAGGCTTACGAAGCAGAACTAAGCAATATTGACATGGAATAATATAAATTACATTACATTCATATTCTAAGGTTTACGCAGAGCTGATAATTCGTAAGAGAATGGTCCCAGGGCCCTCCCCCACGCGGACCGCATCATGTTTAAGAATGTTGTGCTGTTTTTTTTAACAAAAAAATAAATAACGTTATATTGTCTTTTTTTTTACATTTATTTAATGTCGGTCTATTTCCGCTACTGTGGCCTATAACCGACGCCTGTAGATGAGCTACCCCCAACCAGGAATTTTGCCGAACCTCTTCCCTTAAGAAGAGTAGGGATCTTTTACTTGCCTAATATTTAATAGATAAGGGACCGACGGCTTTACATCCCCTCTGAAGGATGGTATATCACCTACACAACCCTCGCCTAAGGTTGCATAGCTTCCACGCATACACTGATATACAAGCCGCTGGAAGATATGTGAGGCCAGGACACGGTCTTGTTAGAAACGGTCGCCCATCCAAGTACTAACCGCGCCTAACATTGCTTTACATCACATATCGAAGTATGTACATAATAAAGTTGCATCTACGCCCGCCCCTATATTTTCTTTATATGGTACAAAACCCAGTATATTATACAGTGGCAACTAGAAATCTTGGGTCGATCCTTTAATAAAATATATTGAAATATAATTAGCAAAATAATCTACACAAAAGAAAGTGATATATGCCAGACTTTTCAGCATGTTAAGAGTTCCGCACTCTATCCCCTCTTATTGTCTCTGGCCTGCGACGTTTTTGATGAAAACAGAAGTTTCCGGAAAATTGATTAATACATTTCAAGATAAAGTAGTACTAATCTTGTCAAAAATGATGTTACGCGTAGTAGAGTTTGCTGGAGGGTAGTTATTTGATGCATTTTTTAATGCAAAACTACTTGCATTTATTTCCCTCTGTTTTCGTTCGTCATTCATTTGTTTGTCATTGTTGTCGCCACCTTCATTATTACATTTACTGCAAGATTTTACACAGCCAGACGATTATTCAAACTTATGAACAATGTCAAAACGTGTTTGTTCCATCCAGAACAGGTCGATTCTCAAATGTAAAAACAAATCTGGCGACAATTTCTGCAGCCATATTGAATTGAATTTTATTGCATATCAGATACAACAATTTTACAATTTTTGTTTGGTAGAAGCACTACATTGAAAATTACATTTTAAAAATTTGCAAAAAAAAATTTACATATAAAAAGTACATACATATTTGTTAAACCACTATTATTTCAAAAAAATATTAACTTGTTTGAAAGTTGCCCCATTCCTTTAAATTATAAGGTTCTGCCATGTTAAAATTTTTGTTTTGAAAATATTTATAGAAGTTATTTCTTTTATTTTAGTAGGCAGCATATTATAAAAATGTAAACATTTGTGGAAACAACTTTTTTCCAAAATTGTGGTATTATGAATCGGGTAACAAAGAACATCCACTTATCTTGCTTGATATTTCCAAAATACCATTTAATAAGTTGCCTATGATAGCACTAGTTTTATGCTCACGCAATGGCTCAAATAAAATGGAAATCTGAAAGCTAAAGGCTACTTCTAATCTGTCTGCTTTCCAGACCACCAGAATCATATTAGGCGGGGATATCTAGGCAAATCCACTGCAGAGATATTATAAAGTTGGATAAATTAGAAAATGAGAAATCTGATGAAATCCAATTATTGATTAATATGGCTTTATTTGTAATTGGTTTCTTGCTAAAATAACTTAATTAAGAGTAGTTTATAGGAACATCATGATTTGTTAAATTTATTTAGATTTATATTGTGTAGAAACAATTCTTCTTGAAGAAATAAGAAACTTACATAAAGAAGTCCGGTTTCAAGACGGAAAAATGAATAACCAGACTGTCCTAATTAACAGACCGGTAAATGAGATTTCAGAAATGAAAGAATCAAAGGGAAAAGAAACCTATGCGAACATAGCAAAAATGAAACACAGTGAAGTATTGGTGGTTAAACCAAAAGAAAAACAGCAGAGTATTACAACAAAAAGCGACTTAAAAAGAAATATTGATCCTAAAAGTATGGCTATCGCAGTGGAAAATATTAGAAAGGGAAAAGAAGTGGCAGTCATCATCAATTGTAATAATATTACTCAAAAGAGAAGATAAGAGAAACAGTGGAACAAGAATTAGGTACCAAATATAGTGTAGCGGACGGGAGACAGAAAAATCCTAAAATAATCATACGAGGAGTAGAAGAGGAATTCATTGAGGGAAGTGATGAAACAATTATAGAAGCTGTGAGGGAACAAAATGAATTGGACATCACGAATGACTCAATTCTCACCGTCTACACGAAATACAAACAAAGGAAGAAAATCAACGAGGGAAATATAGTCCTTACTGTCGATGTAAACTTAAAAAATAAAATTTGTCAATTGGAAAAGCTAAATATAGGTTGGAGAAGATGTGTAGCCCATGAATATTTTACAGTAGTAAGGTGCTTCAAATGTGGAAGATATGGACATACCGTAGCTAAATGTGAAAATGATGTAACTAGTTTTAATTGTACAGGACTCCATAAAACAACTGAATGTACCTCAAATTATTTAAAGTGCATACATTGTATAGAAACAAACAACAAACTTAGGAAAACGAATCTATGCTGCCCCTGCCATCAGAGGATTATAAATTTGGAAGGAAAGAAAACAAACCTTAAGCTTAAGTATCTTCCATTTGAATTTACAAGGAATATCAAATTGTGTAAACAACATCAATGTAGTTGTAAAAGACCAAAATGTCCATTTTGTTGCACTTAGTGAACATTTGCAAAATTGTAGCAGTATCAGTGCATTCCAACTTGAAAACTATAAATTGGTCTCATTAACATTTGCCGAAGGTGGTCTATATATAACACAAATTACATAGTATCTCCCACTGATCTTGACCTCGACAGCAGTACATTCAAAAAGATAATCTTCACTTAACCCATTTATATCTTCAAAAGGTGCTCATGGAGGTGTTGCGCTATATGCTTGGAAGACACTTCCTGTAACCATTCGTAATGATATAAATGTGTTAAGTGAAGATTATATTTTCGTATTTCATACCGCTGTCGAGGTCAAAGTCAGTGGGAGATACTATGTAATTTGTGTTATATATAGATCACTTTTGGCAAATGTTAATCTTCTTATTGACAAATTAGACTGTTTAGCTGAGTTATCTAAATAGAGTTAGCTGCCGAAAATGATAAATTGGTAATCGTATCTGGGGATTTTAATATTGACATGCCATTGAACGGGGATGCAAATAATAAACGTCGCGTTAATGATCTACTAAACACTTATAATATGAAGATGACGGTAAATGTTCCAACCAGAGTAACTAAAACAACTTCTACTGGTCTTGATAATATTTTTGTCTCTAAAATCGTAATGTGTGACACAGATGTATTAAATGTAAACATATCTGACCATTTTGCTCAAGTACTACGCATTCAAGAAGACGTAATAAATAACAGTGAAACAAATGACTATAGGCGTATTTTCAGTACAGAAAATTATCAGCTTTTTTACCATTCACTAACGCAAGAAACATGGCTATCAGTTTATGAAGCAATAACTGTTGATGACATGTACAATACTTTCATCCGAATTCTATTAAACTATTTTAACTCTTCCTTTCCTCTAAAATTCGTTAATGGCCAAAATAATAACAAAAAGGCAAAATGGATTTCGAAAATATTTATAATGTAAAGGAAACATTAAACTTGCTACACGAGCCGTATCTTCAAGACAACATTACAAAGGTACTTATGTCGCTTATAAAAATTATTACACTAATCTTCTCACATAGGAAAAGTCAAACTTTTATGAGGCTCAAATAAATAATTCGAGTAACAAGTCCAAAACCATGTGGAGCAGCGTAAATACTGAAAACGGAAAAAATAAAAAAAATCAGTCATTTCATGAAATCAACCATAATGGTATTGCTGTTAACTGTCCACAACTCGCAAGTGAAATTTTCAATAACACCTTCGTTAATATGGCCGGTAATATCATTGGAGCAATTCCTAGAAACACTGTATTAGAACACATTCATCGTAATCAGAAACCACTTTATTTATCTGATGTAACACAGAGTGAAACTTTACAGATCATTAATGGTCTGAAAAATAAATATTCCAGTGGTGATGACGACAACATAAGTGATGTCATGTTAAAAAATATTAGTTTTTTCATACTCGAACCTCTAACTTACATAGCAAATGAATCCTTAAGGCAAGGTATCTTTCCTACAAGATTAAAGATGGCTGTTGTGAATCCTATATACAAGAAAGGTGATTGTCATTTAGTAGAAAACCACAGACCAATAAGTATTTTATCTTCTTTTTCTAAATTTCTTGAAATTATCATGAGTAGCAGATTAACTCCTTTCCTAGAAGTAAACCACATCATTACGACTGGTCAACATCGATATCAAAAAAATAAATCTACAACAACAGCTATCTTTGACTTTGTGAGAAGAATACTAAATCATTTAGAAAATGGACATTGTGGTCGGGATATTTTTGGACCTATCTAAAGCCTTTGATTGTGTGAAACATAAAATACTTTTAAATAAACTTGAACATATAGATATACGAGGTTCGGCATATGACTGGTTCAAATCCTATCTTAACAAAAGATATCAAAAAGTTTACATTAGATGGGACTCTTTAGAATACTATTCAAGTAACCCAAAAATATCATTAGGTGTACTACAGGGCAGCGTGATTCTATTCTTATTGTATATAAACGATCTGCAAAAATCTTAAATGATGATTCAGTTTTTATAACCACTTATGCCGATGACACTAACATTTTAATTTTCGAAAAAAGTTATGGTAAACTTCAAATAAAAGCGATAAATGCTATGCAAAAAATATCCAAATGGTTCCACCAAAATTCACTAATATTAAATAATGATAAAACAAATTGTATTCTTTTTAAACATAGTAGGAATAAAACAGGATATCCTAAACAAATAGATGTTAATAATGTCAGAATTAATTTTTTTAAAAACACAAAATTTCTAGGCATAACGATTGATGCACACATGGATTGGACGGAGCATATACGAACCCTTTGCGGCAGACTAAGCACATTATGCTATTCTTTGAAAGAGTTAAAAAAGGTTGTGAATCACGATTCCCATCTCACTACATATTATGGACAATTTTATAGTACAATGTCATATGGTATACTTTTTTTGGGGTGGATCACATACTCAAGAGGTATTCATAATTCAAAAGAGAGTGTTGAGAGTCCTAGCCAATCTAAAGGTTGGTGAGTCATGTCGTGGACACTTTAAAATGCTAAATCTGCTGACTGTTGTAGCTCTCTTTATTTATGAATGTCTCTATTTCGCCTTCAAATACAAGAACGAGTTTACAGAATATATCCAAGATCATAAATATCAGACAAGACAAATGGATGATTCATAACACCACAATTTTAGAAAAAGGTTGTTTCTACAAATGTTTACATTTTTATAATATGCTGCCTATTAATATAAAAGAAATAAGTTCTATAAATATTTTCAAAACAAAAATTAAAGAAATTTTAACATATGCACAACCTTATAATTTAGAGGAAGTATGTAATTTTGTGTTCTCTCTAGCTGTAAGACATATCAACATGTCATTTTCTATGTAGTGCTTCTAGTTTTTTAGACATACCAAACAAAAATTGTAAAATTGTTGTATCTGGTATGCAATAAAATTCAATTCAATTCATATTCCCTTTCACTCAATTAACTATGGTTACTACTCGCCTCTCTCGAATATGCTCAGACTCTGCAACACCTATAATTGCCTGCTGGACTTTGACCCATCCCACAATAGCTTTAAATCAAAATTGAAAAGACTGAATCAATAATTTGTACAGTGTAGTATTTTTCATTAGTCAATGGTATATTATTAAATTCATCAACTCTTTGGTATGTGCGGAAATAGTTTACAGTTTATACTTAGTAATTTCAGTAAGTTTACTCATAGTATTGCCTTTGTTATGTTTATATTTAGTTGTTACATAAGTAACATCCTTTTTTTGTTTGTACTATATTTTTATGTATATTACTCCATTGGGGTTTTCCGTTAAATAAATACAATAAAAATAAAATTTTCAATAAAAGGTGCCACTCGGATACATTATATTATTAATATAGATATTAGTAATATATTATTTATTAATTGTGTAATTGGTACTAAATTCTTACGGCCATCTTCAAAGTAGTGATTATTATAATAATTTACTCTCGAATGTTACGGAATTTCCAAAAAAAATTAAAAGGTAAGATATTGTCATATATGCATAAAAGTTTTTACCCATCAATTAGAGCCAAGCCTGGTTTTAACACCAGCTGTCGCTATGATTCATGCTGTGATCTAAAGAATTTTCCATTTCGCTTGCAAAGTCTCTTACCTAGTTAAAGGGACAGCTGTTCAAGGTTACAAATCGATGTCACCTCTCATACTATTATACTGTATCAATACCTGACTCCTTGCTATAGTAAGCAAAAGATAAATAGATGTTTACTGTACAACTAGGTATATGTAAACTTCTTTTCTTTTTGTGACTTGTTGACTTGCCATATATACCTCATGGTATTACAAATGGCTAATAAGTAAACAAAATAAAATATATGTACCTATACATACATATATATTTTTCTCTTTTATATCTTTATTGTCTATTCTATTTCTTTTTATTTTATTTAATGTATATGACTTTTATATTTACAATATATTATACCTGTATTTTTTTTTACTTATATTAAGCACTGTATTTTGACTTACCATATATACATGTTGTGTATCTCACAATGGTTAATAAAGATTATTATTATTATTACTGCTGCTGTAGGACTGGATTTCATAATTTTTAGTGATTTTTCTGTAAGATGGTTCAAATATTTGCAAAAAAAAATTGTCTCTAATGATAATCATAACCTTAATTGTTATTGAAGTAAAAAATAAACCAAATTAATTCAATTAATTTTTATTTTATTATTTTCTAGAACCAAAAAAAGAGGATACACCGGCAACTCCAACGGGGCCTTCTACTCCAAGTAGTGCTCCCCATCAAGTACCATCATCTTTGCCATATCCGGTGTATGTTCAAGGAATGCCAGTACCATATGGGGCTTCCAGCAGTGCTCCTTATCCATCCTATGCACCTCCTCCAATGCCGCAAGGGTATAATCCATATGGCACCATACCTTATCCATGTAAGTCGACATATTTTTTATCTTTTGGGATAAACTACTTAAATCAAATGACCTCGAAAATATAGTATTTATTATTTCTACTACTAGGTCATGAAATGAAATGCCTCAAATTTCAAAATTTTGTTAAAAAAAATTAGGACGTAGGTACGACCCGCCAGTATAGTCGGAGAAGCAGCCATATTTATTTCAGTCATTTCAGCAATGATAATTTTTTTTTTGTTTTACTAAAGTTGCAGTCAACATTAAAATAACCAATATAAGATATGGTACTATTTTATAAAAATAAGCTTTTTAAAATCAAATTCTTTGTGAGAAAGAATTATACAGGATGTTTTTGAAATACAATGTATATGTTTTGATCTGAGTTCTTATGTAATATGAAGATCAATTAGTCCAATCCAATCCAATTTTAAGTGTTTAGGGGTGCCTCCTGCATATTTTATTAAGCTGGTGAAGGTGTTCCGCATATCTAAACTTTTACAAGTAACGGTGCGTCAAAATTTGCAAAAAATAGTATTTGTGGAAAATAGAGCCCTACATGTGGGGGTAGGCAACGCCACATCCGAGGAATTCACAACTGTGCAAGGGGTCCCTCGAGGGTCACCGCTTTCGCCTCTAATGTACAACTTATATACATATGACATTTCTACAGTCCAAAATCCATCAGAGGACGCAACATATTTACTACAATTTGCCGTTGACACAGCATTGCTAGAACATTACAAAACTTTACAACAGCTAAGAAGAAGTTCAAAGTTGGTTCAACAAATGGCGCCTTCTTATTCATCCAAACAAATCTCAATTCATTATATTTAATCATTCTCCCTCCCCATCTTCCCCTATAATAAACATTGCAAACGAACAAATAAAACCATCACCCTCAGCAATATATTTAAGAATTACTTTGGACCAATAACTAAATTTCAACCAACACTCAGGATTAATTAAAGCAAAAATCAAGAACCGAGCTAAACGTTTTAAATCTCTTACATATAAAAACGAAGAAATATTGACCAAAACAGCCACAAAAATCTACAAATCCATATGTCGACCTATTCTAGAATATGAATATACCTTATATATTAATTGTCAAAGACCTGCCCTAAACAATCTAAAAGTAGCCGAAACCTCTTCACTTCGAATTATAACCAAGATTCGTCACCCCGACAACCACCTTCATAACACACCTAACAAATTGAGAGAACTGGTGTAACTCCAATAATTAGCAGACTTCAAATGTTGACAAACAAATTTGCAACCACACAATATGCAAATACTAAGGCCACTTTGCCGATCAAGAGACCCCAATAGAAGATCGAGATTTAAACTCCCCGAGATGACATTGATGGAAAAAATATCCACACAGATTCAAAACTAATACAATGACCAGTCTGTATCCACATATCAGTTTTCGAAATAGCAACAAGATGCAAATGTAAACTATTATTATTGAGTTCTATTTCATTTTTTATATATTTTTTTTCCCCATAAACTATGTTCACTATTAATATAACAAGAAAAAAATGTTAATACAGTAACTTAATTGCAATAGCAGGCTGAAGGACTCCGGTCGATAGCCGTTTGGTTACTTATTTATCCATTATTGTATATTTATTTATCCAATAAAAAACGTTTATTATTATTATTATTACTATTTGTGTATTAAGTAAATTGTTGATGGTGCATCTATAATGTGATTGCATTGTTTTTTGCTGATTTTACGGGTGGTCTGTTGTGCGACCTCCAGTGGCAAGCAGCCAGGCGTTGACTTCTGTAATCGCTAACTCTACTATAATATAAATTTTCCTTGCTGAAATGGCATTGAAACAATATTATGCTCATGCTCCTATGCTAATAGCAGTGTATGGTTTTTACTAAAATTGCCAAATGATGCATCTCAATTTAGGCCAAACTAAAATTATATGAAGTAAACCTGGAAGGGTTGAATATTTTTGTAACCCCCTTTTTGATCAGGAGAGGATTCAGGTATAGATGACTAGGCAGAAGTTTATATATCAGTAGTTATTATTATTACATTTTTTGTAAGTAATTAAATAGAGAGTCCACGTCAGCAAAAACTTTAATCCGCTTCTGGTTTCCATTTCATTATATTCTAGAGATATGGTATATGTCATTTATTACAAGTTATCCTTTCAGTTGTCCTGATAATTAACTGGAATTGAATTTTGAAATGATAAAAATTTTTCAATGAAAATTCATTATTTCAAATTAAATCATAACGAAATGTTAAATACCTAGAAAGTCTGGTAGTATTACTTTAGTTATCAATTTATGAAAAGTTGTATATGTGTGGCGTTATATATTTTATTTTGTGGGTATTTGCTTCTGGAAGTGTCAACTTTTTGTTAAAAATTGTGCTACTTTTTTTAACATATTTTTACAATTTATAGCGTCAACATAACTAGATAGTGAATATAATACTTATGCCATTTTAACACCTGCATTATAGCTATTTCATTTGCAGTGATATTGTTGTTAAAAAGAAGAAGAAAACCATAAAATGCAAGTTACAGTAATTATAAGTTCCGTCTTATACACACAGACATTTTGGTAGCTAGATCGCGTGAGATGCGAAACGTAAAGAAGGAGGGTCGATGGTCAGCTGCCGCGATGTAAATAGATTCATGGATTGTTTTACATTTATTAATTTTCCTAAACTATTTTACGTTCAAAAATTATAAAAGTTATACCGTTGTAAGCAGGAAACTCTAGTCGACAATATTGTAAGAAGGGTATTTTCGGATTTAAGTGCTTGTTTTCGAAATGTTGGTTGTGGAATGCTAAAATACAACGAAAAATTACAATTTGTTAAGTTTCAGAAGCGAGATACGTTCAAAGTTTTAAATTGCCATAAGCGCGTCAATGCATTTTCTTTTATTAAATATCTTTTTTAGAGCAACGTCTACAAACTGGACGATAGTCCGCTAACAAGACACATAACACAAATTAGACAGCATAATGCCCCATTTCGGATCAAACACCCCTTACCGTACCAGACGTTACCGATTTTCCGGCAACCTCTGTAGCCAAGTTTTACCAACTATAACTTCAGTTTACCCTATCCACCTTTACTAGTATTTCATAACTTTGTCTATCTTTAAATCTTTCCTGTCCCGCTCTTTAATTCTGTTTGTAACCTTTTTGTTGCGTTTGTTTTTTCTCGTTTTCTGTTTGTACATTTTTATTTCTAAATTCGTTTCCATCAAAATTTCAAATAAATTATAATTTTCTTGGAATCCAAATTTTTAAAATCACAGTTTAGGCCAGCCTATGCGCAGCCCGATGTTACACACCTCGCGGAAGGCTCCTCGTTTTAATTTGAGGTGCTAGCGTCAACTGCGAAATTAAAAAGTGTTTTGTGCGAGAGTTCTCTAAATATAGTGTAGTTTTTAAGTTTTGTTAAGTCTGTTTTTTGGATATATTTTAATTGTATTGCCTATTTTTTATTTGTTCATCGTAAAATAGGAGTTTAGGTTTAGTTGTTCTTAATTATTATTTTCGCCGACCCAGACCTGTCCGTCCGACCATGCAACCCGCCATCGCGTCAGCGCTGTGGTTGCACGATTGGCCCCGGGGCAGATCCTGGCTAGGCAACTGTTCTGTACCATTTAATTCTAATAAATCTATTTTGCTTGCTTGCTACAAACTTTTTGATAATTTTTATGCCAAAATATTTACTTGTAATAATAACACCACAGAAATTAGACAACCCCCAATTCCAGAAGCCAGGGCTTGTGCGGAAGGGGTTACACATTGAAAAAACGCGGACATACAACCATACAATAATCGCTCAGTATCGATATCTCGAAAATTTTGAATAACTCCCTTTTCCCAGACCAATTGTTGTCCAACTTTACTCATAAACACAATTAATTATAAGCTATCAAATAAAACCTCACAGACTTCAATTTTCGGAGTAATTTTGTGGTGCGAGCTCTCTACTACAATAGTTACATAGGAATTACGTTTTGATCAAAAATCCTATAAGTATTATTTGACATTGAGTTAATCTTGGCTAAGTCGATGTTACTAAACATTTTTACAATAAATAATTTTGAATATAAAAGAATTTCTAATTGTTACATTTTAAGTTATATAGGGTGTTTTTGGAATATAGGCATAATTTCAGATTCATCAATCGTCATATTTATATTTATTAATTTATCGAAAAATAAGAAAATAACTTTTTTTGAATATTGCAAATTATTGTCAATTATTATCGAATTATGCCATTGATCAGTTTCTATATGGTATTTGATCATGAACTTGTTGCTTATTTTTAGAGCATCGTCGTCAAGTAGCAGGTAGTAGTAGCGGCCGTGGCCGTCGATAGTTACGACATCTCTATTTGTTAATAGCGAATTACTGTGTTTAAAAATTTTCAGTGATTGATAATTTTACAAACATTGAGTGGACAGGCATTGTACTTTGCTAGTAACTCATTAAAACTGAGAAATAAGTAATAAAACTGAAAATTTTTACAAAAGTTTCATTCATACTTAATTGGGTACCGTTTTATGGAATCATAACAGACTTAATTTAACAGCTAACGAAAGAAAATATTGCAAATATAGCATGTGACCCACACTGACGGTGTCAAGTAGTTTTTTAATTATTGCGCTGAATTAACATTAGACCAAAGTGAATCAAATGAAAAGCTTTTACTGTTTAACCAATTCATTGAAAAATTGATAACAAAAGAAATATCCAGGCTTCTGAAATAGTCAATTTTAATATAATCTTGCAATCTCCGTAACAAAATTATTGGATTTTTGTTGAATTTATTAGAATAAATTATTTTTGTATGAATTCTTTTTATTTGCACAATAATTATCCCATTCGTTTTTCCAGTTAATATTCCCAATATTTTTCTGCACCAATCGATTCAGATCAGATGACTACTGCACCAACAATTTCAATATCAATACTTTCACTTTTCTTTCAACACGGTGTCCTGCTTCAGATTCTTCTATTATACGACTTTCATAGGTATCTCGGTGTTTCTTTCATCCTATCCATCCAGTGTTTAAGAGTAGGAGTTCTACACCATAACCTCACCATGTTTTAATTTAGAGTAGTTATAGAAACAAATTTGACATACAAGTAAACGTAAAATTGTGTTGGGGAATTCAGTGCTTTGTGTTTTAGAAAGTTATATTAATGCGCCATCCCATTTTATAGAGTAAATACATACAGTACACACAAAGAGTAGCTTTGTGGTCGGCCTTTCGATGCACATTAGTAACAGAGCAAATTTAGATGAAACTATCAGTTTATTTAATTATGAATAACACTATTTGTAGAACTCATATTTCTATTATAGATTGTAAAGTACCGACAGGTAGAAAACTTGAATTGACCCCTATAATAAGATAGAAGGAAATATAAATAGCAAAACAACGTACATACTTGAAAAAAAGCGACTAATTAACAATGATGCCAGCAGTTGAGCAGGTGTGTTAAAATTTCGCCCGCTAAAGATAAAAACGGTAGCATTGGATTGAATATTTCTTTTTAGCACATTATTCGGCCTTTCCTCCTCTCTTCCATCCTACATAGGCATCGATTTAATATTTTTACCTGCCAATGCTGTATGTGACTCAGTAACAATCTGATCATCTAACTCAGTTATTTCTTTGCATGTCCCACTAACAAAACTACTTTGTATAAACTGTATATTTATGAACTTCATTAAAAATGAATATAAGAATTATAAATTGAGAAGAGCTAATTTTCAATTGCTTTAGTAGTAGTAGTAGTAATTTATTGAAATAGAAAATCCTAATATACAAATTCATTTATATAACAAGTGTACTTACTTAGTATAATTGTTAATTATTGATATACATTAGGTGACATATATACACATACCTATATATATATAAATATAATACCTATCACACATACCCATACATTATCACACAAATAGCTTTGTTCAAATTTTACACGTATTCAGATACAACTAATTCTTTGATATAAAGCAACTTTTTTTTACATCACTACATTAACCTAATGACTTAATGTACCTTACAATTGCTCTTTTAAACCCTGTTAGTGATACAGATTCCTTTACATTATTTGGTAATTTATTGTACTGGTCGAGACCTTTGTATAATAAAATTTTCATGGTTTGACTCAGATTTCGCCTGGGTATATAATAATTGTAGTTATATCTAGTATTGTACTGATGTACTTCATTAGCCAAAATTATATATTTTTTAAAGTAGTCTGGTAGCAAGTTATTTAAAATTTTGAAGATAAACACCATTGACAGATAAAATAATCTATCTTTGACACACAACCACTGAAGCGAAGTAAGCATATGTTGAATTGGCGTATATCTGTTACATCTCAAAATCACTCTCATTCCTCTATTCTGCAGTTTTTGTAGAGCAGTGATTTTATTTAAATCAAAGGAGTATAACACACTAGCACAATAATCAAAATGAGGTTGGATGATTGTACTAAAAACAGTAATTTTAGTTGAATCTGATAATCTTTGGGATATTCTGGAAAAGAAATATAACTTTTTTGTGATTTTTTTCTGTATATAGTCAAAGTGAGCATTAAATTGTAAATGGTTATCTAATACAAATCCCAAATATTTTACATTTGTAACTAATTCAATATTATCATTATCAATACTCAAATTTATCGTGTTAATGTTTATGTTTTTATATTTATATTGAGTGGTAATAATCATGGCCTTAGTTTTAGTAATATTTAATTTTAATTTATTATTTTTTAAGTACTGTGAAATTTGTCTGAGGGAATTATTCATTTTATTTAAAGCCGCATCCAAATTAACACTGCTTACCGAGAGTAGAGTGTCATCTGCAAATAAGTTTAAGAAATCACAATTATGAACTTCGTTGATGTCATTAATATAAATAAGAAACAATAGGGGGCCTAAAATACTTCCCTGTGGTATTCCATAATTATTAATTATTGGCGAAGATACATGCTCACCTATTTTTGTTATCTGTTCCCTATTAGCTAAATAGTCTTTCAACCAATTTAAAACCTTACCTTGAATACCATACATAAAAAGCTTTTTTATTAATATTGAGCGATCTATTGTTTCGAAGGCACGTTTGAGATCTAGAAATACAGCCACAGTATAGTTTCCTTCATCCAACTTTTGTTTCCACTCAGTTATTGTTAGTTGGAGTGCGGAGGAATGATTAGCACGAAATCCTGATTGATTTATAAAAAATAAATTATTGTTATTGAAATAGTCAATTAATTGTTGATAAACTATCATCTCCAAGAGTTTTTCAGAACTTGGTAAGGTATTAATTGGTCGAAATTCCCATGACTTATTAGTGTTATTAATTTTTTCGATAGGAATAATTGTGCTAGTTTTTAAGTTTTTAGGAAATTTACCAGTCAAGAGAGGTATTTATGAAATGCAGCCAAACATGGCCAATAACTTCAAAAGATGACTTAATAAGGACGCTACTTAGTACTACATTTGTAGACCCTTTGTTATCTAATTCTTTTACTTTTTTAGCTAATTCTTGCAAATTGATTAATTTAAAAGTTGCAAAATGAGAGTCGGTATAATTATTGTTACTATGTTCATATTCATGACTATCGATGCTATCAACAATTTCTGTAATGCTATTTATAAAGTATTTATTAAAATATTCAGCAATATCCAATTGGTTTCTTACCAGTATTATTTGATCATTGACCTTAAATTGTATACCCATATTAAAGTCGGTATTGAAGTTTTTTGGGTTTATCAGTTTTTTTTAAGTTTTCCACATTAAATGTGGATTGTTTTTATGTCTGTCTATTTCATTGTGATAAAATTGTTGCTCTTTTTCTTTGATCATGTTTACTACTTCATTTCTCAGTTTTTTATAGTTCTGCCACTTATCTTGACTGCTATTAATTTTAAATATTTTGTATGCCCTATTTCTCTCTTTGGTTTTATTTCTGATTTCATTATCATACCATGGTAAATCATTTGTGCGACAATTTACAGTATTAATAGGTGCAATCTTGTTTACAACATGTTCACAGTTACTCTCTAAATTATTATACAATAAATTCACATCGGTAGATTGAAGTAAAAAATTACAGTCTATCAAGTTAATATTTATATTGAACAAATTTGTTTCGCTAAAATTCCTAAAGCATTTTTTTATGTCAATACCAACATTATTATTAGCAATATTAGAAAAATTTACTGAAATTGTTGAATGATCCGTAATTATGGGTTCGTCGTGAATAGTAGTAACTACATTTTCGAAATTTGTTAATACATAATCTATCAAAGTTGAACTAGTAATAGTAGATCTAGTATTTGATTTAACATTTTGTGTTATACCATATGTACCAAGTAATCTTTTTATTTTTAACGAATAAAATTCATCACAGGAATAGTTTATATTAAAATCACCTATTAAGATGCTACGCATCTCACAACAAAATAAATCCTCACACATATGTTCAAAATTTTCAAGAAAGACAGAATGGCTTGCACTAGGTGAATGATACATACATCCTATTTACTATTTTATTTACGATACACTCCAACATGAAGACTGTATATTTGTCAATTCTTTTTCTCACATTTATCGTGTGTACGAGGCTTTTTATGATATGCTTTACATGATATTCGATATGTGCATTCTAAAGTTCAACTGGTCACATGAAAAAAATATATATCCCCCTTTATTTAACGAAGATAAAATAAAACGTTTGGCACAACAGCAACATAATGCCATGGCCTATGCAGAATTTAAGTGGTTAAGGACTAAAATTAAAATTGTAGCCTACACTAATTACATCCGAAACATTGAAAATCGTATTGTGCGGGAACCACAAACATTTTGATTTCATTTTAATAACAGAAATCTGAAAAATGAAAATGTTTCATATGTATCATATAATTTATTGAAAATGAAGTATTTAAATCTTTTAAGAAGCTGAAATCTAATTTTCTCCTGATTTTTCATATTCACTTACCGCTTTAATTTATGTATTCACAACAGTAAGCTTCCAGTTGTTTGAAAAGCTTTCTAAATATTTTTAGGCAATTCATATAATTCACCAATTAAATTTTGTATACGTGTATGTATAATGTATATTGTGTATTTTTATCTATTTGATTTATGCAATGCAGTTTTATTACGATTTTCCTATTTTGAATAAAGATTATTATTGTTGTTATTACTGTTATCAATGCCAAGGTCTTATGATATCTATTGCCTAGTTACTTTCTTTTTTATAATTCCATCGGTTGGCTCTAAGGCCTCGATTCTGCATTACCGACTGGTAATCAGGGATATAGGATTGGTTGGGATCAAGAAGGTAGAGGGAGGAGGTCAACCCCAGCCGCCAAAAAGGCATGATTTGTGTGATTATGGTGTAGACACTGCTCTCAAAATTATTACTATTTATTGAGATAATTTGACATTTTTTTTGGATTAATAAAAAATGCCAAAATTATCGTAGTATACAGGGTGGGGAAATAGTGCGTTGGACTTCGATATCTCGAGTTCTACGATGGCTAGAAATTTTTTAAAAAATTGCAAGTAAACTAGAATAAAAAGTCTATAACTGGAAATTATTTTCGAACATATAGGGCGAGCAAAGACGAAATACAGGACCAAGTGCCTTTTTTTTTAAAATGGAATGCTATGTATATCAGTACATTTTTTGAAGCTTCTTTCTAGGTTCCATTCATTCCTATTGAATCTCCCAACCACTTGGATGTAATGAATTTTTTTGTTGAAATAATGCAATCTGCAGATGGATATTAAAAAATTACCAGTCACAATTATGGGTTTTAAGAAAAACTTATGTGAATACCAGTTAGAGACAATTAATGTTTTTGAATCATTTTCATTTCCAAAAAATCTACAGGGTGGCCAAAAATTAATTTTCAATTAAGAACATTTTAAATTAAATTTTCTCAATTTTTTTCAAATGGAACACCCTGTATATTTTTCGACGATGTGATGTAGAAATGGAAAAGGAACATTTTTTGTAAGTACTTCCCTATGGCTAATTGCAACCATTTTCATTTTATAAATAAATAAGTGTCAAATTCAAGAATAAACTTAAAAAACGAGGTTCCCTCAAATAATTCATTAGGAAAATTTATAATAGGTGTTCGACGTGTTATCCATTTTGATTGACACATGTCTTTATGCAATTTTGAAATGAGGCCATTTAGTGGGACCATTTCTTCCAATCCATTGAAATGAGTAAATAGTATTTAACTGGTCCATTACTGTTTTGCACATTTTTTTGCTGTTTTCGTTATTCGACAAGCAATTAAACCTCAGTTTGGTATAAATTGTCGTGTACAAAGAAGCATTTAACACACTTATCGGTCGTTACAATTTGTATTGAATTTAAAATATTTGGAATTTTACAATAGGAATTTTAATAAAGCGGAACTTGTAGACATGACTTTTGTTTTGGGCGAGTCAGACAGAAATTGTTTACTTCTAACCACACAAGTAATTACGACCCCCTATATCCCGGAAGGCTCTAGAAGAGCCTTGTGTGGGAGGGGGCTACACATTTAGAGACAAGGGACACACACCCAATATCTGTGTATAGTGGAAAAATCCCTCTCACAGTATTTTCCACTGCCACGACCGGAGATCGAACCCGGAACTTTTGGGTAAGAGGCAAGTGCGCTCACCTCTCGACCACCAGCCAATAGAATTTATCAACAACGTTATCCTGAAAGAAGGATTCCTGATGTTAGCAGCTTTCAAAAAGTTACTCGATAGATTTCTGGAAACTGGAAATGTCAAATATAAGAAAAGTGAAAGAATGAAATATGTTGTGAACGAAGAAAATGAGTTTTCTGTGCTGCTGGCAACGGTTGAGAATCCCCATGTTAGTCAAAGAGAAGTGAGCTCATTAGTAGGAATAAGTAGACGGTCTGTGGGTCAAATCTTAAAAACAAATAAGTTACATGCATATCATATTCAAATGCACCAGGAATTATCTGATGACGATTTTCAAAAGCGCCTACAATTTTGTAATCGGGCCAGAGGTGAAATGCAACATGATGTCAACTTCTTCAATACTGTTTTATTCAGTGATGAGGCAACTTTTCATAAAAATGGATGTTTTTTTTTAATGGCATTTGAACATAGTCCATACAGCCAAACTGGATTTGTTAATAGGCACAATTTCCATTATTCTTCGGAAAATCCTCACTTTTTTATGCAAGTTGATAACCAACACAGATGGTCTATAAACGTTTGGGGAGGAATTATTGGAGAACATGTAATAGGGTCACATTTCTTTGATGGTACATTGACTGGAGCTATTTATCTTCATTTTTTGGAAAACTATCTGCCACAATTATTGGTAAATCTCCCTGAAAGAATTCGAAATAAGATGTGGTTTCAGCAAGACGGTGCTCCACCACATTATTTAAATGTAGTTAGAGATCACTTAAATAATACCTACCCTAATCAATGGATTGGAAGAAATGGATCCACTAAATGGCCTGCTGGATTCCCAGATCTTACAAAAACGGAAGGAAATTGTTTATAGAGACACACCAACAACAGTACAAAATATGAAGGAAAGAATAATAACTGCTTTTACATCTATCACACCAGCAGTTTTGGGAACAGTGGGAACGTCATTTCAAAAGCACATAGAGATGTGTGTCAATTAAAATGGGCAACATGTGGAACATTTATTATAATTTTTTCTACTGAGTTATTTGAAGAAACCTCTTTTTTAATTTTATTTTTGAATTTTGTAATTAGTGCTCAATAAAACGAAATTGGTTGCAATTAGCTCTAGGGAAGTACTTACAACAAATTTTCGTTTTTCATTTCTACATCATATCGTAGGGCGTTCCATTTGAAAAAATTGAGAAAATTCAATTTAAAATGTTCTTAATTTAAAACTAATTTCTGGCCACCCTGTACATTTTTAGGAAATGAAAATGATTCAAAAACATGAATTAGATGTCTCGTAACTGGTATTCACATAAGTTTTTCTGAAAACCCATAATTGTGACTGTGGTGATTTTTTTAATATCCATCTGTATGACTGGTGGTCGAGAGGTGAGCACGCTTGCCTCTCACCCAAAAGTTCCGGGTTCGATTCCCGGTCGTGGCAGTGGAAAATACTGTGAGAGGGATTTTTCCACTATACACGGATATTGGGTGTGTGTCCCTTGTCTCTAAATGTGTAGCCCCCTCCCACACAAGGCTCTTCTAGAGCCTTCTGGGATAAAGGGGGTTGTAATTACCTGTGGTGTTATTTATTTATTATTTATTTATTTATCTGCAGATTGCATTATTTCAACAAAAAAATTCATTACATCCAAGTGGTTGGGAGATATTCAATGCCAATATAGGAATGAATAGTGCCTAGAAAGAGGCTTGATATACATGGCATTTCATTTAAGAAAAGGTACTTGGCCCTGTAATTTCCTCTTGGCTCGCCCTGTATGTTCGAAAATAATTTCCAGTTATAGACTTTTTTTATCTAGTTTACTTGCAATTTTTTTTAAAATTTTTAGCTTTTGTAGAACTCGAGATATCGAGGTCCGACGCACTATTGCCCCACCCTGTATAATAATAGTTTTTAATATCCTTTACAATATATATGTGTTTGTCTTTTCTCCTCGTTTTTTTTAAATCTTAATGTAATAGTTTTCCATTGTCATTTATGTTTTTTACTATAAAAGGCGAAAAAGGTAAAAATATTGATAATTAATTTATCATTCGTTATATTACTCCTGACAATATAAAATACAAAGTTTAAATACATTCTTTAACAGCGTTTTCATGTCACCCTCAAAGCAAAAGCAAGTGCCGGATGCAATTTTCTCTCTATACATAGACCACTCCAGTTCCTATTCGATTGCATTATATTCGGCACCACTGACAGAACCAGTTCCAGCTTTGTAGGTGTTTGTGAAAACGATCTAAAGTAAAGTGAATGCTATATTTCCTATTTGCAAGTTGAAATACTGTAACAGTAATCAGTAACACATACTAATTATAAAACTTAAACCTTAAATTATTTCATTTTTACTTGCATTTTGTTAATTTTATAAAATGATATGTGTCAAACAAAAGGACCTCTTGGATTTTTCTTCATGGGTATTTATTGATTTCATCTCGCACAATCAAAAGTTTTAATTAAATCCGTTATGAAAATTCTAAACATATTGTATATACCTACCTGACCTATAGGATCTTTGAACTAAGATTTTTTAAACTGTATAAAACTACAGAGGTGCAAATACTGGCAGTAGTATCCGCAATTTACTTTTATCCATTGAATATTTAATAGATGCCTAGTTGATTTAAACTAGTGCCGTTAGAAAACACATACACGCCAGTGAACATTCGCTGGCAATGTATATATGCCCGAGAATTATTTAGAAATTTTTCTAATTTCAATATTTCATCCAAGATGAATTAAATATTGAGATAAAAAAAATATCACAAGAAATAATGCTATTTTTTTTCACATTTTTGGAAATAAAAAGTGAATCTGCAAACAGTCAAACTTAAATTGTGCATACTAATTTCGTGTTTGTACTTTCTTGGTTTTATCTGTATATTTATTATAAGCTTCGATTAGGTCTTTATTAAGCCAAATCATACGTATTTTGAAGAAACGAATTATTTATTGCTTTTCTTGAAATATTAAAGTAACTATATAGGAGCCCGCACTTTTTCTTGTATAAAATGGTTAAATTTTCTGAATTTTTAGTACCTATGTTATAGATCTCGATTTCCTGATTAAAAGTAACACAGGCCCAATCTAATCCTATGACTAGTTTTTGAGATACAGGGTGTTAAAGTTCATATATTCATTGAAGGATTCGATTAATTTTCTTTTTTTTTTTTTTTTCGTGAATCGTGAATATCATTCCTGTAACGTCAGATAATATATTGTGATAAAAATATGCACTTATCCACAATAGGAGCCACCAATAACACGAAATGAATTTTTAAAATCGATGTGTTTATGCTGAAACAACAAAATTTTGAGGAAATTATTTTTTAAATGAATTGTACTGTTTCATAATTACTGAAATTCCCAATTGTATATTTTATACAGTGCGAGTCAAAAATATGGAAACACGTGTGACTCATTCCAATAACACGCCCTGTATATTTTAATATATATTGATTGTCCATTGACAGCTGATTCCAAATTAATATAATTTTAGAGAGGTCCACAGGGTGATACAAATGATGAAAAATGCCGAAAAAACTTGTTTTTTTTTTTAAATCGTTCTGTAATTCAGAATTTCGTCGGTTAATGTCCGTAATTATTTCAAATTGTGTTTATTGTGTATATGTTAATAGAGTACCAAAATTCAAAATCTTACTATGACTAGTTCTTGAGATTTAAAGTGAAAAATACCATGTCGGTACGTAAGCCTAAGGTTTATATCTAATCATCACCGAATACAAGTTTTTGGTTAAATAGTGGAAAGTGATGTAAATATGCAATAAACTTTAACTATAGCTAAAATAACTATAGTATTTAAGTTACTTTAACAATGCTTGAAAAATGGAGGGTACATTGGACGAGACGGCATTAAACTCGGTTTCCACTAACATTGCTATAGGTATCCTTGTGTTGCAGATTTAATAAACTGCAATATGAAAGTAACTTAGAAGTAATTCAAAGAGTAAACTCGTTTTCTCATCACCACAGGGGTAGAGTTCCCAACTCGTTTTTTTTTTATAGTGGTAACCCCGTTAGGACACCCATTGTGCTATATTCCTAGTACCCGAAATATTGATTTTAAGAAATTTATGAATAACACTGAATATGATGAAACTAGCTGAAAACCTACAACCTGTGGACGCAGATACTATGTATTTTTTTGTCCAGATTATTATCAAAAATTGATATTATATAAAATAAGTTATAATAATAATAATTGTAATTATATAATAATAATTATTTATTTATTTCCAAACAAGCACAAGTGCCTAATTACAGGGAAATACAGTGTACATTTAAAGAACAATAACATAGAAATGGAATTTAACATGCTAAGTAACTTAATGTTTAAATGTATAACCTAACCTATTCGGGTTTGAGTAACAGGATCAGAAATATTTTTAATCGTTTTAATAAACAACTTGATTGGCCATGAAAAATCGATACAATTGTTACACGAAACTTGGCTGATTAAACGAAACATAACAATAAGTGGAGTATAATAAGTCGTTCTGCATGTAGGAACAAATAATAGCTGTTGTAATCGGGTATTTCTAGGGGGGAATATTAAAGTGAAATAGCGACAATAATTTGGAGTCATTAATAAGATAATTTAATATTTTGTAACCAAACAACAAGATTGAAATACTGCGCCATTCTGCACATAAGTGTTTAGTTCGGACAGTATTATAGTCGGGTGGTCTACTATATTTTTTAAAATACAAAAATCTCAAAAACTTTTTTTGGACCTTTTCAATGCTTTCGACATACATATGCAGTTGTGAATGCCACAATATAGAACAATATTCAAGTTTTGGCCTTACCAGTGTGTAATATAGTGTGGTAATTGCATTTAAGTTATTGAAATTTTTAGATTCCCTAATTACAAAACTCAGAGACTAATATGCCAATGAGATGATATTTTCAAAGTGTAATTTAAATGAGAATTTGGAATCAATTGTTACACCTAGATCTTTAAAGCTTTCGACTCTATCCAGAAATATATGATTCATTCTATAGGAGTACATTATTGGTTGTTTATTGCAAGTGAATGTAATGGTATGATACTGTTCCATATTAAAGCCAAGCTTATTTAACTTGCTCCACTCATATGCGGCTTCTGTATCAAGTTGTAATAACTCACAATCGTCTTGGAATTCGATTTCTTTATATAGTTTTAAATTATCCGCAAACAATAGGCATTTAGAATTAGATATCGAGTCCGGCAAGTCGTTAATAAAATAAAAAAATAGCAAAGGTCCCAGGTTTGAGCCTTGGGGTACCCCCGAGTGAGCGCTGTATATATCAAAAAACATACCATTATATTTAACAATATACCTCCGATCTTCTAAATATGAGGTGATTAATTGAAGTACAGAGTCAGCTACAGAATATATGCATGGGTCTGTAATTTTGTACAATTGATTTATCACCTGACTTATGAACTGGACTTATCAGTGATGTTTTCTATGGAGTAGGGAATGTATTATTTTTTATGACTAGGTTGGAAATATGTAGGAGTGGTCTTTTAAAGTATTCAGCGCAGCCTTTTAATATATGAGGTGGTATACCGTCAGATCCCGAAGTACATTTGGGTTTTAATTTTTTTATTGACATGTCATAGTCTATTTCTGTAATTTTATTAATATGCGGCATATCGTAAAAACTATTGCCTGCATTGGATATTTGATATGATGCAGGTATGTCTGAATAAACAGATAAGAAGTATCTACCAAATGCGTCAGGGACTTCCTCCACCGGAATTATAATGTCGTTATTATGAAAAGCTGTAGTATCAGAAGACGACGATTGTTTTTCTTTGATGTAATTAAAGAATGCCTTAACGTCAGTTTATATTATTGAGATCGAGATCTATAACATAAGTACGAAAACATAGACTAAAAATTCAGAAAATTTAACCACGAACCATTTTATGTAAGAAAAAGTGTGGGGTCCTTTTGTACTAATTGCATTTTAGAAATTCAGGTTTCATAAAAAAATTTGCAAGCGAATAGATGAAATACTAATAAATCCTTTGATTTAACATTACAAGCTTTTTCTTCCAAATAGCAATAAATATTATTTGGTATCAAAGCATAGATTTTTAAAATCTGAAAGCTTGAAATGCACGGGGTGAAAATCAGCAAAGTTTTTATAAAGGAGAAATTTACATTTGTACCTTTTTGAGCCAAACTATATGTATTTGCAGTATATCGCTTTTCATGTTTATTTCAATCCATATTTTTCAATAAACTACGATGTGAAGCTTGCCTTGGCCTTATTTTATATAGAAATATTGTTTATTTGTAACATGAGCGTCAAAAAGCATGGATCATTTTATCATTCTAGATACTCCTGCAGGCACTATTATTCCCATGTAAGTTCTGAAAAGGTAAAACAATAGTAGGTATGTAAAGTATCAAAAAGTCGGTAAAGTATGAAGAATGAGCAAAGTAAGTAACTGAGACAAAACATCTATTTTATCAATATTTTTTTCAATTTGGCAGTTATTAACTGAAATTTGAAGTGTTCATGTTATACTGAATAATGGACAAATTTTTGCTAAAAGTGGCCTTGGTTATTGAACTTATAGCTGTATATAAATCATAACAGGAGGGATTATAAAGAATGGGGGATAAGACAGTCCCATGGAACATCTTGTTCGAGTTTATGTAAGAGTCTCTGGTGCCAAACGTGTCAAAGGCTTTTTTAACATCTTAGTAATATAGCAGCTGATTTTGTTCCTTGAAGCTTGGAAGTTTTTACATTCGATTTTAGAATTGTTAATGGAATATTGGTCGGAGAGTATTTTCCTTGAGATTTGTTCCAATTTTTATGCAACATTGGGAGTAAAGCTATCGGATGATAACTAATTTTCTGCTTATGGTTGATGTTTGGTTTAGTTATAAAAATCTCTTTTCTATTCCGTGGTAAGTAGTGTGTGTTCAGACAAAACTCGTATATTTTAATGATATGTTTGTGGACTTCATAATTAAATGATTTTATCATATTTATTGAGATTTGTTGTTGATTAGCTATTTCTTGGTTTGAAAGATATAATATACTATTTTCTTCTATATTTTGGACACTAGTTCTGCTATTATATTTAGAAAGTTTTTTGATTTGTTGCCCAATATTTTTTCCTTTTTGTTTATTAGTCTCTTGATAGATTGCGCTGGTCTTTCTTTAATTCGTTAATTAATCTTTGA
Organism: Leptura quadrifasciata; assembly: GCA_963675555.1. Lineage (NCBI taxonomy): Eukaryota > Metazoa > Arthropoda > Insecta > Coleoptera > Cerambycidae > Leptura > Leptura quadrifasciata. Next base: position 87,594,774 of record OY776675.1, read on the forward strand.
ACATTTTATTAAAATCATTGAGCTGATGTTTCTATTCTGTGTTTAGATTCTTTCTATATTGTCTATACATATAACATTTGTGTTTAATTAGTCATATAATAAATGGTGTAGTATATAATTTTATAATGTGGAGTATTTTTTAGAACAGCATGAGATTCCTAATGTGAAGAATAACGTCTGAAGTTGTATCATTGTCGTTAGACATTAGAAAAGTTGGAGGAGTATTTACCAACAAAGTTTGAATTATTTAAAAACTAATTTAAAATTCGATTTTTTTCTAACATTTATAAAGTCTCCAATAATCAGGGAGTGTTGATGAATATGGTATCTTCAATATAATAGTTAGGGCTAATGTATATAATAAAATATGGAACAAATTATTTTGAAACGGTACAGTGAAATATAATGCTTCATTTTGTAGGTTATTGATTCCCATTTTAACTACTGAATGAGCTTGTATTAGACACCCCCTCTAAAATTGTTATTATTAATAATCTCTCCATTGTGTTGTAAAATGTGTCAACAATCCCTGAGTTTCACTAATGTTTATTTTTGCAAAAAACTCATTACTTGATAAATAAAATTTTCAAAGTAAATTTCCTACAAGTTCACGAGGTCAGGAAAATCTGAGAAATTTGAAAATTCTATTATACACTTCAGTTATCTTAGTACTAAATAATTTTGCTTAATTTTCATAAACAGCAAAGTGAGAGGATTTGCTAGATTTTGACAACTTATTAAGCAAATTTTATTAAAATTGTAAATTTAATCGAGAGAAGATAATAAATAATATAAATATGCCATACTTTTTGACGCCTGGTGTTATTAGATATTTATAATTCATTTGTATGACCGATTAGAAAAATATCAATATCAATTTTTTTACATTATTTCTATTTCCAGCTTCTTACCAATTCCCGCAAGGCCCTGGAGGATATCAAGGACAGGCGGGTGGATATCAAGGACAAGCGAGTGGGTATCAAGGACAACCAGGTGGGTATTCTCAACCAGGGCAACCAGGATATCCCCATCAACCTGGCGGATATCCAAATTGCCCTCCTGGGACTTATCCACCCGGGTCATTTCCTACCAATCCATGGTAATAATTACTATCTTATATATTATATAGTATTTGTACTCCCATTGCAAAAGTTGCGTTTTTTATTTGATCAAATTGATTTGTTGTTTATGGAATGCCTCACTTATAAAATGGAATTGATATAATGATGGGCGTTTTAAATGTGTGAATATTCCTTCCAATTTTTGAACAAATAATTGTCAGAGTGATAAATCGATTTGGTCACTTATAAATTGAATAATGATTTTCTAGAATATAGATGCTAGATATCACTTTTTTATTAATCTAGATATACAGTTAAGTCATACTAAGTAGTGATAATTAATATTTTTATGCAATTAAAGTAAAAATAATCACTAAAAATGTGTAAATTGTTTACAATATTGTTAATTTTTTCAATGTTGAATATTTTTGTATTATTACGTGTTGGTGAGGATTTAGGCCTGTTATATTACGAATATCCTGCCTAATAAAATGTTTTTATGATATATTTTGCTGATTTTTACTTTTAATTTAGTTTTCCCATTATATGTGTTTAAAACGCATACTTGAAGGTAAGTAAATGAGGCAGCAAAAGTCTGATATATCCAGCAGCAATAAATGATGCAATAATACAATATCTTGCCTTGTGGTTATTTTGGTGAGCCCGATAGCATCCAAAGCTAACCCTTTCCTTATGGAGCATTTTTAAAAATTTGAAAGATATCAGTTATGTATGACTTTTGTGGCTAGTATTCTTTTGGACACATACAGTCTTCGTATGTTTTATTCACATTACAAAACAGCAAAATTAAATAAATATTTTTTGCAGAACAAAACACATGACAAAACGTACAAGTAATGAAAAGTTAAAGAAAATATTCGAATGCTTCGCCATTAACTTCAGTCCACTGTTCTGTGCCGAATAAGATATTCATGTATGCAATCATATTTCTTCCTTTGGACACGAATTAGATTGGAGTCATTGTCAATGTCAAGTCTTGTAGAGAATTAATTGGATTAGCCTACAACAAACTTTTCATATAACCCCGCAAAAAATCCCTAGCGGTGATATGTGGACTCTTTGGGGGCCAAAACCTTAATTATCAACTGCAACAAGACAATTTACTGCATGTTGTCTGTGGTCTGGTAAACAAGACCCAGTGCCATAAAGCCATTGCACTGCACCCAAAATTGTTCTTACGTTTGGCTGGTGTCTACTGGGAAATTTTCTCTCGTATTCTCGTACACACGTAGCCGCAAGACTTTCATTCACTGCGCCATATGTTATAATCATAACGACATAAAAGACCTTGGGGTAATCTTCGACTCCAAAATGACATTTAATGAGCATATATCATTTGTAAAGAATAGTGCAATGAAATTAATGGGCTTTGTAATACGTAACGCTAAATATTTCCATACAACTAAACCCCTTAGACATGCTTTATGAAACACACATAGTCTAAATTAAATTATGCTGCAGTTATCTGGTCACTCTATTATGAAAAATATGCGTGTAGCCTAGAAAGTGTACAGAACATGTATCTAAAATGCAAATATTTCGGGGAAATAGGAATGTATTTATTACATGAAGAACATTTCTTGTTAATTATTGTGGCTTGCTAACTTTACAAAAACGTAGAATAACAATAGGTCTCTTATATCTTCATGGAATAATCAACAACTTGATTGATAATCCCGAATTTCTAAGCTATATACATATTAGAGTCCCTAGATCTAACAACATTAAGTAATACTTTTTCAGTGCCAATTCCACGAACAAATGCTATGTTAAATTCTCCCGTATATAGAATACTTAATGATTTTAATAAATATTGCAGTACAGTGGATATATTTAGTACTTCTAAACCTAATTTCAAAAGAGAAATTGAAAATCTGTTTGGTTCTGCAACTTTATAATTTCGATGTATGTACATGTAATTATACAATCTTTGTACATGTAATATGTTTGTTATACAATCTTTGTACATGTAATTATACAAGCTATTGTTGACAGGGCGGGGCTTTGCATATCACATTCAACGAGTTATTGTTCTGTAATTGGCATTAATTCTGTTGAACAATATAAAGTCTATTTATTTATTTATAATGCAGTATTCCTGCGACGTAAACGCTGGCATATTGAACGATATCGATCTCTATGAAATGAATTTTAAAATTAAGGATATGCTCTAAACAGAAGTAAATACCTGACTAATATTTACAGGAAGCAGCGTATGAGCAATTGAACGCGTCAGAGAAGAGGGGTGAGCAGATGGGGTTGGCACTTGGGCATTATTGCTGAAGTTCGCCGATTCAATAGCATACCTTTGCAAGTTTTAATGATAAAAAATATACTAAATTACCTCAAATCGTTCTAAAATTTTGCAAGGGTTTTACTTTCATGTTAATGTAAATCTACCTGTGGTATACAATAAAATTTACGATTTTTCTATAATAATGTTTAGTACAGTTTATGTATAATGAACATATAATCATAAACGGGTAAACACCGGTTCAAATCACGAATGTTGTTTACATCTTCCATCTCTAATTTCCAAATCAAATCAACTCAAGGTTACATAGAATGGCACACATGGGCGTATGAACGTTTGTAAAAAGCATTTTGTAATGAAAATACATGGACAATAATGGCATGCAATACAATGAATTTTAATATCCACTGCCCCATTTAATTTCACAATTCACCTCATGGATTTCTTGCAAATGTAACTCAGACTTGTTAGTTCAATGAGAATCTTTTTATTATGATTATATAGACAAAGTATGTAAAAAATTTGTTTGAAATGTGGCTGTCCCTCTCTGCTTTGAAAACGGAAAGAGACTACTTTCCCAAAACGTCAGCAAAATACATTATTTCTGTGTTTATTCCGATTTATATTATTGTTACGTGCTTGTAATTTTCAGTAAACACTTTGTGGATTCCAAATAACTTGCAACAAGAATTTTCACAAACCACTGATTTATTTATCACTAAAATTACACTAGTAAATACTTAACAATCACACAACTAATAATCACTTTATCTAATATAAATTCACAACTTTTAAAACACTATGTACTTTACTTTTTCCCTTAAACTAGTCAACTCTTGTCTAACCTAAAAATTCTCTCAACTGTTTACTTCACTTTGATCTGAACTCTTCCTTATACTTCACTAAACTGTACTGTTCCCCATCTGCTGGATTCACCTCTTTATATACACACTTGGAATTTCCAGAACTCTATACTAGAATTCTCCATAGTTTTCTACTATGTACTAGATGATTGTTTGTCAATTGGCTCATAGATGGCGCCACCATACAGGTTTCCTTTCACCTTGAACAGGGACTTAATCACATCTTTCCTCATTAGAGGGCAGCACATAACACTGCCCCCTCCTTAAGCCTGAACGTCCCGGTCAGGCAATTCAGATTCCCCAACATACTTTATACTTCGCCAACCTATCCAAGTGCACGATCTTCATCTTGGACTTCTTACTACGTTGAATTCGGTAAACAACGTCATTGATCCGAGTGATGACTGAATACGGTCCTTCCCAGGGTGGGTGAAGCTTCGGAGATCTTCCCTTCTTTCGCTGTGGGTTATATAGCCAAACCAGATTTCCCTCCTTGAATCCTGCTGACGTCCCCTTCTGGTCATAGCGAGCCTTCATTCTGTCACTAGCTATGCTAACTTGGTTTCGAACCAACTCGTGGACATTCCTCAGCTGTTGACTAACTTCGTCTGCATAGTCATCCACGGACAGTGGCTTCTTATCTGGTGTACCAAACATCAAATCACATGGCAGTCTGATCTCGTGCCCAAATATTACACGAGCCGGTGTCTGTTTAGTAGTCTCATGAATGGCAGCCCTGTATGCCATTAAGAAAAATGGTATATGTCGATCCCAATCTCGCTGGTTCTTGTGAACTACCTTAGAAAGATGTTCCTTCATGGTTTTATTATGTCGTTCCACCATTCCATCTGACTGGGGATGAAGAGGGGTTGTCCGAGTCTTGTGAATGCCCAGCAACTCACAAATTTTCTGAAATACCCCCGACTCAAAGTTTCTCCCTTGATCGGAATGTAGCTCCAGGGGTACACCAAATCGGCATACAAGGTTATCCACCAGAACTCGAGCAACAGTAACTGCTTCCTGATTCGGAATGGCATAGGCTTCCGGCCATTTACTAAAATAGTCCATAGCGACCAGGATGTATTTATTCCCATCATCTGTCACTGGGAATGGGCCCGCTACATCTATAGCAATCCTCTCAAAAGGAGCTCCGACATTATATTGCTTCATTTGGCCCCTGCTCTTCGTCGTCTGTGGCCCTTTGGTGGCTGCACAAGCCTTGCATTTGCGGCACCAAGCCTCCACATCTTGACGGCTATTGATCCAATAAAATCGTTCCCGTACTTTAGCCAGTGTCTTATTCATACCAAAATGTCCCCCGGACACTCCATCATGTATTTCCTGAAGTACTTTTGGGATCCGACAGCTGGGTATCACTAGACGCATGGTAACTTCCTTCCCATCTGGACTTTCCCATGCTCTCTTTAATAGTCCATCTACAACCTTAAGGGAGTCCCATTGTGCCCACAATGCCTTCAGCTCCACACTTTTGTCCGAAACATCCTTCCATTCAGGTCGCGTTCCTTTTTCTTTTGCCCTTAATATAGGACCAATTACGCTGTCATCCATTTGTTCTCGTCTTAGAACTTCCTTTGTCCAATCATCTGGAACATCTACCTGAACTGTGTTTACTATTACCGTACCCTGTGCTTTTTCAACCCGATAGCAGTGCTTGCAGTCATCTTTGCACGGTCTTCTTGACAGAGCATCTGCATTTTTTATGAGACTTTCCAGGTCGGTGTTCGATTGTGAGGTCATATTGCTGCAGTCTTTCTATCCAGCGAGCCAGTTGACCTTCTGGGGTTTTCAGCTGCAGTAGCCATTTTAATGCAGCATGGTCGGTCCTGATTTTGAAATGTTGACCATAGAGGTACTTGTGAAAATGGTCCACGGACTTAACAATGGCCAATAGTTTCTTCCTTGTTACACAATAATTCCTCTCTGGTTTGGACAGTACCTTACTGAAATACTCGATTACTTTTTCCTCTCCATTTTGGACTTGAGATAGTACACATCCAATTGCGGAGTTGCTAGCATCCGTGTCAAGAATATAGAGGCCCTTTTGTTGGGGATATGCTAGCACAGGACTACTGCATAACGCTGCTTTCAGCTTCTTCCATGATGTTTCACACTCCGGTGTCCACTGATATTTAACTTTCTCCTCCGTTAGCTGGTGTAGTGGCTTTGCTATATCCGCAAATCCTTCCACAAAACGTCTATAGTAAGTGCAGAGGCCAAGAAAGCTTCGTAATTCGTGTACATTTGAAGGTCTTGGCCAATCACGCACGGCAGAGATCTTGTCCGGGTCTGTCTGTATTCCCTCCGAAGATACGACATGTCCAAGGAATTTCACTTCTTTTTGGAATAGTAGACACTTCTTTGGATTCAACTTTAGGTGTGCATTTCTGATTCTCCCAAATACTTCTTGAAGATTTTCCAAATGTTCCCTGAAGTTTCGTCCCATAACCATTACGTCATCAAGATAAACTAAGCACGTCTTCCAAGTTAGTCCTCGGAGTACAAATTCCATCAATCTTTCAAAAGTAGCTGGCGCATTGCAAAGTCCAAAAGGCATCACGGTGAATTGATATAAACCACTACCTGTTGAGAAAGCAGTCTTTTCCTTGTCGTCAGGGTGAAGTCCCACCTGCCAATACCCACTTCGAAGGTCTAGAGTTGAAAACCATCGTGACCCTGCCAGCGTACTTAATGTATCGTCAATTCGTGGTAGTGGATAGCTGTCTTTCTTCGTAACATCATTCAGCTTCCGGTAGTCGACACAAAATCTCAAAGTTCCATCCTTCTTGGCAACTAAAACTACCGGTGATGACCAGGGACTGGTTGATTCCTCAATTACTCCATCTTGTAGCATCTTTTGAACCATCGCAGCAGCTTCTTCCTGTTTAGCTAGTGGCAACCTCCTAGGTTGTTGGCGGATTGCGGCTGAATCACCAGTGTCTATTCGATGCTGTACTATATCAGTTTTCGTGAGGATGTCTGTGTTTTTGGCAAATACCGTACTTTCTTTTTCCAAAAACTTGATTGCCTCTCTACGTTCATCCTCGGATAGGTGTTCAAACTGGGTACTCAACAAAGTCACAACTTCCCTGTCTACACTGGTTGGCGAACATTTCTCCCCTTGTTCCTCACACCTTGCTATCCACTGGACTGGTTCGTAGGATCCTATTGCCTCGCCTTCCTTAAAAGTTACCGAGTGGGAATTTAAATTAGCCACTCTAATTGGAATTTTGTCTTTTGTCCGGGTCAGAGTTCTTGCTAAGATTACGTTTTCTGTCTTAATTGAATCATCTTTTTCAACAAGGCCAACTTTTTGTTCAACTTTATCTACTTTTTCCTTGATTTCATTAGTGGCTGACAGGATAGCATCTTGTTGCCCCTGTATAATTTTTCTCAATTCTTCCTTTTCTTCTTGTCGTTTTCTTTCTTTTTCTTCTTCACGTCTCTCCTGTTCTTCTTTTTCTTCCTGACGTCGTCTTTCTTGTTCTTCTTTCTCTTCTTGACGTCGTTTCTCTTGCTCTTCTGTTTCATCTTGGCGTCGTTTCTCTTGCTCTTCCTTTTCTTCTTGACGTCGTTTCTCTTGTTCTTCTAGCATCATTTTGCTAAATGCAGCTAACATGTCTTGCATTTGTTTTTCAGCAGCCATGCTTCTTGTTTCCATTCAAAAACTAACTAGCAAGTCTTATTTAAAGTCTATATCACTTCTCAGTTGAAAGCACTTAAAAACTAGACTAATTTCTAAACAGAATGTCCCAAAAATTTCCTCACACTAGCACAATAAATCTTGTCTAATGTCTATATCACTTTCCAGTTCAACTCACTTCAATATCTCCAGTGGTTTCCAAATAGAACACTATGGAACTTCGTCGAATTCTTCAGAAATTCTGTTGCAATTCCGCTTCTGACACCAATTGTTACGTGCTTACAATTTTCAGTAAACACTTTGTGGATTCCAAATAACTTGCAACAAGAATTTTCACAAACCACTGATTTATTTATCACTAAAATTACACTAGTAAATACTTAACAATCACACAACTAATAATCACTTAATCTAATATAAATTCACAACTTGTCAATTGGCTCATAGATGGCGCCACCATACAGGTTTCCTTTCACCTTGAACAGGGACTTAATCACATCTTTCCTCATTAGAGGGCAGCACATAACATTATTTAAAAACATAACCTCTGACTGTTCCTTTGACGTAAACATCACAGGCGCAGAGGCTTTTTTCGAATAATTCTATTATTTTGTAGATTCGGTGATTTGTTTTTGAAGAGGATAATAATACATGTGGTAGAAAACCCAAATAATAGGAAAGAATATTCGTAGAATTCCACAAATAACTTTCAGACAATATATATACTTCATGATGAGCAACATAACCTTTGCTTAAACCAAACTGGAAGACAATAACTACCGCTATCGTAGTCCCCTGCACCTTCTGACCACCTTCTCTTTGTGATACAGATTAAAAATTCATAAAATCGTGAAAGCTCATTTTTATCCTTATCTATTTTAACGGACTAAAATTTCTCCTAATAGTGTGCATTGATGGTAGAGAATAAAATATAACAAAAATCGCGTTACTGTTACCACAACAAAATACAGATTAGACATTTATGAAATCGTGTAGAGCTGATTTTTACCCTTATTCGTTTTAACAGATTAAGTTTTTTTTCTATTTGTCCTATTAATATACTAGATGATAAGAAATAAAATATTACCGATCAGAAATTTATAAAATCGTGTAGAACTTATAGACCACAAGCCCATGCTAAATTTTTAGGGGGTCATATGATACCGACTGAAAAGGTATAATTTTTGTAGTTCTATAGAAATAAATCACTTTGAGCCCTGTACCGTACATTTTAGGCGAGATATGGGAAAGCCGCGGAACAGTGAAAATCGCAACCCACGGGGGTTGCATTTTTTCCAACGATCCTATACGGCTTACGTTTATTTGAACTGTATTTATATCTGTGACCCTTAAAAAGAGAATGCCGTATAAAAATAATGGGACAGAAGTACAGGAATAATTTTCGTTTTCCGAAAAGTGACCTCTATCTTTTAAGCTGATACGATACCACCGGCTTTTATGAATTTCGATTTTTATATTAACAAGGATGAACTTTTTTGCTATGCCGTACAAATCAGTTGGACTATGGGGTGGCAAACGCGAGATCAACCCTCTTCCTAGACCTCTATTAACGGTGGTGATTTGATACTACATAAAGCTTGATTATTTTAATACTATTTTATATAATAATAATTTTTATCACCATGCCGTACAATTTGTTGGTACTGTCGTGAGCAGAAAAAAATAGGACAACTTTTTTTTCTAATGTAAATCTGTCTCTATTTGAATATGTAATGAGTAGCCGTTTACCTACGTTTGGAAAATAAAGTTTTTCTCCAACAAGTCCCGTGTTAGATTCCAACTGTGAAATCCAGGTTCAGATTTTTTGTTGTATTGTTATGAAAACGATGTTGAAACATTAACTGTACATGATTTCAACAATTTATAACCTGCAATATTTTGCTTTTGGCTATCATTATGTATTAATAAAATGTATTTCACAATAAATCAGGTTTAAAATAAGTTCTACACGATTTTAGAAATTTCTGATCGGTTATTTCTTACCATCTATCAGTGTATATTAATAGGAAAAATAGAAAAAAAAACTTAGTCCATTAAAACGAATAAGGATTTTTACTAATTTTTATCAGCTCTACACGATTTCATAAATTTCTAACCTGAATTTTGTTGAGGTAACAGTAACGCGATTTTTGTTATATTTTATTCTCTACCATCAATGCACATTAAGAGGAGAAATTTTAATCTGTTAAAATAAAATAAATAAGGAGAAAAATGAGCTTTCACGATTTTGCGAATTTTTAATGTGTATCAGAAAGTGAAGGTTGTTAGAACGTGCAGGGGACTACGATAGCGGTAAAGCGCTTTTTGTTGTTGTCTTCCAGTTTGGTTTAAGCAAAGGTTATGTTGCTCATCATGAAGTATCATGAAAGTATGAAAGATAAACATGATGGATGGTCAGGGGGTGCGGGGAGGGGTGATTTTTATATACTTCTGTGAATTCAATACACACTGTTTTGTTTACGTTAAAAATGAGATGGTTGGAGAAGCACCAGTCAAAAAATTGCTGCAATACGTTTCAGGTTTAGGTTATGTTTACATTTGTCTGAGATTATTATAGTAGTGTCATCAGCATACATGAATACTCTACCTTCTTGTATATGGTTAGGCAGGTCGTTTATATAGAGTAGAAAAAGTAAAGGTCACTACCTTGTGGAGTGCCAAGCTCTCCATCTTGAGGTTGAGAATAAGTTTTTTCAAATTCGACTATTAATTATCGTTAGGTTATAAAAGAAGTAATCCAGTCATTAATGTTTCCTCTTAGAATAGAATAGAATAGAATTTATTCATGTGAAAAATATAAAATTGTACATACGTCACAAACTCTTACAAAAAATTGATAGAAACAGGTTAAAATAATTTAAAAAATATAAGTATGTTGATTACATTGATAAAAATAATTAAATATAAATAACACATCAATAGAAGCTTGGACTAATGCTTTCACACAGTGTTGGCTATTTCCCTCTCGATTTCATCTTGTGAAAAGAAAGCATTTTTTAGCAAGAAGTCCTTAACTGCAGATCTGAACTTTATCAGAGGTAGGGTTTTTATATTGTTGTTCAACAAGTTATACAGTTTAATACCATGAAAATTAACACAAGTTTGTCCTCTAGTGAGCCTTGTAAATTCAGTATATATTTCGTCTCTGTGCCACGCCTCATATCGATGCATGTCAGCATGGCTGATGTAGTTATTTAAATTTCTATGAATATATGTTATGCTTTCTAATGCATATAGGCTTGGCAGGGTAAGTATTTTAAGCTTAATAAAGAGTTATTTTGTTTCCTCTCGATATCCTACGCCACCCAGAATTCTAATGGCCCTTCTTTGAAGGCCAAAGATTCTGTGGCGGCCAGCAGAGTGCCCCCAGGCTAGAATGGCATAAGATAATCGAGAGTGACATAATGCAAAGTAAGCAAATCTGCTTACTTTGCAATCGCAATACATCTAATGAGAGCGAGTTTGAGAGTTGTCTTAAACCATATATATTTTTTGTTAGTTGTCCTGCTAGGTATTCAGTGTGAGCATCCCATCTTAGGAATGGATCAATAAAAACTCCAAGGAATTTGGCACTGGAGGGGTTACTTGAAATTTTACTAATGTCACGTGTACTTGATATCATTTTTATGGTTTTTGCGTTATTCAGTGCTAAAGCATTTGATGCAAACCAGTTTTTGGCATTTGACAGTGTGTCATCACATTTCAGCATCAAATTGTCAAGGTTAGTGTCAAATATCTGTAATGTGGAATCGTCAGCGTAAAAGATGCAGGTGTCATTGGGAAGGGCATTTGGCATGTCATTAATGTAGATCAAGAATAAAACGGGACCCAGAATTATAAGGCCTATCCTATCCCTTATAAGACCTATCCAACTTGCATGACCGAAACTTTGGATCAAGGGTGTCAAATGCCCTAGCCAAGTCAAAGAACACTCCCACAACATTTTCATTCTTGTCTAACTTATCAATAATATGGTGAGTAACTTCTGCTGTTGCTGTCTCCGTGGACAGACCTTCACGGAATCCATGCTGGCTAGTAGTTAAAAGCTTATTTTTATTTAAAAAATATGATAATCTGTTGTGCACCACTTTTTCTATTATTTTAGAAATCTCCGTTATCTAACAAACAATCTTAATAGTATATGTAAAACTTAATTAATTAAAAAAAAAAATGGCAATAAAAAGAGAAATTATAAAAGGAAAGAAGCTGATAAGATTTGAATCTGTGTTCTCTCGAATTGAATTGAAAACAACTTTATTAACATTAAATTGCATGTCTAATTTTTGTGATGTTATTTATTTATTTATTATTTATTAAATACAATAAAATTCCTCCTTAGAATCCGTCTCGGCACCGGCCCTACAACTGCAATGCGAAGCATTATTACAGAGCCTAACGGGGTGGATCTGGTTTGGCAAAATAAAACTTAATTTAGGTCTAACTCTTGTTAAAAACAAATTAAAACAGGCAATGAAATTGAAAATCTCAAGAGATTTAAAACAATTACAGCCAAAACAAACACTGACTGTGTAATTCACTGAATTTAAATTTATAAGTTGGTGCAAGTATCTCAACCTATAAGAGAGCCCATCAACAAGATGGAGAAATGTCGGGCTGCGCAAAGGCCTGCCTAATCTGTGGTATATCGAAATCTTGATTTAAAAAATTTTCGCTTCTAAAAATGTAATTAATGATGAAGGATTTAATTTCAAAAGAAACGGAAACAAAAATTACAAACAGAAAAGAAAAGAAAATGCTCCACTAATCCTTAAATTAAATTTCATTTTATTAACTTACAATTCTTAGCATTCCTTGATTCATTCGTATTTCCTACAAGCAACGAACTTGAAAAACATGCATGTTTTATCGTTTTACTGATATCGGCACAGAGATAACATTTTTATCCTTTCTCTACTAAACGCTGAAGGGAAGTACCGCTTAAGAGGTACGAAAATTTTTATAATCGTGTTGGAAGTATTTTTTGTGTAGAATTGATTGGGACAGATCCCAGAGGTGGTCCAATTTTAAGTTACAAGAAAGTGTTGAAAATAGTGTTTTTTGCAGAGTTTCTTTAGAGAAGAACAGAATAATTAATATGGTAGTGTCCAATTTTATGTATTTTAATAACCCGTATCAATTGGCATAGAAAATATTCCTATCTCGAATTATTTACAACACTGTCAAAAATAGTATTTTCTCGCATTTTCTTTTGAGGTATACCAGATCCCAGAAGTCGTCAAATTTCGAGTTATTCACGAGTTTATAGAAAAAAAATAATTATTTTTTGCATTTTTTTTTCATGCAGAAATATTAATATGACTACACTTTTATGTATTCTGATACGCCGAATCGATTGGCGGAAGTTCCAGGTCTCAGAAGTGGTCCTATTTCGGGTTATTTATGAGAGACTGTCTTCTAGATTGATTAGTTTAAGTTTGAGATACTAGAAGTGGTACAATTCAGAGTTGTTGAAGAAAAGCAATGTCCTTTTTTGCGTTTATTTTAACATATACAGAAATATTAATATGTAGGTATCTATTTTTACGTATATTGATGTGCCGGATCGATTAGAAATTGTCATAATCGAAAATGTTAAATTTTTTTTTAGAGATTTTCATGAATAATTCGAAGTTGGACAAACAACTTCAGGAATCTGGAACCTACACCAATCATCCCAGCATATCAAAATGTATGAAAATTGACACTAATATGCTAAAATTCCAATATATCGGAAAAGAAAATGCAATAAACAAAATTTTGACATTTTCTTGTTAATAATTCGAGAGATAATTAAGACCACTTTTGAGATTTGGGATCTATGCCAGTCGATCCGGCATATTGAAATACATAGATGTGGACAGTAACGTATTAATAATTCTGCATATCTCAAAAGAAAACATGAAAAAATACACTTTTTGATAGTTTCTTGTAAATAATTCGAGAACAAAAAGTACGTGGAGAAGCAGAAATCTCAAAGGATGACGAAGTAAGTGGTTTTGTAGGGAGAACTTCCACTGAAAAAAATATGGCTATTTGTTGCAAGAGTAAAAGATCATGTCACAGAAGACACCTCCAACATTTATGTCAGCGAAATAGACACATTTAAGAAAACCAAGGACAACAGATGTTTTAAAGTGGGCCTTAGCTATGACCTATTAGAAACAGCCTATGCAAACACTTTCTGGCCAAGAGGAGTGGTAGTATCCAGATTTAACTTAAAAAAAGGAGAAAAATATCTAAATTGGTTAAGAGCTAAAATCAAGAAGTCAAAAAATTTCCCACAGAGCCTCAGGATCAGGACTTCACGTAAACATATATAATAAAAGTAAAACTTCATTTCATAAAAACTGCAACAAAGAGAAACATAGGTCTAGATCCAAATCAACATAATAAAAGTCCTGAGATGTCTGAAAATCATCTATTAAGGAAATGTGTAGTGTTCCACCAAAATATTCAATCTATAAAAAACAAATTATTAGAAATCGAAGTACTTCTAAAAGATCTTGAAGCAGCCCCAACTGTGGCTTGCTTCACCGAACACTGGACATATTAAGAACAATTTTCGATGAAACTAGAAGGCTACAACTACAAACTTTTGCTACTTATAAATATGGCCCATGGCGTATCCTGCATTTTCCTTCGCGATGGTGTAGACAATATGGAACACCAGAAACTAAAACAAAAAAGTTGTAGAGGGCGTCATTGAGTGGTCGTCCATTGTATGTAAGACTTTAAAATCTTTATTCATATGTATCTACAGACCTCCTAAAGGTCATCTTGGAACTTTCTTTCAAATTTTAAACGACATATTAGATACTGTTCAAAATGATTACAAAAACTATAAAATAATTTTATGTGGAGACTTTAATCTCGATTTACTAGAGAGAAATAAAACAAACATTCAGATATTTTTAATTCTGTTACAGACATATAATTTAACGCAAACAATAAATGAAACAACTAGAGTAACAAAAACTTATATTATACTTTGAAAATTTTTATGTAGGAGAAGTTATAACAACTGTATTAAGTGATCATGAAGCTCAGATCTTAAAAATTCACTTTCCAGAAGAAAAAAAAAATAATTTCAGAAATGTAAGCAAGCAGAGAGTATTTTCCACTGCAAAACTCCAACATTTTAAACAAGAAATACGATCTACTGACTGGAATGAAATATATATTAACTGTAAAAATCCAAATCAAGCGTATTAACTATTTATTCAAAAATTTTCAAATTATGAATATCATTTTTCCTAAAAAAAACTATGAAATGCACCAATAAGACAAAAATATGGATTAAAAAAGGAATAGAAACATCTTGCAACACAAAAAGAAAATTATATAAACAAAAATTTTGTGGTGAAATTTCAGAACTAGAATATAAAAATTATTGCCGAATTCTAAAGAAAGTCATATCGAGGCAAAAAGACGCACAAATATTGTTGCATATATCAACTTGGCAAATAACAACGGTAAAGCAGTATGGAACCTTGTAAAAAATTATAGTTTCAAAAACTTCCAGGTAATGATTCTATTTTACAGAATATTGATACTCAAGAAAATAATAAAGGCACGGTATTAAATGTCAACAACTTTTTTGTAAATGTTTGTCCTAATATAAATTCTATTACAGTTGTGGTTGATAATACAAAATACCCTTAGACTGGTATATTTCTGTCACCTACATGTCCAGAAGAGGTATGCAATGTAATAAAAAACTTGAAAAACGTGAAGTCTACAGGAGAAGATGAAATACCAGTAAAACTTCTGAAGCATGTGACAGAAATATCTAATCTACTGAGTTATATAATAAATTTATCACTGCAAACTGGAGTATTCCCAGGAAAGCAATCTTTAGATTGCCAATGTAAAAACTATATACAAGAAAAAAGGAGATAAGAGTATGATTAATAATTTTAGGCTTATCGCGCTACTTTCAAATGTAAGTAAAATTTTTGAAAAAATAATATACGCAAGGTTAATAAATTATCTAGAGTCAAAACTTATTAAGCAATACTCAAAATGGTTTTAGAAAAAACAAGAGTAGCATGTTATCTAGTTCAAAAGCATTTGATAGTGTAGACCATAGCATTTTAATGACGAAACTGGAAAAATACGGAATTAGAGGTATTGCTTTAAGACTATTGGTATCATATTTAAGTAATAGATTACAATGTGTAGTTGAAATGGACAGTAATGGAGAATTACAAAAATCTGAAAAATTAAAAATAAAAAGAGGCGTCCCGCAAGGGTCAATCTTAGGTCCATTATTGTATATCTTATACACTAATGATTTAACTATGATACTTGATGACTATGCAGTATAATATGCTGATGACTGCACATTAGTTATGCACTCTTATGACTCTAACATCCTAAAAGAAAAGGTCTTTTTACATTAGATGTTTTAGAAAAATATTTTACATCCATAAATCTTAAACTAAATAAAGATAAAACACAAGCTATAGCATTTACATGTAACACGATATTGAGAAAACATTTGATAATGTTATTAGTACATTGACAACTATGCTCACACCGACTTTTTTGGGAATCAAAATTGATGCCAGACTTAAGTGTCCAGTTAAGGAAAGCTCATACGGACGACCTCATAAATAATATAGCCAAGTATTGTTATGCCCTAAAAGTGATATTTTAAACAATCAAAAAGTATGTTAAATATACACTTTATATATCATATTAAAAAAAAGTCCTAATCATCACATGCAAGAACAAATTGGCTTTGAAAATAAAAGGGCAGTAAATAATGACGTATACAATGAGATTTCAATTTTGTTGTTTACAATGTGTTGTGACAATTTTCATATTCAACAGTCAATTGCAAGCCAATATTTATTGAAAGAAATACTTACCTTAATAAGTCATTACATCTATGAGTTTTTTTTTGTAATGCGAAATACTTCTCTGTTTGCGAATCATGATAGAAACAACATGACACAAAAAAAATGATCTTTTAGATATAAAAACAAGTCTTACTTTTATTCAAAAAAATATGCCATATACCATAATAAAAATGTATAATAAACTTCCCAACAATTTAAGAAGTGGTACTATTAAAGAAGCACAAAGTTGAAGGCTATGCTTCTGAAAAAGGCACTATGGACGAGTTTAATCTTGATGGTTTATAGCATTTTTAAATATTTAATATGTACTAGTAAATTTAGGTATGTGCGATTTTTTTCTTATGTACAACTTTTTAACCTAAGTTTTAACTCTTTTGATTATAATTCTAATTGTAATATATTTATACATTAAGTTGTACTTTTGTGACAAGTTCTACACCCTTTTGGGTATTTGTAAAGAACAAATAAACTTCTATCTATCTATCATATATATTTGAGATTTGTTTCAGTATCAAATTCCCATTATCTTGAAAACTACAAATATTTTATTAAGTATTTAGGCAACCTAATCTCTTCACCATTACTGCAAGCAATGCTTATATTATACACATTATAATCTGCGAATCCATTGATAGAAATAAATTGAATCACTTTCTTACAAAACAAAAATTGACTTGATAGTTGTACCACCCTAAATAAGTGTTGTGTTATTTGTTTTACTTACCGGGGACCACCTTCAGTGGTTCCGCTGGACATCTACTCATACTTTTGGCATTTTAACCTGTACATATTTAAATTTTTTATGCATATATTTACATATATTTAAGGAGGTTCTTTAAATCAAACCTTTGTGGCAGAATTTGTGACCATTCATGATCATATTGTAAACCGATGTGTAGCTACACGAGGCATTTTATGAATGTGTTATAACTTTTTAAGCGTGAAATATTGGCCACAACTGTGAACATCGCCAGGTTATATTCTAGAGAACCAATTTTGTAAATTGCTTAATATAGTGCATTTCATTTTTAAAGAAAGTGTCATTATTTCGTCTGCGACCACTACATATGGAAAAACTCAGTGATTTGTTAAGTAAGTAAACTAATAATTTATCATAGTTTGCGTAAGCTTGGGCTTAACGCCCTGAGATAGTTTGAGCTAGAGAAATTTTATCGTAGGCACGTACATCACTTTCCGGGTAAGTCAGTGCCTACGGTATCTGCTACGCTACAGTAGCCCAAGTGATTTCGTTACGTAATATCTGATAATCATTAAGATCCAACGTATCTATTTATTCATGTACGTCAAACCCGTAGCAGTGGCGCCCAACTTAAATAGTGAAGTTATCTCAAGGGGATAGTAGTATCGCTCATAATTAAGTTTTTTTTTTTGGTGATAAATTGAGTGTTCCATTTGTTGGTGGTTTGCATATGAAATAATAGCCAGACACATAGTAAAGTTACTTGACACACATCAAAAGGGGGTTACTTAGCCTTAGCGTAATCGCTTCGCTTTTTTTTTGGTAGGGGGGTGACTTCGTTTTTTCTGTCTTACTATTTCATGAGCGGATTAGTAAACAATAGTTGTTGCGTATAAACCATTGGAAAGATTCCTAAGTGCAGCCAACAGTTTTTTTTTTGTTGTTGATACGTACCGACGCCCAGCGTCGTTTTGCTAATTTACCCGATATTGTCATTTTTACACATTACTAAGTACTTACTAGTGTTGGTAAACTTTTCTGCGTCCATACAGGTACCGACGCCCAGCGTCGTTTTGATAATTTACTAGATTTTGTCGTTTTTATACATTATTGAGTACTTATTAGTGTTTGTAAACTTTTTTTGCGTACCGACGCCCAGCGTCGTTTTGTTAATTCACCTGCTTTTGTCGTTTTTACTCATTACTAAGTACTTGTTAGTGTTGGTAAGTTTTTTTTGTGTCTATATACGTACCGACGCCCAGCGTCGTTTTGCCAATTTACTTGATTTTGTCGTTATTACACATTGCTAAGTACTTATTAGTGTTGGTAAGCTTTTTTGCGTCTATATACGTACCGACGCCCAGCGTCGTTTTGTTAATTTACCTGATTTTGTCGTTTTTTGTGTGTTTGGTTGAAAATTCAACATGGCTAGTTCACAAATTAAGTTAGATATCAATAGGTTAGTTAGGGAGGAGCTTGTTTATGAATTACAAGTACGTGGCTTGGGAGATGGTAGTGATCTTACTGTGGCAGAGTTGCGTACCGTTTTAAGAGAAGCCATACATTTAGAGAAAACTACTTTGGCTATTAAAAGTCCTCCATACCCATACCAATTCACTGTCGATTCTGAAGCTCTAACGGCATCCCTAGCTGCTATTCAAAAACATATTGATGAATTTGTGGGTAGCGAGCATGATAGTAAATATAAGGGGATTGTTTCCAAGATAGCTCATGCGTTGGGTCGTGTTAACAGATCCATGCCAACTAATGACGAGCAAAGAGGTGTGAAGTCCAGTACTCGGCTTAAATTATTGTTAGCTTTTGATAAACTTAAGGATAAGGCCCGCGGGGATCGTAAGCTTAAAGAGTCAGCCATCCTCGATATGTCGGTATTGCATAATGCCATGGCTCAGGTTCAGCCTGATGCGCATAGCTCTGCAATAGCTGCTGATTTTAGTTCAGATGAGGAGGAGGCTGCGAAACCTAAACCCGTACCGGTTAGAGACTGGGGCTTGAAATTTACTGGCCGAAAGGGCGACATGTCTTTTTCAACTTTTTTAGAACGTGTTGAGGAGAAACGGAGGTCTCGTGGTATTTCACGGGCACGATTATTTAAAGATGCAGTTGATTTATTCGAGGGAGATGCCTACAATTGGTATAATCTGGTGAAAGACTGGGCCACCGATTGGCCATCCTTAGTGGAGGCAATGAGGGAACAGTTCATGCCAGAATCTTTTGACCGCGACTTGTTTGAGGAGATTAAGCGACGTACTCAAGGTAGTCAGGAAAGTATAGGATTGTACATCGCTAGTATGATTGGGTTGTTTAAGAAGATACACACTCCAATACCTATGGAGACCCAGCTCGAAATGATTTTGGAGCGCATAGATCCATACTATCATCCTTTTCTTGCTTTTGAAAACATAACTTCTGTCACGCAACTCCTGCAATGTTGTCGTATGCTTGACTCCAAACGACAATTGGCTAAGTCGTATGTTCCTCCTCCACCTAAGAGTAAATCTCTTATACCAGAGTTGGCTTATGCATCTACTAGCTCTACTACTTCTCGTTCGACCTCTTGTTCTAGTCTCGTCGTGGATGAAGTCCAACATTCTGGAATCAAATGTTTTAATTGTGGTCAAGTTGGTCATGGGCATCGGGATTGTCAGGCTCCAAGGAAGAAGTTCTGCTATAAATGTGGTAAAGCAGAGGTTACTATTAGGTCCTGTCCTAAGTGTTCGCGTTCGGAAAACTGTCCAGGGAGACACTAATTGGTCGAACAGTTTCTCCCGGTGTATGTGAGTCGACCAGCAATGTTGTTGACTTAAAACAACAAATTTTTCTCGATTATGTCATTTCTCATGTGGTTGGTGATCAGCGTCCTTACTTACAACTTTCAGTGTTAGGTTTTCCTATGATGGGTTTGTTGGATTCAGGTGCTACCAGGACAATGGTAGGATCATCTGGTTTTGAGGTCTTCCAGCAGATTGGTTTAAGTTTGAAGCCTTCTGTCAATGAGTGCAGAGTGGCTAATGGGCAAGTCTGTTCCGTTATAGGTTATGTATCTGTTCCTTTCTGCTTGGGTGACAAAGTTCATGTAATAGATGTCCTAGTAGTTCCAGAAATACCGCATAAGTTAATTCTAGGGATAGATTTTTGGGTGGCGATGAATATTATACCAGATTTACGACAAGATGTTTGGCATTCTTCTGAGCAGGAACCACTCGTTGAGGTTAACAGTGTCCTTGACGAAACTTCTTTAAGTGTATCACAGAAACTAGCTCTGGATAGTTTGGTGGACGAAAACCGGAAACTGATGGGTACTTCCCTTGGTCGTACACATCTCGTTTCTCATGAGATCGAGTTACTCCCAGATACCAAACCTATCAAACAGAGATACTATCCTGTTTCGTCTGCGAGACAAAAATTGATTGATGATGAAATTAAGAAAATGCTGGAGTTAAATATCATCGAACCGTGTAAAAGTCCTTAGTCTTCCCCAATATGTTTAGTTCAGAAAAAGGATCAAACTCTGCGTTTTTGTGTAGATTACCGGCGCCTTAACGCTGTTACTAAAAAGGATGCCTATCCTCTGCCGCTGATTTCCTCCATATTAGATCAGTTGAGGGATGCCAAATATTTAAGTTCATTAGATATTAAGAGTGCATATTGGCAAGTTCCTATTGCTGAATCGTCCAAAGACTATACCGCTTTCACTGTACCTAATGGCTTGTATAGGTTTCGAGTTATGCCTTTTGGGTTGTCAAATGCGCCTGCGACTTGGCAGCGTCTTATTGATACCGTGCTTGGAGCTGATTTGCAGCCTTCGGTTTTGGTTTATTTGGATGACATCGTCGTAGTGTCGAAGGATTTCGAATCTCACCTAGAAACGTTGCAGAAGGTTTTTGATCGCTTGCATTCTGCTGGGCTGATAGTTAGTTTTGACAAGTGTCAATTTTGCCGTCCTGAGCTTAAGTACTTGGGATATGTTGTTGATAAGTACGGTTTACGTCCGGACCCAGTGAAAGTAGAGTCGATTTTGAGTGTACCTTCTCCGAAAAACGTTAGGGAAATTCGTAGATTTATAGGCACAGCATCTTGGTATCGAAGGTTTGTACCGCAGTTTTCTACAATAGTGGCTCCTTTGTCGAACCTCACAAAGAAGAATGTTAGTTGGTGTTGGTCGCCTGAGTGCGAGAAATCTTTTAAACTTCTTAAGGAGTGTTTGGTTACCGCACCTATTTTGACCTGCCCTGATTTTGAGCGTACCTTTTATGTGCAGACAGATTCGTCGGCATTCGGTGTTGGTGCCGTGCTCACGCAGCAATTTAATGATGGCGAAAAGGTAATGTGCTATTTGTCCCGTTCTTTGACTAGCCAGGAGCGCAAATATAGCTCGGTCGAAAGAGAATGCATCGGCGTAATTTGGGCAGTGGAGAAGCTACGTCACTATCTGGAAGGTTTCCACTTCAAAATCATAACAGATTGTCATTCTTTGCTATGGTTGCAGCAGCTGAAAGATCCCCAAGGTCGATTGGCCAGATGGGCACTTCATCTGCAGCCTTATGATTTTGAACTGATTCATCGCAAGGGCTCTGAACATACCGTCCCTGATTTTCTGTCTAGTTCAGTACCAGTAACGGTGGAATCCGTTGAGGTATTGTCGGTCACGGACCATGCCAATTCTCCCACCGATAAATGGTATTTGAGAATGCTGGAGCGTGTCGAACGGTCTCCTATGCGTTATCCCTTATGGCGTATACAGAATGGCCAGTTGTATAAGTATGTACGTTTGCGTTATCCCGAGTTAGCAGATCCTGCCGACACTTGGAGACTGGTTTTACCTAAAGAGAAACGCCTAGATGTAATTAGGTTGTTGCATTGTGATGCGAGTTGTGGACATGCAGGGGTCCATAAGACTGTGGCTCGAGTGGGAAATAGGTATTATTGGCCGAAATTAAAGGCCGATGTGGCTAAGTTCATTAGGCAATGTGAGATTTGCATAAGTACTAAACCCGAACAGAAGTCACTTATGGGAAATTTGTTGAGTAAGACACCTACCGTTGGAAAACCTTGGCAACTAGTTAGTGCCGATCTGATGGGTCCATTACCCAGGACGGCCAAGGGTTATCAGTTTATTCTTGTCGTGTGTGACAATTTTAGTAAGTTTGCCATGGTGTTTCCGTTGAGGTCAGCTACCGCTAATAGCATATCGCAGGTCATTGAGGATAATGTAATTCTCTTATTTGGCGCTCCGAAGACTATAGTGGTAGACAATGGTCGTCAGTTTCAGAGTAACCGTTTCAAAAATCTCGCGAAAACCTACAACATCGAAATAGCGTACACCGCAAATTACCACCCTCAATGCAACCTGACTGAAAGGGTAAATCGTGTTGTTAAGACTATGTTATCTGCGTATGTAAAGGATAATCACAGGGCTTGGGATCAATTTTTGCCGAAAATAGGTTTCGCCATTAGATCGTCCAAACATGAGGTTACAGGCCTAACGCCTAATTTTGTCAATTTTGGTCGTGAAATTTCGTTAGATGGCAACAGTGATAAGTACGTACCTTCTGAGTCTGAGTATCCAGTAGTAAACCCTGAAAACCGTAAGCTTGCCTTCGCTAAGATTTATAAGGATGTTCAGAATAGAATATTAAAGGCCCATAAATCCAGTAAGAAACATTATAACCTAAGACGCCGACCCGATAAGTTCGTTTTGAAGCAAAAGGTCTGGAGACGTTCTCACGCCCAGTCTGATGCTTCTAAATACTTCACGGCAAAGTTAGCACCTAAATTTGTGGGTCTCTTCACGATTAGAAAAATTCTTTCACCATGGACTTATGAGCTTGAAGGTTCTGACGGTAAACGTTCGGTGTGGCACATAAAAGATCTGAAAGCACACCCTCCCGATGACAACTAGTTGTGGGCTGTTAGTTCCGTTGACGTACTTAGGCATCCGAATAGGCAATGACGAATTCGTTTTTTTTTATGTTGGTCTTAGTAACGTGGTTTTAGATCACTTCTGTCGTTAATTTGGTAGTAACATTTGTTTTTCTGGTTCATTGGTCTTGCTCAGGTGGCTGAAACCCACTGAGTAAGTTTTCACCTCTTTCCGCCTCACGGGAGGAAGTGTCTTTGTTGGATCTCTGTGATGGGGGATGCACGAATACCATCACCGTGGTTATACCTGCGAGGGGTAAAAGTCCCCAAAAATGGTTTTGTGTGGCGCTTGTGTCTTGAGGGACTCCGTCTCGTTGGGGGCGCTCACATTGCTGGCAGCTGCCTTTAAAGGTATCCGTCTGGAGAGGCTCGAGCTTGGGAGGTGCTGCTTGGAGGTAGCCTGGTCTAGGCCTGGTTTTCATTACCCGGGTAGGCACTACTGGGCTTCAGACTAACCTCGTTGTCTAGCAAGGGTGGTCGTCGTGGTGTGACGGGGAACACTCCCGTACCTCATTGTTTTGCTGGTGGAGTAGCCTTGGGGCGAGCTACTTCCTAGCTGTTAAGTCCTTATGCGTTTTTTTGTTCTTTTTTTCCCTTCTCTTTTTTTCTCTATGTATTTTTTTTTTATTTGTGTTGTTATGCCTGATGGTAACTTGGGAGACGAGTTAGCCATCCCCGTGCATTTAAGTCTCCTTATTTTTGACATTATTTTTGTTGTTATGCCTGATGATAACTTGGGAGACGAGTTAGTCATCCTCGAGCATTTAAGTCTCCTTATTTTCATTGTTATGCCTGATGGTAACTTGGGAGGCGGGTTAGCCATCCCTGTGCATATTAAGTCTCCCCACCAATTATCCATCCTCTGGTGAGAAGCTAGTAAGAAAAAAAAAAATCTTCGATTTTTTTTTCCCTGCGAGTAAAAGGGGAGTTGTTACGGACCTCTAGCGTATGCGACCCACCATATGCTTTAGCGTTTTGTGGGCCGCATTATAACAACTGCTACACGTCCGAAACACATTTCGCTATTCTCCACGGGAGGGCGACACGTGAACAGCAGAGAGCGAAAGACAGGAAGGGAACCATTTTTGTTGGCTTGGCGTGATTGGGGGTAATTAGTGGTTATTCTGTGAACCTTGATTTTATCCAAGGCATCCGCGTGGATTTTAGAATAATCAACTCAAGAAAATTTCCTCAATCTGTTGTTGTTCCGTTTAGCGGAATATTTTGTGTTTGTGAGGAAATTTTATCTGCGGAAGCAGGATATTAAATTACACAAGGCTTTCCTTTGGAAATACCGTGTCAACCTGAAAGGCGGACTCGACCCCATTTATCCGACTGTGGCTTCCAGGAGTTTTGGTGGATTGTTCCCTCATCAGTGAGGGTTCTACGGACGGGGCTCCTACACACGTCAGTGAGAGTTCCACGGACGGGGCATCCACACACTGTGGAAGGTTCCAGGGCTGGAGAGGCTACGATCAACCCCATCCTTGGGTCCATTTCTTGTGTCCCGAAGGCATCTCTGCAGGGCTTCAGTTCTTCCACAGGACTCGGTATCGTACCACCCTAAATAAGTGTTGTGTTATTTGTTTTACTTACCGGTGACCACCTTCAGTGGTTCCGCTGGACATCTACTCATACTTTTGGCATTTTAACCTGTACATATTTAAATTTTTTATGCATATATTTACATATATTTAAGGAGGTTCTTTAAATCAAACCTTTGTGGCAGAATTTGTGACCATTCATGATCATATTGTAAACCGATGTGTAGCTACACGAGGCATTTTATGAATGTGTTATAACTTTTTAAGCGTGAAATATTGGCCACAACTGTACCCACAAACCCGTACGGGTTTGACGTACATGAACAAATAGATACGTTGGATCTTAATGATTATCAGATATTACGTAACGAAATCACTTGGGCTACTGTAGCGTAGCAGATACCGTAGGCACTGACTTACCCGGAAAGTGATGTACGTGCCTACGATAAAATTTCTCTAGCTCAGACTATCTCAGGGCGTTAAGCCCAAGCTTACGCAAACTATGATAAATTATTAGTTTACTTACTTAACAAATCACTGAGTTTTTCCATATGTAGTGGTCGCAGACGAAATAATGACACTTTCTTTAAAAATGAAATGCACTATATTAAGCAATTTACAAAATTGGTTCTCTAGAATATAACCTGGCGATGTTCACAGTTGTGGCCAATATTTCACGCTTAAAAAGTTATAACACATTCATAAAATGCCTCGTGTAGCTACACATCGGTTTACAATATGATCATGAATGGTCACAAATTCTGCCACAAAGGTTTGATTTAAAGAACCTCCTTAAATATATGTAAATATATGCATAAAAAATTTAAATATGTACAGGTTAAAATGCCAAAAGTATGAGTAGATGTCCAGCGGAACCACTGAAGGTGGTCCCCGGTAAGTAAAACAAATAACACAACACTTATTTAGGGTGGTACGATACCGAGTCCTGTGGAAGAACTGAAGCCCTGCAGAGATGCCTTCGGGACACAAGAAATGGACCCAAGGATGGGGTTGATCGTAGCCTCTCCAGCCCTGGAACCTTCCACAGTGTGTGGATGCCCCATCCGTGGAACTCTCACTGACGTGTGTAGGAGCCCCGTCCGTAGAACCCTCACTGATGAGGGAACAATCCACCAAAACTCCTGGAAGCCACAGTCGGATAAATGGGGTCGAGTCCGCCTTTCAGGTTGACACGGTATTTCCAAAGGAAAGCCTTGTGTAATTTAATATCCTGCTTCCGCAGATAAAATTTCCTCACAAACACAAAATATTCCGCTAAACGGAACAACAACAGATTGAGGAAATTTTCTTGAGTTGATTATTCTAAAATCCACGCGGATGCTTTGGATAAAATCAAGGTTCACAGAATAACCACTAATTACCCCCAATCACGCCAAGCCAACAAAAATGGTTCCCTTCCTGTCTTTCGCTCTCTGCTGTTCACGTGTCGCCCTCCCGTGGAGAATAGCGAAATGTGTTTCGGACGTGTAGCAGTTGTTATAATGCGGCCCACAAAACGCTAAAGCGTATGGTGGGTCGCATACGCTAGAGGTCCGTAACAATACTTTTAGTTAACCAGTACCTCATCTTCTGGTTTACTTAACCATAAGGTAACCAAGAGCTTGAAGTTAACCAGACATTGCGAAACAGGTTTTTATAATCAATCAATACTTAACCTCTAACTATTAGTTAACCAACGATTGTGAAACTGGTTGTTAGTCATTTACTGAGATTTCAGTCAAGCCTATATTTGCGCTTTCTTCGCGGTTCAATTATGCAAACGATAAAATAAATAAAAATTGTAGTAACTAAAATTAGGTCGTTAGTCAGTAACCGTGTAAGCGCACGATAAAATAAAGAAAACTTACTCGAATGATGTATGTAGAAACATCGAAGATCAAAATGAGGGGTTGACTAAAACATCGGTTACTGACTAAAGTAAAAATATGTACTATATACCATTTACATTATGATAAAAATATAATTTTTACGTGAAACTCATATATGCCTGTGCTTGTAATGTAATGTTTCTTTATAATTTTTTTTCTCCTAAATTGGATGCGAGTTCAAAGTTTAACGGCGTTTATATACTTATGTCCAGTATACAAATTTCATGTATAAATGATGTCTCCCCCGGTAGATTTCAAAAGTGCTCTTAAGCACTTTCAGGATGCTTGCGAGCATTTTATGTAATTACTAAGCACTAAGCCCTTTCGTAAAGTGCTCATGAGCACAAAAGTGCTTAGGAACAGCTCTGATCATAATATGCAAAAGTGAATACTAACATCAATGTTTCTATATATCTCAAAGGAAAATGCAAAAAAATACCATTTCTCTTGGGTAACTCAGGATAGGACCAACTGTAGAATCTATCATAATAGTATTTTCACATACGTTACAAGATGCGAAAAACATTATTTTTTTCATAGATTTTCGTGAACTCGAAATTGGATTTCTTCTAGGATCTGTAAGCTACGCCAATTGTTTCAATGTATCAAACTACATAATAGACATAAGAAAATGAGAAAATACAATTTTTGGCAGATTCTTATAAATAATTTGAGATAGGACCACTTCTGGAATCTACGCCAATTGATTCGGCGTATTAAAATACATAAAATTGGACATTAATATTTCTATACTCGTCAAATGAAAATGCGAAAAAACACCATTTTTGACACTTTCTCATAAATAAATCTTGGGATCTAGGACCTATCCTGGAAAAATAAATCGAAAATGATTATAAAGTTTTTCGGACCCCTTAAGGCCAGTGGAACTCCCCTTCAGCCTCTTGGCTATTCCGCACAGAATGAAAGTTAATTTTTGTTCGAGCATCAATGCATGCTAAGACATAAACATGCCTCGGGAGACACATGACACAGTCAACATGTTTTGATACCGAACTTTGATTGGGGAATTAAATAACCTATAAGCAAATACTAGAGTTTGAGCAAATTTGTAGCATCTATTTGTAAACGTTTTTCTAAAAGAATAAATAGGCACAGTAAATAAACAAAAAAAAAAAACATATTTTGATTTTATTGAAAAATAACCAAATATTAATACAGGATTAAAATATGATATGAATGGTCTAATTAGAAAACATGCCTATTATAACTTACAATATATTATAAAGGAAAATAAATTTTTATAGGAGTATCCATCGTAATAACATATCCCATATTCTTTCAGCTTTTAAAGGCAAAATTTTTTTAAATTTTCGAAACGGAGAGTTTTTTCTTAAAATACTGGTTAAAACAAGATCATGACACAAGTCACTAGCAGAGAACATGTAGGTAATAGAGAAAAATTAACTATACCTTTTATAACAATAAATATTTATATACATCTTATGATTTAATTCGGTTCTGACTTTAATTGAAATTGTAGAAGCGATATATTATTATATATACAAGAGAAACACAATTCCTGGCCTGTAATGGATACTTAAACCTATTACTAATAGATTCAAATTCTGATGAAATCAGAAAGTTTGGATTGATCTTGGAAGTTTGATTTCTTGAATAAATAAACAAATAGTCAACTCATGATAAATACACCCATTAGAACTCAAGATTCAGGGATAAATCTTTAATTCTTAGCTTGTGAGACAAAATCAGTCTAATAATTAGATTTTTACAAGGTACAAGTGTCAATGTTTATGGTGAAAATATACTAGACAGGTTTCAAATAGACAATTCACAAATAAAATAATTTTTTACACGTCACAAGTTCTATTACTATAAAACTTTGTAATATATTTCCTCTTAAAGCTTGATAGTGGAGTATAGTTATGATTAAAAACATCGGTTTCGGAAAGTGTAAGATTTTATTTCTTCAATCAATTCTAAATGTCAAAATGGATATACAAGTAAATGTTGGAAAGAACCTATCCATGGCTTAACTTTGTATTGTAATACATTTGTTATTGCAGAATAGGACTTTCTTTTATATTAACATCTTGTATCCTATTAGTTGGACTACAGCTAAAAAAATATAGAGTGAAGTAAACTAATGTCAAAAAAAATTTCATGAAAAGAAAAAACACACGTAAACTGACGAAAAAAAAAATTTCAATTCATATTTCTTTGGCTCCAGTCTGACTAATAGACATAAAAAAATGCTTTATAAAAAGTTAAACCATGGACAGATTCTTTCCAAAGCCTACTTACATGTTAATTTTTACATTTAGAATTTAATGAAAAGAAAACTCTCCGAAAAAACAATTTTATTCCACTATGATTTGTTTGAACCATTACGCTGTTTATAAATTTTTCCATGACTATAAAATTACCCTCTATTATTATATTACATTAAAATTTATAAAATATTTAAGTCAGTAGTTAAATTAGATATAAAACTAATGTGTCTATTGCCTAACAATTTATCACTCTTTCTACATACTTATCAGTTATTCAAAATTTTTGTACCATACATCCAGACAGTCCAAAACAAAAATCACTTGGTGTTCCCCTTGGCACTATTGGGTGTTACAAAATACTAGCACATTGCTGAATCAGTTCCGTCGGGGGGAGCAGTCTCCTGTGAATATAAAATTAACTACTTAGGTTCCTTTATAGATCAATAATCCGAAAATTGAAATCCAAAATAAATCATGAGAAGCTATATTTTGTTGGTTTTATTCTGAGAAGGAAATGTGTACTGCTTCGCAATAATTCTTAATCTATGACCAATGAATAACATACTAAATACATGTCCGATGGTCTTTACAAAAAAATGTAAGTCAGCATATGGAGAAATTGTTTCCAAAACCATTAACAAGAGTTATTGGTTTAATATGTTAATAGATACTATTTAATATGGGCAATACACTATTCAATAGATATTTGAAGCACACACTCATGCACATCGTAATTCTTACTATTAAATACACAGAGCATTTCAAAATTAAATATACATGACAGTTGTCGATAGAGGGCACTTTGGCGCATCGTCCTTCATTAGTGAGATACGGTTTTACCTTTAAGTGTCACTGAAATTATGTATAGTAAGACATAATCAGTATCCATTCTTAGGAGATACATTTGTGTTAACATATTCTAATTAGGGTCGTCCATTCTCTATGGGTAATTTTTTTTATTTATTTGCTCCCCACAAACTTATTTTTGTTCCTTTGTCAACAAGAAGTGTGTATACCAAAAAACCCATTCCACATTTTCATGAAAATAGGTTGGCTAAGAAGCTTTTCAAGTGACATATAATCATTACTATTATTATCAGATCCGTTATCAAGGTACTAAAGCAGACCACATATGAAAATTGATATTAAGTGATTAACTATATTCCTAAAAAACGTATTTCAAACCTCTTCAAGCTCTCTGTGATTTATTCACGATTGGACGTCTTAAACTGTTTTGAAGAGTAACTTCTTACCTGGTTGTTCTCTATGTGGGATCTTTGTGGAACAAAGGGATTATGTACATTTATAGGTTGTGGTAGAGCACCAAGTTCATTAAAATGTGATAACTGCTGAGTTAATGCTATAGTACCTTCTTCTACTACTGTTACTATCGCCCACATGGGATCTGAAAAATATATAAAATGTGAAGCCTTATTTAGTATCTTTTTAAATTTAGATTGTTTAGGTATAGGTGAATTAAGAACAATTTTACTGGTTGCATAATACCTTTAGATATTGAAACTAACATTTTGTTTGTTACATGCATAGTCTATATTTGTTTAAAGAGCAAACCTCTTAACTCAATCATTGTTATGGGAAACCACAAAATCGTTCTTTAGGAACTTTTAATATGATGCAAATGGACGTAATAGATGGATTTACAATTAAAAATTCAAATAAAACATTGGTTGAATAACTCATATATTGAAAAAAATATCATTATTTAACAAGCAACCTAAACTTTTCTGGTTCTTCTTTTGCACTGTTTGTCAAATTTAAAGCGATATTTAGTTTAATGTAATTTAAGTTTAATCTGATATAAAAAAATTTACATCACAGCACTAAATTTTGTTCCATATTGTGTACTAGTAAATTATCAAAAAAATAAAATTATACTACACGAATGGTTCTCCAATAACAATCTTATTTAATGTAAGGCAACTAATTTAATTAGTAATAACAGCCACAATACTTTAGAGCATACCAGAATTAATTTAATAAACTTGCTCTGGTATTGCCCAGTGTGTAATAACAGTATAGGCAGAATAAACTAAATGCAGCATTTGCGTGGTAATATGATAATTAATATGGGTCGAGCAGTGATGGAAACACTGCTCGACCCATATTATTTATCATATTTATCAAAAATTAATGTTCTGCACTACATTAAACTCTATACAACGGAGAAAACCTTGTTCATCGATTCATGACCGGGTAATAACTCAAAAATCTTTTCGAGCGGGCTACAAAATATAAAAATGATATTCTTGTGACTTTCTCTAAATCGCGAGTCACAAAGAAATCACCAAACTACTTGGGACTGAAAATGTTCAATAATTTGGCCAAAACATTGTACAAAATGTTAATTAATATAAGTTTAAAAAAAAAACTTTGCTTTAACCATTGACTATTTCTATATAATAGGGTCATTTCCGATAATTTTATACTTCGATTTTTTCAACATTATCTTAATATATTTTATATAAAAACCAACCCTACAAAATTTTATTCCTTTACCTATGATAGTTTTCAAAATATTAAGCCCCAAATTTGCCGCGAACGGAAAGAGAAACTCATTCCAGGGTGACGTCATTAGGCTTAAACCGATAACAGAGCTTCGCCTGCCCACCGTTTTGTCAGTGTTAGAATTTATGCGTGCATAAATAGACGTGTAGACGAATATTCTTTATAGTTTGTGCTTTTAAAAAACAAAAAATGTGTGAGAGGCTTCGTAAAGGTAGTTTCGTCCAAACTTCCGGAGGTAGACTTGCTAGTGATTATGGAGTATTTCAATTCCAATCACGAATATTTAAGTGCAGAAATGAGAGGAACTAAAATGCAAATGTAAATAAGATTTTATTTATAAATAATTACTTAACTGTAGAGTGTATTCAAAATAAAACCAATTAATTATGTGTATTATAGTATACCGAAGAAAGGTTTTTCTTATCTTAACAGTTTGCCGACAACAGGCATCTGGACAGTAAACAAACATATTAAGGGCGAGTGGAGCAAATATTTTTCTAAAATGTTCTTCTGTAAAACTTTATTAGCTGCTTTTTATTATTGCTACCGACTGTAAAAAAATAAAGGAAGCCGCAAATGCTGCTTATATTTTCATCTGGAATCTGGAATTGGTTGGGAAGGTGGTCAATAAAAATTATTGACCACAGCACTTAGGCCCCATTGGGCCCCTTGTACATCCTCCCTGTAGACAGACCCTCGCATAGGCCTGCAACCAACCTAATTATGAAATAGGTGGTGATGCTGCCTAGGGGCATCTCCCTTACATCGGCCAAAGTTCTCCCAAAATGGATTCTCTGATTGATGAGACGGCAAAACAGTCACAGAGTACATGTTGAACTGTCTCATCTTCTTGTTCACAACCTCTACAGAGAAGTGTTTCACTTAATCTTATATTATGTAGATGTTTTCTTAATGGATAGTGTCCAGTCGTAGGTTCGTTCTGGACATTGTTGGGATATTTTAGTAGTTCCCTAGCAAGCTGATAGCTGTTTGATTCATCCCACAGTTTCCTGAATTCATTGTGGGTGTTCTCTTTAATTATTTGTATTATCGCCGGGATTGGTAACAGACTGGCTGGGCCTGGTATACTTTTATCATTTATTAATATGCTTAACTTACATTAAAATGATCCTGACAGCAATAGGCTTGTTTTTTCATTTAACAAAACAGATTGACGCATTGCTTGTTGCCAAAGAATTCGTTTCTTTTTGACTGTCGGCAAACGAATAATATTATAAAAATTTATTACTGATCAACCGATATTTAAGCATGCTAATATTATTATTAAGGAACTTCCAACTAGTGAACATCAGAATAAATGTTTCATGTTTGGCATTGATTGGGACTTAAAAGAAGAGATTTATAAACCCCACACTTGGCATAAGGGTATGGCATTTAAAAGATTTGATTTTAATAAGTATCGCAACTATGAAAGAAATCCCGCAGAGGATTTTTAAATCGAGACCTACCTAACATAAATGAACATCTCCATAAGGTTTCTCCTATAAAATCTGGATTCCCTAAATATGCATTTAAAATTCTACATCATAACGAGTGCAGTCTTGGTAACAGCACAGATTTACTTGAAGTCTTGATCGAAGATAAGGAAATTCAGATATTGTGCATTACTGAACACTGGCAATGCCAAGAACAATTAGACGTAATTAACATCAAGAATTATGTATTGGTTTCAAGTTTCTGCCGGCCATTTAATCAACATGGAGGAGTGGCAATATATTCTGCATTAGGAATCCGAACAAGACCACTTAGAGAAGTTAATAGCATATCGGAAAGTAAATTATTTGAGTGCTGTGGTGCTGAAATATATTCTGGTAACAAAAAAATTGTAGTCGCATGTGTATATAGACCCCCTGATGGGGATATTAATATGTTTATGTATAAGTTTAATATAATGCTTGACGTTCTCTTTCAAAAGAAGTGCCTATTATTTATAGCAGGTGACTTCAATATCGATTTGTTTGTTAATAGTAATATTAGGAATGATTTTGTAAATTTAATTAGTTCATATAGCGCATATTGTACAATCAATGAGTGCACTCGCAAAGGTAAGACAAGTACAACATGTTTAGATAATATTATTACCAATTTGGAAAGTCATTGTGAAACCGAAAATCTTGTTACTGCTATATCTGACCACTCTGCACAAATTCTAACCACTAGTATTGCTAAAAAAACAATTCAGACAAATAAGAGAAGAATATTCACTGAAAGCGCTATTCAAGATTTCTGCAATGATCTTGAAGGGGAGTACTTCACAGTAGTCTTTCAAGCGGTAGATGTTGACACCAAATACAGCAATTTTATTAATACTCTTCTGCTATATTTCAACAAACACTTTCTGCTCAGAACTGTTAATAATAAAAGACATAGACTCAACTTAAATAATAACCCCAATATATTGGAATGCAAAAAAGCTATATTACATTATCAAAATTTGTTGTATGATACATCTGAATTTAAAAATGTTAATAAGGGATGAAAAAATAAAACACTACGAAAACAGGCTTAGGAAATCTAGAAATAAATCTAAAGCAAGTTGGGAAATCATATCGGATATAGTAGGAAATGTTAAAACGGACCATCAACCTGTATACCGCGACATTAAGGAATGTGTTAATGACACGAATATCTATTTCAATAATGTAGCATTAAACTTATCTAATGATCAAGCACCAGTAAATTACATTTGTAATATACCTTTTAACCCTGCCTCACTCGAATTTGACCCGGTCACTATAAGTGAATTGTGGGAAATACTGAGTAAAATGGAAGCTAAAAAGAGTTCAGGTTATGATGAAATATCTGTATTTATACTTAAAAAATGCTTTAAACATATTGTGGCTCCATTGTGTGATGTCATTAATAAATCATTGCAAACAGGGGTTTTCCCCTCAAACCTAAAATATGCAATTATCAAACCAGTGTTCAAAAAAGATGACCCAAGTATGTATGAAAATTATCGCCCTCTGAGCCTACTTAGTGTATTTTCCAAATTTTTTTGAATTAGTCATTTATAATAGAGTTATAAATTTCTTAAACTATCATAAATTAATTAGCAAGGCCCAGCATGGCTTTCTAAGAGGCAAAAGCATCGAAACTGCTCTTTTTGAATTTACAAATTATATTTATTCGGCCTTAGAGGAGGGCTGCGTTACTTGTGGTATTTTTCTAGACCTGTCTAAGGCTTTTGACCTCATTGACCACACTATATTACTTACTAAACTTTCCCATTATGGTATAAGAGGGACAGCTCTAACTTTGATTAAATCTTACCTATCAGATAGGAAACCTGCAGTTAAAATGCTTGATACTAATAATGGCAATTATGTGTGTTCAGAAGCACTGAATATGACCAGGGGAGTTCCCCAGGGCAGCACGTTAGGACCACTAATCTTTTTAATATTTATTAATGACATTCACACACTTAGCAATGAAAACATTTCTTTAATTAACTATGCAGATGACACGAATATTATCTTAAAAAATCAGGAAACATTCATTGACTTAGTTAATGACGGTACGCGCATTATGCATGGTATAGAAACTTGGTGCAATACAAATGAGCAAATTTTAAATCAGAATAAAACTAATGCCATATTTTTCAAAATTACTCAGCGGCTTGATACCCCCTCTAATATTATACTAAACACTCATAAAATTGTCTTCTCAAAGCAGATGAAGTGCCTAGGTGTATACTTAGACAAAACACTATGCTATAAAGAACATATCCAATATATAAATGCAAAATTAAGTAGAACCTGCTATGGATTGAGAATACTAGCTAAATATGCTAACGATAATATAGATAAAACATTTTATTATTCAAAT
This sequence comes from Leptura quadrifasciata, assembly GCA_963675555.1. Lineage (NCBI taxonomy): Eukaryota > Metazoa > Arthropoda > Insecta > Coleoptera > Cerambycidae > Leptura > Leptura quadrifasciata. The sequence goes on from OY776675.1 coordinate 87,630,222, forward strand.
TTTTATTCTCGTATTCGCTATGGGATAATACTCTGGGGCAACAGCACTAATAAGCTGATGTGATAGCACATTCAAAATACAAAAAAGACCAATTCGAATTGTAAGAAAATTGCCGCCTAGAGAGTCATGCCGAGGGCTGCAGGTTTACTGACCCTTAGTGGTTTATATATATATATGAATGTATTAAATTACTATATAATAATAGAGATAATTTCCATATGCACTTAATGAAACCGATGCATAACACTAGACATGGGGAGTGGTACACCTACCCTAACCATAGGCTCTCTTTAACCGAATCTAGTCCATTATATGCCTGTATAAAACTCTACAACCATCTTCCAAATTATCTGAAAGTCAACGAACCATTCATTAAAGTAAAAAAACTTCTTTTATCATTTCTCTGTGAATTAGAACCTTACACTGTTAATGAGTTCTTAAATAATAGAATTGGTCAGCAATACTGATATAGTCTCTTTACATTTATGTGTTTTTATTAGTTGTGATT